>NQII01001654.1:159669-407525 GCA_002778355.1 Clitarchus hookeri | reverse complement strand
GCGCAAGTGACCCAGTTTCACAACCAGCCCCGCGGTCAGACCGTCGTCGTGGGGGCGTGGCCCCTCGCCTGTTGACCACAGCCGCCCCCTAGCCCACACTTTCCTCTCGGCGGCGACCTGCGTGGAGCTAGGGCCACGTAGAGTGCGCCCTCCACCTGCGCAACACCTCGGCTGTTTTCCTCACTACATGGGCCCGTGCTGGTATAGAGACTGGGCCGCTCGCCTCCCACAAAGGCGAACTGGGGGTTAGATTCCCGCCGGCGTAGCTCTAAGTGGTTGGCAGGTTTTCTCGGAGATCTCCCGTTTCCACCACCCTTGCATTGTGGGGCTGCTCCATTCTCACCTCGCTTCACCATCACCGGCTCTCAAGACCTCGTTGTTAAGAGCGCCGCTTACCTGGTGCTTGAACTGCGTTGCAGTGTATTTGTTACCCGCGTTTTTCTTACGAATCCACTAAACGTGCCGTGATTACACCGATCTTCGAAAAGAAAACACACTTCATACGAAGTACAAATAATACTTTCAATAAATACATCATTCCCATTATAAATGCTATTTCCGAGCCTTACAAAATATCTAAAAACGGGTTTTTCACAGGGCTGTATCTCATACTTAATTGGTTGGAGTGGAGTGGAGAGATTTGGGCTGCTCTTAACATCGAGGTCTTGCGAGCCGATGAGAGTGAAGTGTGGTGAGGGAGCAGCACCGGAATGAAGGGGCGGAGGAAACGAGACCCCCGAGAAAACTCCCGCCGGCCAGCAGCATCCGGCACGATTCGCACCTGCAAAAATCCGGGAGCGACCCCGTCGGGAACCGAACCCAGTTCACCTATGTGGGAGGCGAGTAGTCTTACCACTACACCACCGTGGTCCCTGCTAGTTTCAAACGTGCGAAACGATTAAAGCGACCTGCACTGAACTGTGCTTAAGATTTTCCAGCAATAAAATGATAGGGTCATCGTTTATAGTGCCATAGATACACGCAGCACGACGGATACACTGCACGCCAGTTTAGAGCCTTGCGCATAGGGGTGATGGGGCACTAGGTGCGCGTGTCATTGTCGTCCTTATCGCTAGCTTTCTTCTCAGACTCAAACACGCTAAAAAGCTACAAATACGTGGTGCCCTTAAGAACCGCCCAAATCTCTCCAGTCCACTCCTCACTACACGACAGTCAAACAACGTGCTTTCCACCAACCTTACAATTATGTCTC
This sequence comes from Clitarchus hookeri, assembly GCA_002778355.1. Lineage (NCBI taxonomy): Eukaryota > Metazoa > Arthropoda > Insecta > Phasmatodea > Phasmatidae > Clitarchus > Clitarchus hookeri. Next base: position 406,312 of record NQII01001654.1, on the reverse strand, counting down.
CTTGTGTATGCGATGTGATAAGATAGTATAATACACTCGTGGTTGCTCGCAACTTCTCTGAGGCCATGCAGAAGTTCTACTTTCACGCTATTCATGTGCCTCGTGCAAACAAATCTTAACCAAGTCTGGAAAATTACACCAAAGTGACAACACACCGTAATCATATAAACAATATTTTGCGCGAAAACTCTTTCTTTCTAGACGTTACCAACACACCCGTTTTCTCTTGGTTTTATCCATATTTATTATTGCTGAAATATAATTTATAAATAAAATATATTAGTAACATTTATTTTCATGTTAATAGAAGTATGTACGTGACGTATATAGGACACGACCAAATACGTCATATGTTGAGTGATTTATCAAAAATATGATTCAAAAAGTGCGAAGATACTGCGAATATACCATACAATACTTTTCACTAATTTGTAACGCTAACACGATGTAACCAAATTACGCCAATTTTTTTAGACACGAACGCTGTTTGTAACAGATGGGAACGCAGCTGAGTGGGATTTATTGTGGCTTGACACCACCAGGCTTTAAGGAGTTGATGTTCCTTCCATCTTGATTTATTTTAGTTTCACCGTAGCTTACTCCTCAGATCAAATATTTGAAAACGAAGGCTGTTCATGCCATAGTGTATATATTATCATGTATTAAGTACACAATATTTTGCCCAAGTTTTCTTTTTGCATCTAATAACCGTAATAAATATTAACTCACTATTACATTTTTTTTCAGTCCTATATGAGAAAATTCATAGTGAAATCAGTCTATTTTGGTTTCAGAAATTCTGTGAAGTAGTTCTGTAGGTAATAACAAGGTGCGAATTTTAATGCTAAATCTTAACAAATATACATATATATATATATATATATATATAAATAAATAAAAAAAGATTTCAAGGAAATTACCACTATTAAACATGGAACCGATATTCACACATGACACCACATATCTATGGCTAAGTGTTAACAACATGCTGAAACATAATTGCATAGGCACATTGTCTTCACGGTATGTACTATGAAACGAAACAGAGGGAAGAGATGTGAATATCACGTAAATTGTGGGGCAAAAAAAAAAAAAAAAAAAAAACAACACAAATGCTAAAGGACACAATACCTAGTTCAAGCAAATATATACCACTCTTCTTCCCAGAGTGCAAACGATAGCTAGTTTGTGGAGCCACGCCAGTATTTACCTGCTTCATACGTAGCTTGTCAAAATGTACGGATCAGGTAAATTGGTGCGGCCCTTTGCACTATTCTGATTTCAGTTTTTCACGGTTTCCCAAAATCACTCGAGGGGAATGGCATGGCCGATTCCTTCCCTGGTACAATTTCTTTGAACAACTTGCTCCGTCTCGAATGACATCGCTGTCGACAGAGTGTTAAGCTCTATCTGACTACCTTCCTATCTACCTACCTATGAATAGTATTGGCGGTTCTCGGTAAACTGAGCACTTTTTAAAATCCTCCTTAAGATCTACTTGTACATTTTGTATTCTTCCACCATATTAAAATTAACATTGCCTGTGGCCTGATCACTTTATTCATGCGCCGGTCAAGTGGAGCTATGAAATTGTTAGTAAATGAAATATTTTACAGATTTGCTCATTATTGAACTTATATGAATTTTAAAAAAACCAGGAAGCAAATTAAATCATTTCAGTATTCACAAATATTTACCTAAAACTTTTAATTCGACATCAAGTCATGGAACTAATCTCACTCCATCGTTACCAACTTTACAGGCCGCATGCCAGTCAGCGTGCCCATTAAAATATGTGTAGTTAGGGTCAGTGACATTTTTCAAAGGTTGATTACAAAAGTGCTCATTTAAACGCGAACAGACTATAATGACCGTTACACGTGGGTACCAGAACGGAAACGAGATAACACAATAACACAATCGAGATAAATGTGATCTCTTTAGATCGGATATACAACTAATATGCGTGTATGATTTCTATTTGCCAAGGGTGGGGGCCCGCGGTGAATGGCGACAATTTTCTGGGCAGTCATCTCGCTACTCCGACGCATTAACGCGCTGATTTTGGCGCCGAACGAAAGATTCCGTCTACATCTGTCGATTGAAGCTTTAAAAGTATCCATTCCGGTACTTTCATTTCCACATCACAAAGAAAAAATTACTCTCTAATGCAGACGTATTACGTGAAACCCACGGTCATGTCGTATACAGAGCCACACCCAGTTCTTTTGTATTAAATTTAAACGCACGGTACCGTCATATGGGGTTACTTGGGACACTTAGAGTAATTCGGGACAATTTACAGGAATTTTTTTGCACGTGTGGCAGACCTGAAGTAGAATTATGCAGTTTCATTGAGTTGGTTGCTGACAGTGATGTATTGCGTGTTATGTTTTTTATTTAACTGAAAGATTTTGCATGTGAAAGAAAATTCCTTTTAAAATACCGCAAGTTACTCCAGGTGTCCCGAGTAACCCCAATTGACGGTACATATTTATTGAAACATGTGAATTTGACTCTTGTTTCGGTTGTTCTCGAGCCAGTGTGGGTAGTTGCGCAGAATACGAACATCAGTAAACCTCACGCTTTGTCTATGGCGCAGACTGGACTTTCTTTGCGCCGCTTGCAAGCCCAGGACGCCAGCGTACAAAATGCTAAAGAGACTTCTATCGCACCACAAGGCTGCCAAATGTGGCGCAGCAACGTATCAGGGCGAGGTCAACTGTGGCGGCGTCTTTGTTGACTGTCACTGAGCACAGTGCTTTAGTGACGTCATAATGCGACGCTAGTATACTACTTCCACTTAAATGTTAACGCTGGTACTTTGTAATCAAGTTACGCAAAATATTGTTATTTTTTCACCCGTAAAAGCACAGGTTAAGGGCACTGCCAACCAAACATGTGGCCGCGGATTTAACTAGAGAATAAATTGACAAATAATATGTCATAAACTGGATTTAGCAAAACGTAGGCATACACATTTCTTTATTCAATTGTCGCAACTGAATCGAAAAATAAAGCAGTGAAATATAATTTTTACGGCTTTCCTGCAGTTTCCTTAAGCGACAAGATCAAAGTATAAAAATCCCAGCTACATTTTTTTGCACTTAAATTCGTAACTTTATGGAGCAGTGCCGGAATGGATGGGCTGGGAAAACGGAAGATCCCCGAGAAAACCTGCCAACCAGCGTCATCGTCCGGTACGATTCCCACATGCGAGGACCCGGAAGTAACCCCGGTGGAAATCGAACCCGNGGGGGGGGGGGGTGGAGGCGAGTAGTCTGACTGCTATACCACCACCCCCACCCCCCCAAATACATTGAATTAAGCTTGCTTATGAACTCTCCATGCCAAACACAGTTGTATATTTACTGTTTGCTCTTGTAAACGCCTTTGGAAGGCGTGAATATAAGTTTTACAAAATAATATTAATGCTTAAAATTTTGGCTGGGGCAGATACATATATATCACTATTTGAGCAGCACACTAACTTTAACACAAAAATAAATACAATTTCTCTATTTAACGGCAGCTTCAAAGCTGCCGCTTTGGAACACCAGCGCACCTAGCGGCGGGAATGTTCCCTATGCCAAACTTTCCCATAAGAAACCTCGTGATGTTCCCAACCTGAGTAGAAGTAACCTTAGAATTAGTTAAGTCAGAGATATTGAACTAGCATGTTGAAGCACTTATGTAAGTAAACAGTGAAATAACTTCAGCCGAAATCACGTGCTTTTAAAGGCCATGTTCACTATAAGAAATTTTTCACGAATTTGTCACGTCATTGTATGAAAGGATATTGATAAAGCATGAATGGAAAATATTTGTTTCATACATGCGTAGTAACAGTCCTAAATTTGTTAAGGAACAAATGTGTGCAGGCTGTTCGCAGCAAACGTAGAACTTCCGAAAGCCTATTAAAGAAATGCTTGCATTCTCACTGTGTATTCTTCGCCCCGTACATAAAAAAAACATTGAAACGAGCTTGAACACTTTATGCATGGTTCGGTCAAGGGAAGCTGTGAAATGATCAGAGAAGTAAATATTTTAGGAAATTACACTTATTCTATAACTTATATGCATAAAAAACTGAAAGCAAAAAAATCATTTCAGAATTCACATATGCATATTTTTAACTCAATGTCAAGACATAGAACTACTTTCCCTTCCGTCGTTGCCAACTTTACTGGGCGTGTTGAAATATGTACATGCAGGTAGGAGAGCTGACTTGTTTCAAATTTTTATTTGAAAAGTTCTTATTTAACCGTCAACAGCCTGCAATGAAGTTCATTACCGTCTTTGTATAATAGCTTCCCTATATTTGCAGCCTGAGGTGTGGTAAATACGTTATACAGCCCGTTTACAGTTACTTCACACTTTTCTAAAGCCCTGCTGAAGTTCTACTTTCAGGATATTCCTCCGCTACCTGCAAATTTTAGCTTAACCGAGTCTAAAAAATTACACCAAAGGGACAACTCACTGAATTCGTCCGCACTCAGTATAATAATATTTTGCATAAGAAAAGTAAAGAATAGGCGGCGCTGTTGGCACCCTCCATATTGGATTATATTTCAACATATAGGGGGAGTTAATTTCTCGATTTCAACATCAGGCGAGTTGCCAATTCAGCCCCCAGGCGAGCTGTGGACACTCATATTTTTTTGTAGGCATAGGAAAATCTGTAATTTTCATCCTACTTAAAAAAATATTATTTCCAATAAGCAGTGTACCTATATGTATGATGCGGGACATTGACTTCATGCATAATTTATTAAATCTATATTTTTTTATTAAAATTTAAAGTTATTTATTTTCAAAAGATTTTTTTATTTAAATTTAATTGTACATATAGTGCAATGGCACTTTAAACAATACTTTTTAATTAAATTTATTTAAGGTTTGCAACTTTTAAATTTTAGTTTTAATATGGTTAATTATGTAAACATAAAATAAAACACCATTTTATTTACAGGAATTTTTTATCCAATTAATTTAATACAGTCGTTGATGCCCTCAAAAATATTACAATATTATAATATATATATATATATACATCTCAATATATGCAACTTTGTTGTAGGTTACAGTCTTTTACGCATCTATTCGCACTCGTGTTGTCCTTGTGCGAAAATACCGTGACATTTATTACACTGACAGACTGTGCAGGACAGGTTATGTAGGTAACTACACTGAAGAGCCAAAAAAACTGGTACACCTGCCTAATATCGTTTAGGGCCCCCGCAAGCACGCAGAAGTGCCGCAAGACGACGTGGCATGGACTCGACTAATGTCTGAAGGTATGCAGGAGGCAATTCACACAATGAATCCTGCAGGGAAGTCCACAAATCCATATGAGTGCGAGGCGGTGGATATATCTTCTGAACAGCACGTTGCAAGGCACAAAGATATGCTCAATAATGTTCATGTCTGGTGATTTAGGTGGCCAATGGAAGTGTCTTAAGTCAGAAGAGTGTTCCTGGAGCCACTCGGTAGCAACTATCGACGTGTGGGGTGTCATATTGTCGTGCTGGAATTGTCCACGTCCATCGGAATTCACAATGGACATGAATGGGTGCAGGTGATCGGACAGGATGCTTACGTATCTGTCACCTGTCAGAGTTGTATCTAGACGTATCAGGGGTTCCATTTCACGCCAACTGCACACGCCCCATACCATGGCAGAGCCTCCACCAGCTTGAACAGTCCTCTGTTGACATGTAGGGTCCATGGATTCATGAGGATGTCTCCATACCCGTAAACGTCCATCCACCCTATACAATTGGAAACGAGACTCGTCAGGCCAGGCAACGTGTTTCCAGTCATCAACAGTCCAATGACGGTGTTGTCGGGCCCAGGCGAGGCGTAAATCTTTGTGTCGTGCAGTCAACAACGGTACACGAGTGGGTCTTCGGCTCCGAAAGCCCATATCAAAGATGGTCCCTTGAATAGTTCGCACGCTGGCACTTGTTGATGCCTCAGCATTGAAATCTGTGCCAATTTGAGAAAGGGTTGCATGTCTGTCACGTTTAATGATTCTCGTCAGTCGTCGTTTGTCCCGTTCGTTCACGATCTTTTTCCGGGCGCAGCGATATCGAAGAATTGATGTTTTATCGGATTCCCGATATTCACAGTACACTCGTGAAATGGTCGTACGCGAAAATCCAAATTTTATCGCTACCTCGGAGATGCTATGTCCCATCTCTCGTGCGCCGACTATAACCCCACGTTCAAATTCACTTAAACCTTGATAACCTGCCATTGTAGCAGCAGTAACCGATCTAGCAACTCTGCCAGACATTTGTTGTCTTATATAGGCGCTGCCGACCGCATCGCGTTACTCTGATTAGTTCCATACCTCTGTTATTTGCCTATGCCAGTTTTTTTGGCTCTCCAGTGTACATTTTTAAGGACATGTAAGTCTCAAGAGACCTGCTTGCAGCAAACCTGATAGCAAGGTAATGATGAGAAATACACTTCACCTTTACAGGTCTTTGCATGTCTAAGTAAATGGTCAGTAAGACTGAACTGCTTACCGCACCTGTCACACAAATATGACATGCGACAGGGATTCTTGGTACAATGAAAGCTTTCATGGCGCCGTATACTGTAGCCGAAAGTAAATGTCTTATCACAAAAGTGACACTGATGACGACGTAGTGGTACAGGCAAATACTCGGACGGACCTGTTGGAGATGCAGGTGCTGGAGCTAAAGAAGCAGGTAATGCCAGCAATTGTGTTCTAGGTAACTCAGCCGAAAAGTTCGATGGCTCCATTTAAAATTTCGTAAGAATCACAGCTGAAGAAGACGATGATACTGTACCATCTGTAGATGATCGTGCTGCATATTCTGGAAGTAATGTCAAGCTAAAGAAGTCGATGGCACCATACCAATCTGAAACGATGGTACTGCACTGTGGAAGTAGATGCTGCGAGAAATGTAGACATCGCAGCTGAAGAAGTCGATGGCGCTGGGAAAATAGGAGACATTTCACTCCAAGAAGAAATTAACAGCGAGAAACCTTTGGGGGCAATATTCACTCCACTTTAACGTAACTGGTCATGGATTACCTGGCGTAGAAGATAGCAGAGACTATCCACCTTGCACATTAGCAGTTGTCAAACTAAGCATCTCAGCTGACCTCCCTTGCGTATAATATACATGTATGCAAACCCTAGGAAATCATATTGACTACGAACCAATCGTATTAAACCATTAACACATTGTTCGGACATCAGCCAATTAGCGAGTTGCCCCATGATTGCAGCTGACCAATCGCAAGCAGGCATTGAGACATCATATACAGGCAGGTTTAACGTGCTTATAATTATTATATATACAAACCACACAAACAGAGCAGTCCGTCAGACCCGGTGGAAACTGCTCCAGTCGAAGACATTCACACGCAAGCACGACCCGGCGACGAAGAATCCAACCTGGAACACAAGTTCCCGATGTGTATAGACGTCGATGAAGTTTTGGCTGACATTGTCAAAAGTTTTTGAAAAAAAAAAAAAAAAAAAGTTATTCTTTGTTTGGATGCAAACTTAATGTTCTATAACAAAACATTCTATGAAATAAATTGCAATATTAGAGTATTATTTTGCGAAACTATTTCATCATCAAGCAGATTTAATTCTCTACTGACTCCTGCAGACTGACTCCTGCCAACTGACTCCTGCTGACTGTCTCCTGCAGACAGACTTCTGCCAAGATGTTACTGATTTGTTGGTTTAAAAATAACTAACGTATGATACATGAATATATTCATTTATATTTATGCAGATAATTCATCGCATTCATTAAAATTGACTTGTATTTGCCATTTTTCATATGGCGCATGGCCGATACTGTTTTACAGGCTATTGCCCAACGAATCCTCGAGCTAAACGAACAGACGCGGGATAACTCACCATCTATACCGCTCACTTGCTCTATGTAGCATCATCTGATCGGGACTCGAACCGGCGACACACACTCGCCAACATCGTCGATTCCCAGAAGCAAGTCGCCTCTTTGCGAGGCATTTCGCAATTCGTTTCACGAGCCATTCATCCATTGTACTAACTTACTCTCTCGAATCACTTCACGAAACACATTGTGAAAAATCCATCTGATTGGAGGAAAATTTCAGGTACTGTTTTTATAAAGAACCCGTCTTATTATCCCACAAGGCCTTCTGCCATACATTTCAAATAAAAAATAATATGGGAGCAATTTGAAAAAAACCAAAATATTCGTTTACTCCAGAAGAAAACATGCAGGTACTATCATATATAAACATAAGATAGGAATATACGTAATTAAGTATACAATAAATTTAAAAAATCTATTTTTCTATATATATTTATATATATGTATATATACTGAGGCGACAAAAGTCATGGGATACCTCCTAATATCGTGTCGGACCTTCTTTTGCCTGGCGAAGTGCAGCAACTCGACATGGCATGGACTCAACAAGTCGTTGGAAGTCCCCGGAAGAAATATTGAGCCATGCTGCCTCTATAGAAGTCCATAATTGCGAAAGTGTTGCCAGTGCAGGAGTTTGTGCATAACTGATTCGCGATTATGTTCCATAAATGTTCAATGGTATTCATGTCGGGCGATCTTGGTGGCCAAATCATTCGCTGGAGTTGTCCAGTATGTTCTTCAAATCAATCGCNCGAAGTGCAGCAACTCGACATGGCATGGACTCAACAAGTCGTTGGAAGTCCCCGGAAGAAATATTGAGCCATGCTGCATCTATAGAAGTCCATAATTGCGAAAGTGTTGCCAGTGCAGGAGTTTGTGCATAACTGATTCTCGATTATGTTCCATAAATGTTCAATGGTATTCATGTCGGGCGATCTTGGTGGCCAAATCATTCGCTGGAGTTGTCCAGTATGTTCTTCAAATCAATCGTGAACAGTTGTGGCCCGGTGACATGGCGCATTGTCGTCCATAGAAATTCCATCGTTGTTTGGGTACATGAAGTCCATGAATGGCTGCAAGTGGTCTCCAAGTAGCTGAACATAACCCTTTCCAGTCAATGATCGGTTCAGTTGGACCAGAGGACCCAGTCCATTCCATGTAAAAACAGCCCACACCATTATGGAGCCATCACCAGCTTTCACAGTTCCTTGTCGACAACTTGGGTCCATGGATTCGTGGGGTCTGCGCCAGACTCGAATCCTACCATCAGCTCTTACCAACTGAAATCGGGACTCATATGACCAAGTCATGGTTTTCCAGTCTTCTAGGATCCAACCGATATGGTCACGAGACCAGGAGAGGCGCTGCAGGCGATTTCGTGCTGTTAGTAAAGGCACTCGAGTCGGTCTTCTGCTGGAATAGTCCAGTACAGCCAAAGTTCGCCGCACTGTCCTAACGGACACGTCCGTCGTACGTCCCACATTGATTCCTGCAGTTATTTCACGCAGTGTTGCTTGCCTGTTAACAATGACCATNCAAGCAGTGTTGCTTGTCTGTTAACACTGACCATTCTGCGCACACGTCATTTGTCTCGGTCATTAAGTGCAGGCGGTCGGCCACTGCGTTGTCCATGGTGGGAGGTTATACCTGAAATGAGGTATTCTCGGCATACTCTTGACACTGTGGATCTCGGAATGTTGAATTCCCTAACCATTTCCGAAATGGAATGTCCCATGCGTCTAGCTCCAACTACCATTCCGCGTTCAAAGTCTGTTAATTCCCGTCGTGCGGCCATAACCACGTCAGAAACCTTTTCACATGAATCACTTGACTACAAATGAAAGCCCAACCAATGCACTGCCCATGTATACATTTTGTATGCGATACTACTGCCATCTGTATATTTGCATATTGCTATCGCATGACTTTTGTCACCTCTGTGTATATACCCACAATAATATGAAAATAATATATTGTTATTGTCTGTAGTCTTCACCCCCGTCACGCATTCCTACCTCGCACTAGCTACAGGTTGAATCGAGTACTTCCAGGAATAAGATGTTTTACTTTATTCGGGTATTTGCAATACTCGAGAACTTTCACTAGCATCTTGAATTCGAAAACTGACAACTTCCGTCCTAGTATTGGTCTATTCGGATACGTGATTTGAATGTTTTATTTTTACTGAACGATCTGTTTCATTTTGCATTATTAGATTAACATACGATNGGGGGGGGGGGTTGGCGAATGCGAATTAAAGGAATAAAACAATGCTATATAAGTCAACAATAGACACGAAACTCTCTCTTTGATATTGAATACACAATATTTTCAACCTCTATATAAAATATAAATGGACCACAAAACACATGAGATGACTTAAGCTTCATTAAAGTAACTATTAACTTGATATGTGCTCATTTATTATATCACTTTTATTACGGGATTTTTTCCCTCATTAAATATTTTGTTCTTAGTTTTTTTTATTACTTTTTCGTAGTCACTGAAGGCAATGGAAGTATAATGAAATCTCGAATTCAACAACAGCTACGAACAAACAGTTGCGCCCTGGGACGTGACGATGACGCGAGGCCGTGTTCCAGGGACACGTTCTGCTATGAGTATCGTCTCGCCATCTCTCCAACTGGCACGCCGGTCGTGCTGACGCACTGTGGCGATTGTCTCTGCAAGGCAGCGATAATCACTGCTGCAAGGGAACGTACGTTAGCTGGCACCCCGGCCAATTAACAAGTCTGTGAAGTATTGATAACGGCGCTTTCTGTTCGCTTGTGTACACATTCCCTGGATTGTTAGCTGCTGTTTCATAATAGCTCGTGATTCAGCGGGACATTGCTAGCAGTTCCGGGAGTAGCGTTGACGTCAAGCCCCTGAAGAAGTTTCGATCTTACAGAGGCTACTAAACTTGTCTATTGTGCTCTAGACCACGGATTACAATGTAAACTTGGGTGCTGGTATTTTTTATAGTGTCACTTATAACAGAATGTCCACTGAAATTCCATTTTGAAATTCCCTGACTTTTCCCTGTTTTCCAGGCAGAATCTTATTCCGGACCTATTTTCAGACAGAAACCTTCCAATACCATATTTTTCCACCGCTGACAAAACAAGTATAATTATATTACACTGCAACAGATCAAGCAAGCAAGTTCAACAGTTTATCCAGCCCGTCAATATTTCTCGTGATACACGCTTTCGACTCCACACGAGTGTCCATTACAGACAAACAAATAATATTTTTTTTTGTACATTTGGCCCTATGTCACTTGGCAAATATGTGTTATTGCCAGTTTCCAAACTTAATAATTGAAATTTTAGAATGCATATGCTCGCAACTACATTATCATGTATTCACACAACTAACAACCTTTGCAATGTAGCAATTATTTACATTTTCCGTGATTCAAGTGAAAATTACCTCTATTTCTATGTGGTTGGACATCCTGTGTAATAAAACACGCCACATATCTGAAAGCTATAGAAATAGCATTAATATCATCCTACTAATATTATATATGTGAAAGTCTGTGTGTGTATGTTTGTTACCACTCAGGTCCATAACGGATGAACGGATTTTAATGAAATTTGGTATATAAGTACTTTAGGTCCTGGTATATGACATACGATACTTTTTATCCAGTTAAATTGTACGGGTCCTGTGGAATAACAACAAAACGTAATTCTGCAACGGCTGGGAACGTGTCCGAAAAATATTTTTCCTCTTGTGTCAGAGTTGATCAGGCCGCCCAAGGACCTCTGAAATGGCTTAATGACTGCTATCAATCGATAACAACCGGGACCGAATATTTAACGTGCCCTCCGAAGCCCGGAAGCGCTCAGATGTTATGCCACTAAACGGTCACCCATCCAAATGTGTGCCGCTGGGAACGTTGCTTAACTTTGGTGATCGATTAAGATCCCTCAGCCAAGCGCAAAAAGTAGTACCTAGGTACACTTATTTCTAAAGCTAGAACTTGAAACTCACGTTTTGATTTTCATACATTGAAAGCGGAAATGTGGTAACTACGCGATAGTTGCACATATATACTACAAAAACAATACCCTACTTCTTGGCTGTCGGGTAAAAAATGTATCCTTCCTTTTGGGTTGCCGTAATTAAATAAAAACCTAGGCCAACATAGCATAATTTAATAATTCTGTTGTCACATAAATTAATTGTCTTTTCCCAATATCTTTATTACTGTATCACTGTAAAACTCAATTGCACCCGGGCGAAGCCTGGCCGGTTAGTTAGTTAAAAATATATTACAAAAATTACTGCAGAATACTTATTAAAGTAATTACTAAAGCCAACAAATAGTTTACTTATAAGTTTATTCTCAATCCATCTTGTAGAGTTAAATACAAATGTAATGTTATCCACCAATAAATCGGGAAAACCAAAGAATCCTTGCAATATATTTTTTTACGCAGGCAACTAAAATCAAACAGACCAACAGGTCTTTTAAACGAAGAAAATATTCCCAATAATCATTTCCTGTCGGCAACTGAAATATTAGTAAAAAAAAATTAAATCACCGGTTGACTACGAATCTACTGAGGAAAGCAAATGTTTTATTATACACTTCCTTGATTTACATGAACACTCAACAAAAATATTAGCATTATTACAGTGGTTTCTATATCACTAAATTATATTTTTAATTTCTCTACATTAAGTGGAGTTTTTGCTTATTACTTTACTGTAAATTAGCGATTAAAATGCCACCACACGAGACAAACGTAAAAAAGGCAAATAGAAACCTATGTCTTTTCTGTCTACTTTTCTATAATTCTTAGCAAAACTCGTATTCTAGAGATTTACGCTTTAAAAAATACAACATACCATAATATATACAGTAATGTCTCCGCGAAGTTTCCATTTCTGATTGTATAATATATATTTTTGGATGCGTTAAATAAGAAAGGCAATGTAGCAAGGATTTATTTTGATATCCGTAATGATTTCAGCTCTGTTTGTCATGTCATTATTAAATAAGCTTAAATGTAACATTCCGGTATAAGAGATAGAACTGTTGATTGTGTGAAGTCCTATTCACCTGATAGGCAGTCGAAGATGCTCATAAGGAAAGGCATTGCAGGAAGAGATGCTTACTCTTACTTCGACATGCATCACCACTAGGTTCCTCACCTGTTCCGAGAATTATTTTCTGGTTTATATAAATAATCTTGCCCTCAATTTGTTTTATGAGGCCAGAGTATTTTTGGTTGCAGATGAAAATATTTTAGTTATAAATAGTAACTTAAACAATTTTGAAAATGTTTCAATTATGTTTTTCTAAACATCTTTATTTATGTAGTTTGCAACGAATAAACTAATCGTAAATTATGAAAGATCTAATTTAATAAAATATGGTATTTTTGTGCATAAAACGAAGTATTCTTTGCATATTTACAATACTGAACATACTATATTTGGTGCTTTACAGACAAACCATTTTGGGAATACTCTTAGACATATTACAACGGAAAGGTCATGTAACCCAAACAACTGAGTGCAGCCTGTTTCATCTTAAAAAATTGAAGCTTACTTTTAAAAAGAAAAAGAAAAAATTTAGACTATATTATGCGTAAAATAAATACAAGAGTTTCTTTTATAAAAATTTTGAACAAACATTTTCATTACAAGAGAAGTGCTCGATCATCCCCACAAACTCGTAAGCTAATTAAAATAAATTATCCATTTAAAATATATACTGCAGAGGTGCCAAGCATTACATAATTCGTGGACAATATTAAATACAGAAGTAATCTACATTTTATCAGCTAAAGTTAATAAATATTTTACAAAATTGTTCATTTGTCGGCTGCCAGAGAAGTGTGACGAATCATAACACTACCGTAAGTAGAACAGTTCTCTTCCTTCTGGGGCAATGGGACGGGGGAACGCAGCCGGGGTGTTGTCATTTTACAGTTTTGTTTTTATGATAGATAGTGTTTCTGCTACAGGAACGTTAGTGAAAAAGCTCTGAGTATCGAAGTACACTACGTTGTCACTTGCTGCTATTTCTAATGTTCTCGCTATGGAGATGAAATGATCGGAATCTTGAATGAAAGTAGGGGCCTAACCAACGAGCGGATTAACAATTCTGAGCAGGAACTTGGACAAGTTTTGCCATGGAGTCCGCCTGAAGAAGGGAGCAGACGTCAGGTCCGGAAACGGCGCGACAAGCTCGCCGATTCTGTGTCGTCATCGTTGTGTCGTACGGCCTTACGGCTATTACTCTACCATTGTGTCATTCTGTGTCTTGCGAGAAAAATGTTTGTCTTCGTCTCTGAGCTCGTCTGTGCTGTATTGATTTGGGTTGTCCTTGGTTTTTTCCATGTTTATTTTGTTTGATAATTCATTCTGTAATTTTTTTTTTCTATTTTGTTATTTTATAACATAATTTCTTGGGGGATTTCTTATACGTCTTATTGATATATTCTGACTACAGCTACTCTCGGCTGGTTTGTCGTGTTGGTTTCATGTCGCAGACTTGGTTTTCTGTGACGACATAGTGCAGCAGTGGCGTATGTTCCAAATATTTCACATAATTATTCTGCTCATGTACCTAATATTGGGCCAAGAGCTGCCATTTGACTGTCTCAAATCACGTGTTCACACAATGACGTTCCTTCCGTTTCTAGTTGGTTTTACAAGTCCACGCTTTTACGAACAAAAATTAAATTTTTGCGTAAATTAAATACATCGTATTTGCTTTACAGCTTAGTCAAAAGTAGTGTACTAATATATGAACGCACTTACTTATGTAAACCGCGTGGTTTTGCCAGCTCTATAGGCAGGAAATCAGATAAACTTTGGGGAGGAGCAAAGCCAGTGAGGTGAGAATCGAGCAGCACCGGATTGCAAGGGCGGGGAAAATGGGAAATCCCCGATAAAACCCTCCGGCCAGCGCAGCGGTATCGTCCGATACGATTCCCACATTAAAAAAAATTCCGGTGAATCCGTTGGGAATCGAACCCGGTTCGCCTTGGTGTGAGGCGAGTAGTCTGACCACTACACCACCGTGGCCCCAGACAATTGTTGGAGCACAGAAATTGGATTCTGTGCAACTATCATTCGCACTCTACCCCATATTCACCTACGATTGCAAGAAACGATGCATTGTTATAGTGAAATGTACAGAGCGTTTTCATAAGAACAATAGCATACTGTACACGATATAAAAAATCGGCGAAAAGAAAACTTAAAGCACAATAATAACTCATCACATCACTAACGTTTTAAACATTAATTAAGTTTACCAATTAAAGAGCATTACTGCTACGGACTGGTTCGTCATTAACATAATTCTGTACGTAGACATAAAATCTAGCCTAATTTCATTGGACAGAAGGCTCATACAACTGCGCGGCTGTTTGTTTTGAACATCAGTGTCTCACCCCTAACAACTTTTCAACCTTAAAACCGAACTATCTCAAACTCTATGCTATCCAAATGCCCAGTAAAGATACATGACTAATAGATATATATTTTTGACCATCCTAAGAGCTGATTTAAAATGGCGGCCGTTATTTAGTCACTATGTCACAACTCAGGAACCAAAATTAATGCGTATAAAGTTTATAATTGCAGCATATGATTCCGAAGCTGGTCCCCTCATCAGCCCCCATTTGGAAGATAGCACCACCTAAAACAATGTGGCTTTCAGTTCATATCCCGGGAACTACTTAACAGATTCTCGCCCAATTCAACACTCATATAGGGATACGGTAGGCCACGTAATTTTTTTGAAGTTCTGTGGTACAGATACTCATTTTAAAAATGGTGGATTTAAATATACATTTTTGTGTTACTATGTTATATATGGCAACCCATCAGACCAATTTGAAGTAAAATTGCTACACTGACAATTGTATGAGTGCATTAAATTCGTTAGTTGGCAAATTATTTAGCTGCTATTTTGTAATATATCACTACCTGAAAAATTGAATTTTATATATACTATTTTAAAATCTTCAGAAACGAATCTTAAATAATTTGGTATGCAAATAGTACAGCGGTGANATATACATTTTTGTGTTACTATGTTATATATGGCAACCCATCAGACCAATTTGAAGTAAAATTGCTACACTGACAATAGTATGAGTGCATTAAATTCGTTAGTTGGCAAATTATTTAGCTGCTATTTTGTAATATATCACTACCTGAAAAATTGAATTTTATATATACTATTTTAAAATCTTCAGAAACGAATCTTAAATAATTTGGTATGCAAATAGTACAGCGGTGATGAGACACATGAACTAATAAAACATGTTTTTGGCTGAGAAAGAACAGGCAATGTAAGTGGTATATACAGGACAAAAGTTGCCTGTATTAAACAATTTCCTGACGAACAAGCACAACACAAGAACAGCAATTATGGTGCAGCGAAAACTAAGAAGAAAAGTGTATGTGTTAATGTTTGTGCTACTGATGAAAACCAGACTTCAACAAAGAAAAGGTGTAAATGTAACATCAAAGATAAACGCGACAGACATTTAAAGTTACAGTGCTAGAGTAAACTGCGAAAGCAAGAGACTCTAACCCAGTACCTTGGCACAGAAGTACTTTGTAATCGCAAACTACTCATCATGGAAGAACAATAGGGCCAGCAATGTGTAAGACTGCAATGGCATATGATTTCTCGATTCTAGGGAAATGAACATTTTGTCTAGTTTAATTATACAAGTTGAAGAATTCATAACACACACAGTGGTCTGGGACTAAAAGATATATTCTGCAAGAAATTTCACGAAGCATCTCGAAGCAGATGTATACATAAAAAACAATTATTGTAATTCGCACATTCACATTTGCGAGATAATAAATATGAATTCAATCCTTACGGTGGCGAATACCATGGAAAAGTTATGAAGGAAACAGTGTACAACTCCTACCCATTTACGACAGATCCGTAAACATTTTGTGGACACAGTATATCTTATAGTTTCAAAACCAAACTGATGGATGTTGTTGCTGCAATGAAGAGATACATCCAATCATCAGAATACTCTGGTTGAATGTACTGCGAAGTAGGAAAATCTACAAAAACAAGAAACATAAAAATTTACTTATAAAATAGTTTGGTTTTATTTGTACTCTGCACACGACTAGAATACTGCAGTAGGTAGAATTATTGTTTGTTGAAGTAGAAAAATTTAAACGACGGCGTACTATTTACTAGGCAATGTAAATTGTTTTTTTTGTAATTGCTAATAAACTTTTGGTGATGCAAGGAATTCGTATTAATTATTCACGCCAACAGCATAATTAACATATTTTTGGCTGGAATGGCAGGATCTTTGCAGTTGTTACAGGAACGGTTAAAAATGGACGCATGTACGGTATGCAAATTAAATGACAATGGTGAAAAAAATGTAATAATATTCGCTACATCAGAAATGAAAACGTAGAGGTATACAAAAGTCTTTCCATTTAAAGTATATTGGTTATATTCGACAGTAAATGAAAAGTTAGCGTTAAAGAAATGTTTCTTCTGTGCGAATGTTCGAGTGAGTGAGTGAGTGAGGGAGTGAAGAGATTTGAGCGGCTCTTAACATCGAGGTCTTGAGAGCCGATTTAAATACGAATGAGCTGAGCAAGGCCCCTGTCTACCGGCCGGCAGATGCAAAATTTAAATAGGAAATCCCATGTTAAGTAAATTTCACCTAAGTACGTCACTTTTAAAGATAGGTGTTTCAAACAAAATGTATTCTTCACAAAATTTTTAGGAGACGTTCTCTACAGCAAATATGTTTCCATAACATGTATAGCCTGTGTGCAAGCAATTTTTAAAATTTGTGTTTTACAAAAAGTATTCCTATATGCTCATAGGGATCTTCCAAAAAATTCGCGAAGAAGACATTTTGTTTGAAATGCCTATCTTTAAAATTAAAGCACTGAGGTGAAATTTCCTTAACATGGCGTTTCCTATTAACATTGTGTAACTTACAACCGGGGGACAGTGCCCTTAGAAAGATATTTACACAATGGGCTAGTAGTTGGGATACCTTAGATTCGATTCCCGGCCCATCCAACCTGATTGTGATTTGCCACGATTTTCCCAAAATCATCCTTGGCGAATTCTGGGATCGTTCTTTTTTAGTGAATGACATAGTCGCTTAACATCCCTGCTGAAGACACACTGCAGCAGATTAACCATTAGAATAATAAACAATAATAATAAATAATGAAATGTTATTCTATGGTGATTACGTGTTTTGAAAATATTATTATTTGTTACAGACTGGCATGGAAAATAAAATGGTGTGTGAAATGAAATACTAAATAACATGAATCGTAATATATCTATTAGTTATGTTTGAAGTATGTTTGCAGTATTCCTGAGGCGTGACATAAGTTTGAGGCATTCTAAGGTCTGTCTGCAGTTTGTTTGAGGTAAGTGGAGAAACTGAGGTATATTTGAGGTCTGTTAGCATGACCAGTTACTATGGTCAATTTGTTTGATTAAGTAGGTAAGGCCAGTTGTTTGCTGTGATTGGTTGACGGGATCTGCCAGTGTTGGTGGATGGTTTGGCCGGCTCGTCTGATTGGTTATTATGTCTGGATTCTGGTATGTCGATATGAGTCTTGTGTTTTTGATGTCTGTGGCAGGGATTATGGTAACTAAGTTTAGAAGTGCTCTACTGAAATCGTGATAGTTCTCTAGGTATACAAGAAAGTTCTGAGCAGGGAGGGGGAGTGGGGTGAAATGTTCGTAATTATGGGATCAAGGGCCAAGACAATAAAAAGTAGACATTTGAAATTAACACTAGAAAGTATTACAATACCGCATAAAAATATTTACTAACGTATTGTTTCTTACTCAAAACTAACTTGATACGTGTACTTTTTGTTTTGTTTTAACGTTATAATTGATATTGTTTATAAAAAAATATCAGATCATACAACACATCATAAACACTGCACCATTCTACTAGAGGCATTTTCGAAAATAATACTGAAATTTGTCTTTACGTACGGTATTAATTAAACAACAAAAGTTGTAATTATTATTTCTTGTGAGATACTGACCCTTACAGCAGACACCCCTGGCCCATGGTACCACCGTCCACGGTTAAGAGAAAATGTAACAATTGTTTGCTAATACGTTTATGATAATATAATCACTCTGGCGTGTCATGGCATGGCGTGTTGCAGTATCCGAAGTCTGGAGCATCGTGGCTTGCGTAGCGGCTACGGCATTCGTCTCCCAACAAAAAGAACCGGTTTCGATTTCTGGCCAGGTCACTCCCCGATATTCTTACATTGGAACCGTGCCGAACGATGCCGCTGGTCGGCGGGTTTCCGCGAGGATGTCCCGTTTCCCTCACCGTTGCATTCCAGCACTGCTCCATTTAACCTCACTTCATCCTCATCAGCGCTCATGACCTTACTGTTAAGAACCGCCCAAATCTCTCCACTCCACAGCATTATCTGCGATCTGAATTTGGTGGCTATATAGCGATGTATCGCCAATGGCCCAACAACGGATTTCAACCATGCTAATAAAAGCACGCTGGGTCTATCATGATATTTGCCACATGTAGGTTTGGGAGTATGACCTGCTATCTCAATTTGGTTAATGGTTGTGAAATGGAGCCAAAGTATGCATAGTAAGAGTTTTGGGAATAATACATTAAGTTACATCAATCTACTCGGTGTCGGAACAGACCCTACAATATGATTTGGTGGCTCTAACGCCAACGGCTGCGAAATTGCAGCCAACTATGCTTATAACAGAGTTGAGTGTCACCCGGGATTGTCTTGTTTGAGGTCGGGGATATCTTTGTGATCTGTGCTTGGTGGCGCCAACTCCAATAGGTGCAGAAATGATAGGTTTGCCATGCTGCTTAACATAACATACTAAGCGTTGTGGCCGTTGTTTTGAATCATCCAATATATANTATATGTAAATGTATTGCATTTTATATGAAGAGGTTAGCCCCGACCAAGACTGGAACAACAAAATTCAGATTTTATGGATTATACTAATTTCTTCAACGTTTACTATTTAATTAGATTTGCAAAGCTCACATTCTAAGCTCCATTTCAGAAAGTGGATCTACCTTTTCACCGTACACATTCTGAAATTGTTGGTTCACTCCGAATTTTCGCAAGTGGGAATCGTGCCGGACGATGCCACTGGTCGGCGGGTTTTCTCGGCGATCTCCCGTTTCCCCCGCCACTTCATTCCGGCGCTGATCCGTTCTCACCCCACTTCACCCTCATTGGCGCTCAAGACCTTGATGTTAAGAGCCGTCCAAATCTCTTCACTCACTCACTTCACTCTGAAATTGTTAGCTGTTTTGTGAGGCATTCACTGTGACGGGAAGGATATGAGGAAAGACTCACTTTCAAGGTGCAATACAGTTCAACATGTATGCACGGACCTGTTATGACAAAATTATATATATGGGCTTATAAATTTATTTTCATTGGCCATAATCTTGAGACAAAACGCGCAAATGATAACTCTTGAGAATATATATTTAAAGAAAAGTATTTATTACACACAAACATGATAACATATGTTCTATAAAACATGACAATTTCTCAGAACACTATATACATATAAAACATGATTTGCCAGTCTCTGTGCGTAACAGAAGTCCTTCCCTAATTTAGTTGAGACTAAATGAAGGTCTCGTGAAATGTACATTTATTTCTTGGCTATCTCATTTCGCCCCACACACTTTAAAGTGTTCTGCTTGATAATCTAAAGTGGCTCATAGAACGGCCAATGCATTGGTATAAAATGTACTTACTATAGCACGTTCTGTTGACAGATATGGCATCGGTTGTGGGGACACATCGAGTGGCATAACTCAGATACTTAACTTAGTATATTGAAGATGGGAATATATATGATTTAGGTAAATTAAAACATTCAACGTAACTTTAAGTTAGCTTGTAGGTCATAACTGTGGTAACACATAAGGGCCTCATCATCTTTGCCAAGTTAGTAAATCAGAAGAGTAAAATGTACTTACGCCTGGTTTGGTTATACATGGAATAGAGTCGTTGACAGCTCGACTAGGATTCAAGCACTCTTTGATCAATACTATAAGCGCTTTGACCAAAGACAGTTTCCGAAATCCCACTGAAAACAGAGTGGTTTTCAACATGGCTCTGGGGTGACGCGCACTAAAAATTTAAATGATTTCATATAATTACAGGCTATTCACGATAGATTGAGGATTTTTGAAAGCTTTGCTTAGGACCTACTTCTCGTCTTGTTTTGTACTTTTCTGCCATGTGTGACATTAACATTACCACGTGCACGAGAGCTTGATTAATACGCCAGCTAAGTGCCACCGTGGAAATGTTTGGAAAATAAGAGTGTTACCAACATGAAAATTATTATTCTAATGGGTGTAAAACAATAAGTTAGCCATAAATATTACACTCACGGTGTAATATCAAATGTTAAGAACTGTTCTTATTAATTTGCTTCCAACTTAACTAGTCATGACTGTGTTTCACGTAGCACGTATACATATATTAACTGTGATTTTTTTGAAGGGCTTATTTCAAAAGTGTTTACTTTACCTTGACCAGTCTATATGTGGGCCGTACTCTTCATCGGACACGTTCAACTGCCACAGCACAAATGTAAACAGGGGGGGGGGGAGGATGCCGTACTCTACTAAATATTTTACAAACATTAACTTGTAAGTGCTGAGTGTTTGTCAGCTGGCAGTGGGCACTACAATGGTTTTCGCCAGTCTGCCGCAGTAGATAAGTTGGAAAGCTATTTATTTTTTCAGCGGCACACACGACCGCCGAGGCGCTCGTGTTGGAAAGCAAGTCCCGCACAACGCACAATGCACGACGATCTCCTCACGCGTGTGAGTGGGCGACCCCAGCGAACACGTGCTCCCGCTGAGGGCCGTAGAGGGACGTCATCGACCCAGATGCGACGCCGCTCTCCGCCAGGCTGACTGACCACGGGCCGCCGTATCCTCTGAAGGAGTCGTCCTTCCAGTTCTTGGTGTGCTGCGACTTGTCGTCGTCGTGGTGCTGCTCGTCGTGGTCGGCGCCCTGCTGCTTCTTGTCGTCCCCCTGGTCGTGCTTGTCGCCGTCGTGGTGCTTGGTCTTGTGGTACTGGCGCGTGGTACTGGTGGTCCTCGGAGTGGTGGTGGTACTGCTGGTACTTGCAGGACCAAGAGGGACGTTCTCGCAGTACAGACGACACCGGGGCTTGTCATGGCTCTGCGGGTAACAGCAGGACGGGGTAGGACAAGGGTAATGAGGGTACCATGGAGCATGGTTCTCGTGAGTAGAGACATAAGAGAATGGCAATATCTGGTGTTCCGGAAAATAAGACTGGTATTCCGGGAAGTGCTTGAACGAGTAAGGTTTATGAAAATCGATGCTCTTTATCGGAGGTCGAAAGTCTCCGAAGAAAGAAAAAACACTTTCAGCGCAGGACGCGATGGCCAGGATACAAATTACCAACATCTGTAAAAGAAAAACACAACCAAATTAAAAATAATATATTTAATACCAGCATTTCCAATGCATACAACTCTATTTCATATTTCTTTACACATAAGAGCAAGTTACACACCATATGCACATGCTGTAGTGATAGTGAAAAGGTGCAGCAATGACTCGGTTGTAGACGCACAATTTTTGCTTATTTGAGGAATAACTGTCTTCCAGAAGAATGTGGAACAATTGGGCCTTATTTAAAGAGCGGCAACGCTTTTCTCCACATAAAAGAATACATAACATAACATAATGATTGTGTTGGAGATGTTTATGGCGTTTGAAATGCCATATCACAGTTTTAGATGAGTATGTATGTTCCATATGGCATTGTTTCATTTAATACACCAATGTATTGTATTAATTAAATTATTTATTATTAGTCTGCATTGTTAACAAGTAATGTTCCAGAATCACGTAATAAAACCAAACGCTGTAGAAAGCCATGAAATGCGTATGAAAGAAATGCATTTTTTTTATAAACTGGAGCAGCTAGAATATACAAAATAATAGTTTTTAAGACAAATACACAAAGGCAAACGTGATCGGTAATCAAAGGTTGGAAAAGAATGTGCTAAACATGCGCGAGTGTGTGACAACATTTAGGAACATCACTTAGGTGAACCGGATTAGATTCCCGGCGGGGCCAATCGTAATTTCACATGTGGGAAACATGGCGGATGTTGCCGTTGGCAGGTGGGTTTTATCGGGCCACGCCCGCTTCCCTCCGACCATACAACCCGTGGTTGCTCCATCTTCACCTCACTTCGGCTCTCAAAACCAGGCCCGACCAAAACTCTCAACTCAACTGATGGAAGAGGATTTATTTCCTTATGAATATATATAAATTTTACTTTCAAAAATTATTTTATCTGGTAGTGGCTAACAATGTTAATTCTGCATAAACTTGAACTACTATCCAAAACTTTGTGTAGAGGTTCGGCTTACGACGTTCGTGATTGTATGTGGTCTACCTGTCGGGTTTCGTGAACCGACATTTCCAAGCAGCGCAGCCATTTTCGACTTGAACGTGAAAATTACTCTCACCAATTAGAATAATGTTTAACACAGATATCCCGTACACTTAAAATTATCCGTAAACTTAATAGAACTCAACTGAAATTTGGAACTGTGATGGGATCTTTGAAATGTTTACAGAAAGAAGAGCACATCGAGCGGAAAGATGATGTCAGCTGAGAAAATTGATAGGGTAGGGCTGAATAGTAGCTGATCACCAAAAAATGCGTTATTTATATTTGTACGAAATGCTGTTTATCTTGTAGACATTACTTACAAGTACTATTCCCTGGCATGTATTTACACAATGGCATGTTGAAAACACAATTTTAGTGTTTCTGGGACGTACAAATAATAAAAATTAACTCAGTTTCCGAAATGAAATAATTCACATTGAAATAAGATACTATGAGTTACTTCAAGAAATCTTTAAGATTACGATGTAAAATGTTTTCGCAGTTTTTAGAAAATTGCTTAAATAAGGACATTCTTGCATATGTTTTATTTATAGAAGTCCATCCTTTTTTTTTAGTTAAATAAGTTTTGCTTTGCCAACCTTAAAATTAATTAAGAGATTGTATAGCAGTCAACATTGTTAAATTTTCTGTAAATTTTTCATTAATTTTATTTGCATGTCTCAGAAACACTAAAATTGTGATTTTTTCATGTCACGATGGAAAAAAAAAATATTTTTTTATGCTAGGAAAAATATTTAAAAGTTATGTCTTCCGGTCTGACGTTGGGCAGTGAGACACGGAACAAGTGACTTAAGCGGGTATGCCACAATGGAAAATTCTTTGGACAATTCCATGCAAGCCTGCATGACCGCTTGTATGAATGGTTCTATGGGAGATCAGGCCGACTGCTGGCCGTCTGCTGGCCGTTTCCATGGACGTATTCGTAATTGGTCATGTGCAATTTCCGATTAAAGGTTTTCTACAAGGTAGAAATTTTAACCAATCAGAGAAAGGGTGTACAGCCATTTTGTTTATTTTTTTTAAAAGAGCGATAAGACTTTTAAACACTAATAAATAGTAAATAAAAAATCACGAAAATGTTTACTAATTCTGAAACAGCGTTGTGTGAACATAATTGTAAACATTGGTGTTTATTTACCACAAAAGTTCCAGTTATAACAACAAAACGATCAGGCTTTGTGCATAAACGCATAATGCTGAAGTGGTGAGTAAAGATTGTTCCTGAACCACAGTTGCAGAAGGAAGACCATAATAAATGCACTCGTCGTTATGCGGCAACAAATAGATAGGTTATTCCAGAGAATCCTCCGTAACTGCTTGCATGCGGGCTCGGACAGCAGGTCTTGTGGAAGTTTCCTCCCGAGCCTGTACGGGAAATGTTATCGCGGCGGACACGGGCAAGGAATCGACGATGACCTGTATTAAGGAATCGCCCTCGCACTCGCCGGAAGCGATTTCGGAAAGACATAGAAAGCTGAAATCATGATGGCCGGACCGGTAATCTAACCCGGGAGCTGCCGAACTCAGGTCCAGTATGTTGCCACAGCATGACGGCGCTCAGTGCCAGTAGTTTATAAGTAGGGACTGGAAAATTCCGCGAATTCATTTAGGACTTGCTAGACTTCAAACACGTGTGCATTTCTGTTATGTTTGCAATTGTATCATAGTTAGTTAGACACGCGCAGGTGAACTCCGAGACAATAACAGACCTACAAGGAAACAAGCACCTAGTCCCGGCCCACCTGACCTGAGTCAGGACTGGCTGCACACTGGGGCAGCAGCCAACCAACAGAAAGCTCAGGCTCAAAAACACATAACACAGAGTAGTCTAGCCTACAGGTCGTTTAAAACGCGAATTTTTCTGTCCCTATTTATAAGGAATTCGGACAAATATACAACTGCCATTGTTAAGGTAGGTGTACGATGCGCAGAACTTCGTATAGTAAATTTCTTGAAAGGTCGACTTGGGAAAAGAAGTTAGTTATCCGTCCTTGTAGACCAGTAGACCACCCGCGGTTCAAAGCTTTGATACCACGATTGCAGTGCATCTACGTTTCTACTTGCAGCTGCTTTGGCTGGACACGTGGGTCACGAGGCTAATGGCGTGGTTTTAATCGACTTTCTAACATTTGTCGGCCCAGAAGAAGTTTTGCAAAATGTACCTGGATTATTTCTATCCAACTCTCATCGATTGAAATCCAATTTACTAAGAGAAATTTGTGCACACATAAAACACATTTGGCTGCGTAATTTTTTCTTTAAAATTATTGACTTCATTACATTTCCATATTAGGAAACTTGGGAACATTATTGCTTTGTGTTGGCTAATTTAATAAATACAAAAGCTATAAATGTTGTATATTAAATTTAAAGAATGCGAACTCCGTACTTGCTACTCATATGTAGGCCTGCGTTCTCTTAAGTCTGCTGAGTTGAACGTTGCATTTNAGAATGCGAACTCCGTACTTGCTACTCATATGTAGGCCTGCGTTCTCTTAAGTCTGCTGAGTTGAACGTTGCATTTCTCTTAAGTCTGCTGAGTTGAACGTTGCATTTTTGGCAATCACTGAAGAAAGTGTGTTCTTTTCAGTGAAAAGNTTTCTCTTAAGTCTGCTGAGTTGAACGTTGCATTTTTGGCAATCACTGAAGAAAGTGTGTTCTTTTCAGTGAAAAGAAAACGTACGTAACCAAAGATGTGGGCGCTAGTTTGAAAGTATTAACGAATTATATAATAAGAAAATGAACTAAACCAGTTTAGTTGCNACCAAAGATGTGGGCGCTAGTTTGAAAGTATTAACGAATTATATAATAAGAAAATGAACTAAACCAGTTTAGTTGCAACGATTTCCAACAATTCACACGAAAACTGAGAAATAGCATTCAAGTAATTTCGAAAAACGGACTAATCTAATAATTAAAAATCACCGCAAAAAAAAAACTGGTAAAAAAGTCTGCACATAATTTTATTTTTATTTTTACAGACAAATTTTTTCAGACTATTTANAAAAAAAAAAACTGGTAAAAAAGTCTGCACATAATTTTATTTTTATTTTTACAGACAAATTTTTTCAGACTATTTAACAAAACAAATGTTTTGTGACACTGCAAGTGAAAATTGTATTTTTTACAAAACATTGTTCCGTGAAGCATATAAAATTGTTTATAATAAACTTAAAAGCTAAGTGCTTGTTAAAACTCAGTATTATTTTTAACATTACGCAGTAACGCGCTGTAAAATTCGCAATAATTTACTTGCAGTGTTACAAAAATAATCTTGGCAGCTAGTTTTCAGAAGATTTTCTGTAAAAAAAATTTTAGTGTGTCTCTTAACTTAGAAGTGCGTAACTCATATAGTGCGTTCCACCCTAAGATTGTAAGATGGTTAGATTGTCAGCGATAAAGAAGTTGCACTGTATTGAAAGAATAAGTGCACACGCACATAAAAATACCAAACAAAAGTTGTCACATTGTGTGAGCATAAATATAGAATTGTCTGTTTAGTTACCCTCTGCGATATAAGAGTGATGTAGTACAAACGGCGCGGAGGCTGTGTGTGTACTTACCTGGCATGCCATAGCGGAAGGCGCGATCCTATACTGCCGGCCTGGCATCTCAGCTCTGTATGACGTGCCACTGCAGCTTGTGGTAATTTATAGCGGGGCGGCGGAGGCGATTACAAGAATGCGGACCGCGATACTGCGGCTTTATCTCGGCGCTGAGCGACGCACTGTGATAGGCCGCCCTCGCCAAAGAAAGGGTGTTGTTCTGGAGACGAACGAGACGTCGTTTCCCTGCTGGGATTGGTGGAGAGGAAGATAACNCCGCCAAGGATTTGCATTCGCGAAACAAAATAAGCGCGGTATGTCCAAGCGGAGACAAGCGTGTTGAAGAAAGAGCGCGACTCCAAAGCAGAGGACGGAAATATGGCGGCCCGAGGGCGTGAGGAGCTGGTGTAAACACGCCATTATCTTCACATTCTCACACAGCGGGGCAGATATGTATCTCCCGAGGAAACACGACAACTATTCTATTCGCGACAGCTCGGCGTGGCCACGCCACTCGTACTATGCGATGGTCTTTCCGTTTTGTAGATCCGTCTTGGAGTTGACTCACGGTGTGAGGACTCCAGCGCTCATATTTCGAGTATGTGTGGCATAGTTCTATATTGAGGACATATGTGGCATGGGTCTACATTGAGGGCATTTGTGGCATGGGTCTACATTGAGGGCATGTGTGGCACGGGTCTACATTGAGGGCATGTGTGGCATACGTCTACATTGAGGGCATGTGTGACATACGTCTAAATTGAGGGCATGTGTGGAATGGGTCTACATTGAGTGCATGTGTGGCATGGGTCTACATTGAGGGCATGTGTGGCATAGGTCTACATTGAGGACATGTGTGGCATGGATCTACATTGAGGGCATGTGTGGCACGGGTCTGCATTGAGGGCATGTGTGGTACGGGTCTACAGTGAGGGCATGTGTTGCATGGGTATATATTGAGGGCATGTGTGACATGGATCTACATTGAGGGCATGTGTGGCATGGGTCTATATTGAGGGCATGTGTGGCATAGGTCTACATTGAGGACATGTGTGGCATGGATCTACATTGAGGGCATGTGTGGCACGGGTCTGCATTGAGGGCATGTGTGGTACGGGTCTATATTGAGGGCACGTGTTGCATGGGTATATATTGAGGGCATGTGTGGCATGGCTCTACATTGAGGGCATCTGTGGCATGGGTCTACATTGAGGGAATTTGTGGCATGGGTCTACATTGAGGGCATGTGTGACATACGTCTACATTGAGGGCATGTGTGGAATGGGTCTACATTGAGTGCATGTGTGGCATGGGTCTACATTGAGGGCATGTGTGGCATAGGTCTACATTGAGGGCATCTGTGGCATGGGTCAAAATTGAGGGCAGGTGTGGCACGGGGCTATATGAAGGGAAAGGTTTGTCACAGTCAACCAAATACTCGTTTTGTTTGTCTTCACATGGCCAAACAAATACGTATTAACTCCAACAAAATATTTATTTGAGTAAACAAAACTTTGAAAATGACAAAAATTATTTTGATCAACTAACAAAGTACACATTTTAGTTGCGAAAACCTCTGTTTTGGGACAGTAAAAATTTGGCTGCATAATATTTTAGTTGGACCAATTTTATATATTTACTGTTGCGTATACAAACAGATATATTATGGACCGAAACTTTCTCATGGTAGGTACATGTTAGAGCCGCTCTCAACTAGATCACAAAACAAGGTTGTTAATGAACAGCAGTTGAAGAAAAAACGAGTGGAATTCGAGCCCCGGGCAGGCTTATATTAACTCGCGTGTGCTTCGTTAGTCTTAAACGTTAACTGAAGACCGTCACGTAATCGATGTCTGCGATAGGGTCGACGTGAACGGGTCGAGGCTGACACCACAGACAGAAGTCTCGCACTGGGGGCCGGTGGTCGACTTGAGTGCGGGGTCTGCGATGCAACAGACTTTGGGTTTGTTGACGCAGAAACTGCCTTGCTGACATGACCACTAGAGGGGCACGTGGCACTTGTACTTATTTCAGTGAGATGAAAAGAAACATAATTTGGAAAACTCCAGCATGAATTACAAATACAGGGCGCCATTAAATTTAACCCGTGGTTCAACAAACCAATACATACATAGCAAAAACTGTCAGCACTGTTTATTATATTAATGCATTTGCGAGAAATTTTCGCAGTTTACAGACACAATGTAAAGAAATAAAGAAAATATCACTTACACTCACTAACTTTACAATGCAGTCAGTCAAAAAACAGACATCAAATGGCAATAACTACGACCACCTGATTTTTGGCGAAAATATTTACGAGAAGGCTAGATTTCAACTTCCTATTTGCACACTTGGTCACTTGTGTTTACGTCAAGAGAGTCCGTTGCATAAGTGAGCCAATCAGAATTAAGTTTCTCTGACACTGACCGTCCGTGAATCGCGAGCAGACAGATAAGACGCGTAACAATTCAAATTATCCAATCAAGAAAGTGGTTCAAAACTAAAGTGTTTTGGAAACACAACTTGTCCTGAAATCTTTTCGTGAAAAACAGATTCCCGTAACAATAACAGTGGCCTCAGAGAGATTTGCCAACCGCAAATCTGGACTCTGCTCCCTTTGTTCATTGGGTAATCGTCGTGACATAGTTCTCACATGCCTGGTGCTAACCTCTCCCGTTTTTAATGTCGGAGCAAGTCGAACTGGCGTGAGGAGAGGGTTTAATTACCATGGCAACTTTAAGTTATCACCTGTCTGCTTTCACCTCCTGGCAGTAGGATATATAAAAATACTCACTCTTAGTGTGAGACATCTATAAAATGCGTATCCAAGTGATTGTTTTTCTAAGGAAACAATTTTTAATCAAAACTCCAAGAATTTCTAACAATAGTTTGATTTAACGTACGTTCTCATCCACACACTAACTTAACAACAGCACTATCTCAAATGTGCCTATAACGGTCTATATAAAAAATCACTGAAGCGCACAAGTGGAAAATTTTGTGTTATCTAAAATAATGATTAAGTTGAACAGCTTTGTGCACTTACACAATGAACAGGTTCTCAAGGAAAAAACTACTTGACTTTTCTAAGAAAGTTTTAAGTGCTATTATAATTAACTATTTGCTATTTAATTAAGCCAAGATGTGCACCAAAGATAGTAACACTAACTTATTTATCTCGTTTTCTGTCTCTGGTATCTTTTTGGTCTGCATTTGGTTGGTGGGCCAAAAAGTCCCCGGATAGGTATTTTTTTTTGGATGTGAAGAATATCCTTCCCGGTTTCAGGACTGAGAATTGTAGTGCCCTTTCACTTTGATTCTGCGGAAGGCGAGAGCAAACCACTGCAGTATCATCCTGTGAATGCAGCCTTGGGTACGCCTCAGGTTCCAAATACCCTGACTCTGATTGAGCCCAGCCAGCCTCTGAACTGCACAACTTACATGTATGTCAATTTTGCTGCAAAGTGTTTTTCTCTAATCCAACTTTCCCATACTTGTTCGCGACAGTGTACTTCCATTAAATTAGTTTACCAACAGCGGTGGGCTTTGAGAGAAGCTGCCTGATTTTCAGACTTTGCTTATTTATGTCCAGTATTCTTGATTTATTTCTAGTGTTTGTCATCATTAGCAAATTAAATTTTTTTTTACATAAAATCAGAGTAGAACCCTTCTGTTAAGACCCCTCACAGTTTACAGGGATAGTGTTGTTAGTGAGAGATTGTCTTAATAGAGGGTTTGAACAATTCGACTGATTTTGACCCACCCCAATCCCTATACATCAAATTGGGGGTAATATCTGTACTTAGATAAGCACTGCTAGGAGTACTGTGTTTGATAAGGGGAACACAATGGGCAGCGAGTTATTTCTAGGCTGATTTTCCTCAAATTTCCAAATTAATTTTTACAGAATTTTTTACGGTTCCTCAAAAATTTGTCTTTAAAGGGAGACGGTCCGATGGGAACAGTGAGGTTCTGCTGTATGCATATTATATAAAAATTAATTCCAAAGAAAGTATCGCATGTATTTCCTATATTCGCACTTTTTCTCAGTAGTTTGTCGATTATTTTGGCATCACTGATATGGCAATGCTAAAGGAAATTACCATTCTATCATGCTTTAGTGGATTTTTTTACTCACTCGGTCTATCACAATGCCTGTGATTTCATTTTCATTGATGCTCGTTGAAGAGGTTACAGGCGAGTTCACAATGGACTGTTCAGACGCCGTATTTCATGTCGGTCTTCGTAGTCTTACATCCCTGAGAATTAAGCTGCGGTTAAGTTGTTTGAATGATTCTTGCAATGGGGGAAATTGATTGTTTGAAAAGTAATGGACGTACGACATTGCGAACACTTTGTTGTAGTCCTAGAATACCTGCTAGATAAAATACAATAAGTACATTAAAAACTTAGATAAAACAGGCTAGTTAATTGCTGTTTATTTTATTTATGTTTTTCTAATCAAAGTAATTTTTTTTAACCTAGTTATTTTATTTTACCTAGTAGGTTTGCTGAGACTACAACGAATTGTTTGCAATGGCATATATCCATAATTGTTCAAACAATCAAACTGCGGTAACTTGACAGCACGCTTGGGCACATCACCACTTCGGCACAGCAGTTGCTGCGAAACGCAGTGTACAGTCACGGCAAGAAGCTGGAGGGTTGGTATACGAGGAGACAAACTGTTCTGGACGCTGTTTACCCTCTGAGAGCTGCTAACAATCGCTGCTCACGTTCATCGCAGCCGTCAACTGAGTTTCAGCACACAGGTGTAGAGCACTGAGAGCTGTCTCGGCGAGGGAGAAAGTCAACCGCCAAGAACAGTAGGCGCCTCTGCAACTCAGCTCGCTAGTATAACAACTGTTCAAAAATAACACTTTTAATATTATGTTCTCACCAACATTATTCAGTTATCATTTCACTGAACATTTCCGGCGCTTTCGCTGTGAAATTATTCAATCAATTTTAACTATTATGAAGTATATATAATCCATATAAAACCTAAGTCAATCTAGTACAAATACTACGTTGTTACCACTTAAAGTTTTACAAGCAAACTTTTTGCAGACCAGCCACATGATTTTCGACGTACGTTACAAGCGAGTAGCACCAGTTTCTTTGCAAAAATTAACAACAATAAGGTTGCTTACTTTTCTTTGGAATGGAAAATTCCATTTTATTTCGGACGAATACAAAATGTGTTGGCAAAAACAACAATAACTATTTTAAAATAGATTCAGGATACCAGTACCCGAGTACCGATTGTTAAATATCTTTGATACTTAATAATTTATATGTTGTGTATATGATATAGATAACATGCCATGTGATTTAGTTGGCAAATTTAATTAGGAGCATGGAAACTTAAGCNTAAGGTTGCTTACTTTTCTTTGGAATGAAAAATTCCATTTTATTTCGGACGAATACAAAATGTGTTGGCAAAAACAACAATAACTATTTTAAAATAGATTCAGGATACCAGTACCCGAGTACCGATTGTTAAATATCTTTGATACTTAATAATTGACATGTTGTGTATATGATATAGATAACATGCCATGTGATTTAGTTGGCAAATTTAATTAGGAGCATGGAAACTTAAGCTCCCATATTCCGAAATTTTCGACTTTTCGGTGCTATATTTTGAAAACTGTAAAAATTTGACTACAAATACTTACACTAATGTGATACTTTTATAAATATTTCAGATAACAATAAAATCTATCGTGAAATATGGTTTTAAGCGAGCTGAGAGGGTCATACCACTCAAGCAGAACCACGCCACCTGTATTCAGTTTGTTCCTCTTTTTCATGTGACGCGCGTCCTCTTAACGATATCGTCACCATTTAAAATTACTCNAAAATTTGACTACAAATACTTACACTAATGTGATACTTTTATAAATATTTCAGATAACAATAAAATCTATCGTGAAATATGGTTTTAAGCGAGCTGAGAGGGTCATACCACTCAAGCAGAACCACGCAACCTGTATTCAGTTTGTTCCTCTTTTTCATGTGACGCGCGTCCTCTTAACGATATCGTCACCATTTAAAATTACTCGCATGCTTTTCTTTCACTTATTTTAATCTTAAATGAGAATTACCGCAAACAGTTTTTCTTTCTTTTATTTCTTTTTTTGTTTTTTTGGTACTTCATTCATTTTCACTTAGTCAATGTCGCGCTATCTGAGGGTACCACTTCTTTGTTGGACTCTCCAGTTTAAGAAAAGCTGAGGCAGATAATACTGGATGTTTATACGCGAAAACATCTGGTAATGTTTTGTGGAATTCTTTTATAAATGAACAATGCTATTAAATTGCAAAGTGCTTATGTTGAGTTTGCTTAAAAAAAGGATATTTTAATAGAGTGTAATACGTTGGATATAATAATGTTACATTTCTTACCTGTCTAAATAAAAAAAAACTTTTGTATTCGTTATTTGAAACTCATGTTTAAAAAATTGGCGATGAAAAAAAAAGTTTAATAGTAAACATTTATATTAATTTCTCTTACCATAAAAATCTATATAACGAAAGTACGATATGACTGTAACTTTGCTTACAAACACATAGGTATAATATGTAACAGCGATAACTATCCACGCTTGCTCGAGGAAACAGATAGCATACTCCCGCAAACTGGCGAGTGATGACGTTATGGTCAGTCAGTTGGGAGACGGATGAAGGGGTGCACTGATCGTACCACGTATATAAGGGAAAATAACTATTTCAAAGCATGTAGGAGGTAAATTCTCCGCACAACTTTATGCCATGTTTACTTCATGTTATGAGGCCTGGCTTGCTTGGTTGACTACGCGCTGCTACGAGAGTTCTGCATCAAATATACACTTATTGCATCCGAATAACTGTAACATAACATTAAAAAAAAGAGTTCCATCACAAACAGATTGGGAGCTGGGATAACATGGAAAAGCCCAATTGCCCAAAAAAGATTAAATCTACAATCAGCTTGTGAACATAGACTCAGCGAATGCAGATTATGAAAATACTGATAACATGTGGGATAGATTTTGTCTAAGATATTGGGCAAATACATTGACTATGACTGAAAACGGTTTCCTCTTTCCAGAATCTCAGATACTTCCCACAAGGCACAGAATATCCACCGGATATCCCAATTATATCCACAATATCGTAAAGTCATCTAAGTCCTACAGTGAATCTCTAATGTATATCGTGTGCATATCCAGTAGTAGAAACCAGTTTGCACCACTTGCTGGATATCCATCATATATTACAAAACCTCTAATGGCCATTACATTAGGTAAGTGACGACATCTAAAGATGTATATAGGATATCTCAAATATCTATATAACATTTGGGATATTGGGCGGATATTTGCATATATTTTGGTAGTCTTTTGAATGCAACTTTCTAATGTTGGATGTCCTTGGATACCTTGAATGCCAAAGAGTGACATCCGCCAGATATTCTTTGGATGCCTATGTGCTGTATGAGTTGTGTTTGGATGCATACAAACTTTAGTGCGACGCGTGTGAGTGCCTCATGCACACATTGGTAGGCACATGCAGAACTCGTGTTATTATTGGGCGACACGCTAGACTTCACCGCCCTATATACATTCAAGTCGCTGTCAATTGTTTATTCACCTAGGGAGTCTCGACTACCACCTCCTTTCTCTTCCTCTTTTTATGTTTCAGGTTTCAACTGGCGGTACGGGAGAGGGTATGTCCGATTGCGCATCCGCCCCTCCACAAGGGGGCTGGTATCTCCCACCCCCTTGGTTACACTAATAATCCAGCGTGATCAACAGAAAGAAAGACAACCCCCCCGACCAACCTTTCCCTTCTAGTGCTTCAAACACCTTTCCAATAAAGACTACCCTATCCCATCCTCTGTTATAGTGGAAATATTTTTCTACTTCATGAATTCCATGCAATCTTGCAATTCTTTTCTGCCAAGGGGTTTTTACGGCGCCTATGCTGATTCCCCCCTCCATCTGTAGATCAACTAGGTTAGCATTGGAGGTAAACATGGCCCCAATTGCGGCCATGTCTGTCCATTCCCAGTAAAGCCGCGAGCATGTACCCTTGTAGTTAGAACCTTCCCTGCAAGCCTAGGCGTATGGGACTTGCCCTGAGACGTACTTAGTTCCCTTCCCCTACCTAGGACCTGCGACCCTCCCTCTAGATTAAGGTAGGTTATAAAAAATATTGTTTATTGGCTTCTGCAAAAGTGGGGCCCGTATTCCCTCTTGACTTGGTGAGACCTGATTGGGCTATAGTGTCGTTACTTGTTCTCGATTGGTTCAAGGCCACCAAGGACGTGTGAAACCAACAGTAGTCCAATGAAAAGAGCAATCGAAACGCATGTATGTTTGAAGTCTATCGTGTCTTCAAATAATAACGCGAATTTCGCAGGTATCTGCCCATTGGTTCCTACAACAGACTACTGTGGCGCATAATGCCCCACACACCTAGCAGTGGTATATTACACCCACCCAGCCTCATGGAGATCTACAATGCAGCCCCTACCAAAGTATGTCAAGTGCTGGTAATGTTACCTGATGTATCCGCGAGGCATTCTTTGTGTTCGGTACCATTTTCTCATTATGATGACTGACTGATGCCCCACACATAAACACACATTATAAAACTAGCGCTTTATCTGTGGTGGAAAAACTAATACACTCAAGTGGCAGTTCAAGTTGTTACAGATCACTACAACACATATCATGTACACACCCAGAGACGGTTTGCATGTGAACCAAGTTACATCCTATTTCGACCATTTCCTCTGGGCGCTTCACATTTTTTTTACTTTATTGTAGTCCTTAGCTAAAATGTATACTTTATTGAGCAGTTTAAAATCATTTCACGATATCAAAAATAATTTAATTAATTTGTTTTATAAAACGGAAATTTTAAATTTGCTACTACACGCAATATGAAATGACGTGTGTTTTATAATTTTGAAAGTTGTTTAAAAAAGTTATAAAATCATAAAAAATGGAATTAATAGAAAATGATAAACCCAAAATCAAAATAGCGGAAAAAAAAATTACGATAAAGCTCAAGGTGATGGACGAAGCAAGGTCAAAATTATAAGTGGTGGCCATCCTGCAACTTCGATTCCTCCCCTAAAGTAGCTTCTCCATATAGTGTGTTGCCTTCATCCCAGAGGTAAGTGATACGTCGTTGTTGAACATATGAGTGATGTAACCGAAAGGGGCAGATACTGCATATATGTAACGTTAAGTTTAATGCAGGATATATTGATATCTAGGCATAGTCTGTCTCACGAACGAGTGCAGTTTGTCGGCAGTTCTGACAGTAGATTTGTGTACAGTTATTATTTCCGTGGCGAAATATTTTCTGTTGATATACTGGAGAGGTCGACAATCAGCTGAGTGTGTTTATGCACACATCATATGTGGCGGGGGGAGATACCGTTGTATCCACGGAAACACCCGTAAACAGAACTGTCTTCATAACTTCCAAAAAGTACACTCGTTCGTGAGACAGAGTATATACCAACTCTAAAAATAAGTAGGACACACCTGGGACCAGAATTCATGTTTTGTTTGAATGATTCTTGTAATTGGGGTAGTTGGTTGTTCGAAGGATTAAAAAACACATCGATTTGCAAACACTTAGATGTCTCAGAAAACATTCTAGGTAAAATAAAAAAACTTTGATTAAATATACAAATAAAATATATAGGTTTTAATTATGTTATTTATGTTTTTAATGCATGTTATTTTAATATAAGTTATTTTATTTTACCTATAAGGTTTTCTCAGACAACATTGAAGTGTTTGCAAAGGTCCATAATTGTTCAAACAATCGGAATCCATGTGCCAAAGTCACAGAACTAAGAGATAGATGTAAGGAACCCGGGGTCACAGAGCTTCCCTTCTCCCCCCCCCTCATACATGTGAGTGAAGTTACAGGAGCAAGCGGGCAACAAGCTTCTTTAAAGCTATTACAGGCACGAGGTATTGCCATCCAGTGGTGTGGGTAGCAAACAAGGAATTGAATACAGGTACACTGATGTTTGATGTAACTGTGCAAACGTCGCCTGATAGGGATGGATACCCAAGCCGGTACAACAGCACCGTTGCTCGTGAACTGCTGCCAGCCTCAAGATGCATGTCAGCCAGCTCTGCTAGTGTAAACCCGCCATGCTTTCTCAACCAGCTGCAGGCACATACTGACATGCCAGCAGCCGAGGCCACCTACACGCACGTGTCCATTACACTTTGAATAATACGCGTTACCTACCTGCACCTGTAAATTCACACACATGTTCGAGGGAGAAGGGAAGGTATACAATCCTGGGCATCTTCTATCAATATCATCCTTTTGCCCCCCCCCCCCTTACTGCTCTCTTAGCCCGGTGAGTTTGGCACATCAATTCTCGATCTGAAGGCCACTCTCTAGCAACATGTATTCTGTAAAATAAGTGTCAGCGCGTATACTCGTATCTCAGGAAATAAATGTTATGGGAATACAACTTTTTTTTAGGAAACGTAAATATTATTATTTACAGCAATAACTCTTTGCTTTTATCCTACCGGGGCCGGGGGCCGCTGTGGCTGAACGGTTACCCTGCTCACCTCCCACCAAGGCTAACCGGGCTCAATCTCGGCCGAGTCACTTCGGTTTTTTGCAAGTGGGAATCGTGCCGGACGAAACTGCTGGTCGGTGGGTTTTCTCGGGGATCTTCCGTTTCCCCCACCCTTTCATTCCGGCTCTGCTCCATACTCGCGCCCAAATCTCTTTTATCGTACTAAATGTATTCAACGAGAAAAACAGAAAAAAAAGAAAAAAAACTAAAAAAAAAAAAACCCCACAACTTTTACGGGTTTTTCTGCGCAGTTGCTATAAAGGAAAGTAAAAAAAGTAGAAAGTGTTATATGTAGTTCAATTCACAGGCTTACATCGCGTGTAACAATATCCTACAGTTACGTATATAATCTGCGGAAAATTCAGCTTCCCGGCAATGCAAAGCACAGCCTTGGGAGGGCCTGTCACAATGCTGTATTTTAGCCAGACGTGACCTTGAGACGTTTAACATTTATTTACTATATGTTCCCCTTAACAGTGTTGGACCCCTAAAAATTAATAATTTTATTTTTGTACCAATAATAGTCCAACTTTTACACGTTATCTGTGCTGACATTTTCCTCGAATAAAAAAATTTTACACTATATATTTTTTGAATAATTTAATGTCAAATTCAACTTTCTTCGGTTTTACTGCAGTCATTATAACAAATACTAACTAAGTTTTACGAATGAAAAAAAATACAAAGTAAACTAACGCCATGGGCTATCATGTGACATATATGTAATTACCAAATAACAATCCATACTAAAAAAAATTAATACACAAAAATGTCTTTATATTTTACTTTTTTTTAATATGTATGGCTTGTTATTTGTATTTGGTGAAAACCTATATATCATGCGGTAGCCCATGGCATTAGTTCACTTTGTAATGTTTTTCATTTGTACAACCTAGGCTAGTTAGTATTTGTTAAAATGGCTGCAGCAAAACAAAAAAAAAAATGGAATTTTACATCAAATATTTAAAAAATATAAAGCTAAATGTTTTTTATTCGAGGAAAATGTCATCACATATAATGTGTACAAGTTAAACAATGTTTGGTACAAAAGTAAAATAATTAATTTTTTGTGGTCCAAAATCCTTAAGAATATATGGCCCCGAGTTTTTTTTTTGCTTTCGAGGCACATCCATACGGGCGACAATAGCGCGCGCGACCAGCGGCCCATCGCTCCTACGCGCAAGGCGCTGAACCTGAGTGCAGCGCTTCCGCTGTGCAAATGAAATATGTAACAGTGGGAATTTATTACATGCGATGAAAGCCAGAAAATTAAACTATGACCGTATACGATTTTTGACAATTTTAACAATTGTTTTCTCCTATAATAAACTTCGTATTATAAAAACAAAACTGTAAAGCCTTAGGAATTTTTTTTTTTAAATAGTTTCTGGAACATTTTGTATTCCCAGGACCTTTATTTGCTGAGATACTCGCAAACGCGCAAACAACGAATGTACAGAACATATCTCCGGAGTACTAACTCTTAAGGCCCCCGTCTACCTGCAGCTTTTCCCGGCGTTTGAGGCCGAGAAGCGCGGGGCCGATAAGGGCGACACTGCCACGCGCAGTGTTCTAGTCGCACTGTGAGTACCTATGGGACTTCAGCGGTGACCCTATTATTGTATGGGTGGAAAGTCTGTAGGGAGGTTCAGTGCAGGGCCCTTGAGTAGTTTTGTATGTATCTGACGCGTATATTTTGGAGTTTTCTGAAATGGTGTTTGTAAAGTGCTTAACGTATTGAAAGTACTCAGAAGTTCTCGTCTGATGTGTGTTCTTTTCGTAGATCAGAACATTGGACGCACTTTTAAAAGTTTCGTGGGAAAAAAGAGTATTTCAAACACACCGCATCGCAGTTGAAACACAATGTAGGCGGGGGCCTTAAGCGCCGACCAGAAGCCGTGTAGCCATAACATCTGAACACGAGCAAGGGCGTGCGTTGCAACAGACGGGCGTATGTGTATCGACTGAGCGACCAGGAGAAAGCTGCAGCAGCGACCCACGGCGGGCTACAGGCGACGTGGGGAGCCCCACTACGCCAGTGAGCAGTCCGTGGAGGAGGGAGTGGAGAGTGTGTTTGGGCAACTGCGGCATATCTGCGTTAATCACGGGCAACCCGACCCCCAGCACCCACAGATAACAGCTGCCCCGCCGTGGTCGCACGCTAATCACTCCTCTTAGACGACATTGCGTCCTGCCTTGCGACACTATCCCCCCCCCCACACCATTTCGCAATTGTTTTAATTTATAACAGTCGCCGTGGCCGCTCAAAATAAGTATATATCTTCCATGGCCGCCCTCGCGCTGTCCGAACTCGCTCGTGTTTATCCCCGGCTGTTTATTCCTGCCGCTCTGCTGGCTGGCCTCCTTTGTTAAGGTCTCCGCCTGCCTGGCGCATCAACTGCGCTGCAGTGTGTTTGAAATAATAGTTTCTTGACGAAAATACTAAACATGTCCACAGTATGTTTACCTACGAAAACACTTTATACCCCTGACGAGGAAGGAATGGTATTTTAAAGTTACCACGCATGCTGTAAATATTATTTTGGAGCCTTCCAATATAGTTGAAATTTTTTTTTTCAGACTGCTGTATCTTAAAACATACTAGCAGGACACGAGTCAAACTACGGCAGGAGCCTGTATTGAACTATGCTACAAACTTTTAACCAGTAAAATGATAGGGTGACTGCTGAAAGCGCCATAGGCAGATACTGGTCGCCGAGAACAGAGTGCACGCCAGTTAAGAGCCTTGCGCGTAGGAGCGATGAGGTACTTGATGCGTGTGGCTTTGTCGCCCTTATCGCTCATGCGCTTCTCAACCTCAAAAGCGCAAAACAATTCCAGGTAGGCAGCGTCCTTAAACATGAGTGCTACGACGGAAGTTTCCTTGTAAGATTCCATGCAAGCTGCCACGCAAGATTGCATGGACTTTTTAATGAAATACTTACCCAACTGCTGGCAAATTTCATCGACGTATTCGTAATTGGTCGGGTACAATTTTCGGTAGGAGATTTCTTAAAAGTTTAAAATTTCAGCCAACCAGAAGAAGGCGATGGTGTATGGTGTTGGCGATAGCTGTAATTTGATTTTGTTTTGAGAAACTGTGATAAAGTTATTAAACAAGGTTAAAGTAGATATAAAAAAACGCAGAAATGTTTACATTTTAAGAAGTGAAATCTAAACAAGTGCACTCGTGTTGACTTGTACGGCAGAAAGTATCGTGTGACAGGTTATTCCACACGAACCTCCATAACTGCTTGCATGCAGGCTCGGATAGCAGTTCTCGTGGACGCTTCTGTTGGAGCTTGCGCGGCTTATTGCATCGTGGAACATAGGCTTTAAGAATAAAATACACATAAATCATAGTGGTGTTACCAGTTCTTGAGCCATAAAATGTATACTGCATTCATTACTGAAAGTTCTTCTTTGGCAAGCTAAATTATATCACTCAGATGATTGAATAACTGTACTATCAGTAGAGTGCCTTTATTTATTTACCATGAGGGATAAGTGAGAATCAATTATATTGATTACCATCTAAGTGAGTGAAGAGTAAAGAGATTTGGCGGCTCTTAATATCGAGGTGTTGAGAACCGATGAAGGATAAGCGATGTGCAGTGCGTATGGGACAGCACCGGAATTCCAGGGCGGGGGAAACGGGAGTTACCCTATACAACCTTCAGACCAGTGGCATCGTCCGGTACGATTCCCACATGCGAAAATCCGGGAGTGAACCCGCCGGGAATCGAACCCAGTTAGCCTAGGCGGTAGGCGAGTAGTCTAACTGCTACATCACCGCGGCCAAAATTCCCATCTGCGAATGATAGAGAAGCGATAGGAGTACAAGAAATCAAAAGAGAATAGCGCCTAAAATATAAATAATAAGAGTTGTATGCCTTAACTATGTCACATTTTCAGAAATTAATCTCAAACATAAGAAATTTCATAATAAAAAAAAAGTAAATTTAGGATTCTGTCCAACTTTCCCCCTTAAAATATTTTTTTATGTTTTAATGCATACGTGAAATTCGATGTGCTATTTTTGATTACTCACAATATTAGAAACAGCGGTACACCTGATAAAAATCTACTTCAGGTCTAACAAGACGTTAGCAATGTTACTTTTTCTCTACATGAAAAATAATATATTGGCAGTACGCAATGTATGATATAGGACAACGAATCGAACATTTAACTAGGGGAACCGATTTCCGGGAATGCATAGCAATTTGGCTGTTTTACTCTGATGTGCACTCAATACCTCAGGAAGGGGAAGTAACCACACGAATTTTGTTTTAACAGATAAATAGAATTACTTCGTTAACTGGCATTGAATTTACCGTATAATATGCGTACTACCAAAGACTCCCAAAGGATATTGCGTATTTTAATCTTCCTCAGTCGCCAAATTTCACTCTAAGCTCAAATCAGTGATATAAATCAGTGAAATAAAACTCACTGAAAATCAGTTGATAAGCTACTGCCGACTGGTGAATCAAGCAAATGAACTGGCAAAAAGTGACTATTGGCAGTGGAATTCTCGACATTCAGTGGGAATCACAAATAAATCAGTGAAATCCAGCCACCATATTAATTATTTATCTTGCACTAATTATCAGTAGCACTTTTTTCACTGATTTGGCTCAATTCTCACTGTTTTAAGTTTAGAGTGTAAGTATAAGTTAGCAGCACAAATTCTATTTCCCTTTTTATTCCCAGGCATCTATTCAACAACATAGCAGCATACATCCAAGTCAGATCTCCTGTAAGCTTCGATATCATTAGAATGAGAAAGAAACCAAACATTGAAACTGAATAATTTGCTTATCCCTCTGGCAATTTGCATAAGTAATATGGATTCAATAAATCAAGATGGCAACACTAGAGAAAAAAACTTCGAATAGCTACGGACGGTTGTAATTATGCCTACTTGTATGGCAGACTCATGCAATTCACCAGATATTTCTAAGCTAATGCTCAGATTTGCAGCTAATCAAGATTCCGAATACTGATAGCCTTTCTTGCTAAATAATTTTTTAGGATGTAGTAGGAAATCTAAAAACATTCTTTATCATCAATCAACTCTTGCAGATGCTAAAATACTGCTTTTGTGATCGTTCTTCTCAGAAAACTAGCAAGAGTGGTAATTAATTACCTGGTACACTAGAACCATCACCTGTCAGTGACTTTTGTTATTTAATAGGAATAACATTCCTCTGTTCTCATCCAGCAATACAGCATTCACTGGATTTGCATGCTTCGAGTTCCTATTGAAAATTTCTAGGAACTTTAACCAATGAAGGTACACGTACAGTAACTTTCAGTGGAGTGTTGCACTTGAGTGTACAACATGCAGATCCATTAAAAACTAGTACAGACACTGCGAAGATTGTCACAGAAGTACGATTGTTGAATGTATATTATTTGTAACTTTGTAAAATATTTTCCAAGCATTTACTTATTTGAATGTTTAAAAATCAATTAATAAGAGTCTATTGTTAATAAAAAATTAAAGACAGTTCCATTTCGGATGATTTAAAAAGCACATTTGAAAACTAACTTCATCAAACAAGACTATCATAATAATTACGTATGTTGTATTCAATAAAAACTAGGCCTAGTGATAAAGTTAACAAATAGTTTTAGCAACTGAATGTAAGGCTTATTTTTTTACTACGTTATCTGATAACTGAACTGTCAGAATGTCTAGAAGGCAGGAAAACTGTGTTACAGAATTCGCAAGTCGAGCAGTATGAGCAGTTCACACAATTGCAAACTTTCATTAAGCAAGACTATCAAAACTATTCATTTTCTTTTATTCAACAAAAGTTAGACCTCGTAATAAAGTTTGAAAATAGTTTTAACAATCGTATTAATGCCCATACATTCAAATCACGAAAGTTATCAATTTTATAACTAAAATGAAATAATGAGTGTTTGTGGACATTAGCTGAGAATTCTGTCTGTATGGAAAGGCGCGATGTTCTGAGACAGTTGACTTGGCAACACTGGAACGCACGAGGCACTTGCCTACAGCTATTAAGTATTCCCTTTTTTTTTCTTCAAATTTTCTGGTTGTTGCAGATTTTTTTTAAAGCTTAATTTTTCTTCGCTATGGGGCTATTTTGAATTATAGTGAATCCGAGGGGAGGCAGAGACTAATTCGCTGCTCCAAATACCCAACAAGCTCAACACTTGTTCACGCCTGCTTACACCCTGATGTATTAA
This sequence comes from Clitarchus hookeri, assembly GCA_002778355.1. Classification (NCBI taxonomy): domain Eukaryota; kingdom Metazoa; phylum Arthropoda; class Insecta; order Phasmatodea; family Phasmatidae; genus Clitarchus; species Clitarchus hookeri. The sequence goes on along the minus strand of NQII01001654.1, from coordinate 362,490 downwards.
GAATCTCATTGTTTTACTAATTTTTCCTGGATCTAAGCTCCAATTAATATTCTCCTCAACCCATAAAGTTAAAAGACTACAAATTTTCAGTTACACAGAAGACTTATGTATTTTGCTTGTAATTATATGAAAGTTAAGAATTTTAAATCTTCAAGCAACTTTAAATTTTTACAACTCAGTAGAGTTAGGTTAATGATTTATTGAATGCCAAATATTGATCGAAAATATTAAAGTACGCCACAACGTCTATGCTTGGCATTCATTTTTGGTAGAAGGTTGGAAATACGGGTAATGGTTATGGTATGTTTGAAGTAAATTTGGAGAGCATAGCAAAGAAAATGTAGACTCTCCTCCTGAGTAATGTGTTTGTCTCATTACACCTACACTTAAAACACTACAAGTCTAGCCACTGGATAAAAGCTTAGCCAGGCATAGCGCTGTCTAGCTCCGCTCCTATTCGTTGCGTAAAAACAAATTCAGCCCGTAACGTGGGCGCTATGTTGAAACTCGTAGGATATACGTGGGCACAGTACCTCTTGAAACGATCAGCTGCTATTAACTATCGCATAGTTGAACACACCACAGACGATGTGATAGGGGCAAATACGTGCTAATCCTGTCGGTGTTTCAGAGGACGGAACGAATCAGTTTGCTACCAACACAACAGAAACAATAAACACGAACGAGGCCACATCTACAGGCCTTCTAGCAACTGGTACCGATAACACGAGCAAGGCTACGTTATTGCAATATATGTCAGTACTGATAGGTGAACAGTCATAATGCTCAGAAGACACGATAAGTGCCCAATCCGAGAGTTTAGAAGGCATGAATACTGCGTTGCAAAATTCGCAATCCGAGCAGTCTAAGCAGCTGCCCAAATGTTGCGGTTAAACCGGAGTGGAGTGTTTCTACACAGATGGACAGTTCCCGAGCTGAGGTAGCCGCCAGAGCTACCACGTATATCGACAGTACCACCACCGAGTCAATACGGTCGCTTACCAGCCACCTGAACTGCTTTGAAGCATGTTTGAAATACGCATCTTTCCACGAAATAGATGCAGTTCAACGCATTTGACCCGCATGTAGGCGAGTTAGTTCAGCAGTTAGAAAAGGCGGTACACACCCAACTCCTAGAACTGGATACTCGTATAACAGAGGTCGGAGATCAGGGGACTTGTTTAGAAGAAAGATTAGGTGATGTCACTTCTATGAAAGGTGTAACGGTTGATACCTCGACGGGCGAATGACAATTGTCACCGCCCGTGTCTATAAACTCGCAACGGACTTTAGCCAATACCACAGATTTAGAGCCAGAAACATTTCAGTCCACTATTGTACACCGGCAATTACGATGCTGCACCACTAATATAAACTATGGGCAAAGCGAATAATTCATTGTTATAGTAGACAAGGAGGAAATAAGGTGAACTTCCACATTAAATTCGAGGAATATACAACTTTAGTTTACTTAGAGTTGGCCATTTGTCCGATTTTTGTCCGGACACGTCTTTGTTTCTTTTAGGGATAACATTTATGTCTGGGCAAAATTTTAAAATTTCGCGTAATATCCGGGTTTTATGGTAGGTGACAATTAATAGACTATCATATATCAACGACGTTTTCATTCTTACGTGTGGCAATACATCTTGATTCTAGAGAGCATCTGTTTCCAAACTTACGATTCACAGGAGTTAAAAGATATATGCAATATGCAGAAATGATTTCGAAGTTGAATGCATGGCACATAAAGCATGTGCGTTTGTCTCTGTGGCAAATAGAGGAGGATCAGACATTTAGAATAATGTGCATCATGGCTATCCACGTCTGCAAATATGTATTCTTTTTTGCTCTTTAAAATACGGCACCAAGTTTGGCCTCATTTGCAGAGACACGTTTAGGTGCCCAAATATAGGATTGCACTCAACTGCCTATCTTAGGCGGAAGTTTACCCAGCTTGACTTTATGGCAGATCTCGTCAATTATTTCAGTGACCACAAGGTGCAGGGGGAATTTGTGGTCACAGCTGCACAGTGAACGCTTCATGCCAGGCAAAGGCGAGAGTTTGGATAACCACTTACCTAAGATGTATGAGTGGTCTGGGGCACTTAGAGCCACCTTCATAATATCCACGTAATATGCTTACTGCCTTTTCTTCGCTCCCCACTTTTCAAGGGTTCTACAGCACTTAATTGCTCTAATATACAGGTAGATGTGAGGAAAGCCATGCTTGGCCAGTGCAGTGGCTGAAATACCAGCGAGCGTGTTTCGACCAGTCGCCTGAAGTCAGCTGGTCTTTCATTACTTGTACCTATTGTCGTGCGGGGTACTTAGTATTTAGAGGACCAGTGTGAATTGTGGAGAAATTGTAGCTCTNTGAACGCTTCATGCCAGGCAAAGGCGAGAGTTTGGATAACCACTTACCTAAGATGTATGAGTGGTCTGGGGCACTTCGAGCCACCTTCATAATATCCACGTAATATGCTTACTGCCTTTTCTTCGCTCTCCACTTTTCAAGGGTTCTACAGCACTTAATTGCTCTAATATACAGGTAGATGTGAGGAAAGCCATGCTTGGCCAGTGCAGTGGCTGAAATACCAGCGAGCGTGTTTCGACCAGTCGCCTGAAGTCAGCTGGTCTTTCATTGTTTACTTGTACCTATTGTCGTGCGGGGTACTTAGTATTTAGAGGACCAGTGTGAATTGTGGAGAAATTGTAGCTCTGNTTACTTGTACCTATTGTCGTGCGGGGTACTTAGTATTTAGAGGACCAGTGTGAATTGTGGAGAAATTGTAGCTCTGTTTGTTTACGGTTATCGCATAATACTTTTCGAAACTCCATTGATATTTATAGCTGTTGGCAAGTCGTATTCTGAAAAACAGAAATTTCGAAATGAATACATTACAATACTAACAAAAATCCACTATCTATTCTAATTATACATATGGTTTTTTTCGTTTTCTAAGAAGAAAAATTAAAATGGTGGCAGTTCTTACTGTCATTCGTTTGGAAAAACATGCTCATGTAAATCACAGCGCAATCACACTGTATGTCTGCATGCCCCTTCAACAAATATTTAACCAAAGGACAAATTTTAATCAAATTTTGTAGGAATATGACGCTAATAACGGCTTTCAGCATGATCATGCTAACAATATAAATACGATGTATCAATCCGGGAGCATCATACTTAAGGTAGCGTGGCGTGCGGTGGCTCTCTTTGTATGGTTGATAAATACTGTCGGTAGAATTGCTGCATTTACATAATTTCAAGTAACTTATATAAAATATTTGGTTGTGACTGTTTTCTCAAGAAGAATAATGTATGAAATTTTGCATTATTATAATTTTGACGACGTATCTGAATAAAATTACAGCTCATTAATATTACGTAATTGTAAAGAAATTGTTATAGTGTAAGTAAATGGTGAAAATAGGTCAATGTTTGAATCTAGCTCTTGTTAGAAGGAAAACTCTCTTTTACTAATTATAAAGTAAAAAAAAAANAAAATAGGTCAATGTTTGAATCTAGCTCTTGTTAGAAGGAAAACTCTCTTTTACTAATTATAAAGTAAAAAAAAAATTCCTTTCTTCACAACAAATTCTTAAATACATAGTATAGCAGAGTTTTATAATACGCAATAAAAGNTAAAAAAAAAATTCCTTTCTTCACAACAAATTCTTAAATACATAGTATAGCAGAGTTTTATAATACGCAATAAAAGAATGAACTCGGTAATTGAAATTAAACTATGTATGCGTATTTATTTTACATCTGCTTTCCTGTGTATGTATTATGCCCTGCAAATCGACAGAGTATGTGTGTTTACGAATGGCGATCTGTGATATGAAGCAGTGAGTTGGTTTCATCAGAATGTTACGTATTCGATATTGGTGAATGTTATGAAAACAACTTTTTACACAAAAATAATTAAAAATCATTTCAATTTAGAAGCAGCTAATTTTGGTGAAAAAAACTCACTAACAGTCGTGACATTACCAGTAAGGCCACGCATATTTCACTTAAAAAAAAAAGCAAATGTTTCAACACAAATAAATAAATACTGGAATACTTGCTTTGTTACCGCAAACAAGATATTTAAATATGAAACACTGCAAAGTAGGTTTGCCACAAACAAAGTTTTTGTTTTATCTACATAGTAATTATTATATTAAAGGCGTTTTTACTCCAACGCATGTTGGAGTAATTTTCGATTGAGTTGGGAGACAGTACAAGTCAANGATTGCCACAAACAAATTTTTATTTTATCTACATAGTAAGTATTATATTAAAGGCGTTTTTACTCCAACGCATGTTGGAGTAATTTTCGATTGAGTTGGGAGACAGTACAAGTCAACTTTTAAACGTACAGATCATTGTTCTGCCTGCGGCAGGGAGCCAGTTTGTAAGCCGACCAAGGCTAAGCTAAACTCCTCGCTAGGAGTGTAGCATGTTACAGGAGTATCGTATCTGCATACGTTTAATGAAAAAAAAAAGTTTTGGCTGGTTTTTGGAAGTGGCGTTGTTAGTTTAAAATGAGTGGCCGAGTACAAGGCTGATGGTAACATTCCCAAGCCCAAAAAATAACCTTATATTAACAAAACATAAATATTAAGTACTTACTAAATTTGAGATATAATACAAATAAAAATATATTAAGAGGTTTGGGCAGCTCTTAACATCGAGGTCTTGAGATCTGATACAAAACATTAAGAGAAATTAATAAACTACCAAATCAGCGTGCCGGAGAGTCCAACGTAAAGCATGCTACCCCTGGCCCAATATTCTCCCTGGCCCAGCGGTCAGTTGACTCAGTCCTTCCATCTCCGCCCATCCCATCCTGAAGCCTGACCCCCTACCCCGAGGTCGGAATGGCTTCCCCTTCTAATGATTAATTAATTCAATAAGGCCTTGAGCCCAGTAGATAGATTAAAAATATGAATGGGATAAGACGATGATATATTAATGTCGTTTCAATATGGTTTATTTGAAGCAAGAGGACAATTAATTCGAAATTACGTCATGGAGTAAACCTTTTTTTATTGCAATCTCTGGTTCAGCTATTATGTACAAACTTTATGTCAACAGAATAATGGTTATGGATTATTGTAATTTACTGAACTTGTGGTGTTTTGCCCCAGATGTCTTGAGATTAACCAATTAACTAGTCGGGGTAATACAATTTAATTTGGAACAATAATTAAAGATACATTTAAGATTAAGAAATTCCATTATATCGTATGATACCAATATAAAGTAGTAACTAATAAAATTACACTATGACATTCTTGCATTGTAAAATAGTTCAGCAGACGCTTTTGTGGTAAAGTTAGCTGTAAAGAAGTTACACTGTAAAGAAAATTTGTGCTCTGAAAAACAAAGTTGTTTAGTAAATAAGAAAGAAGGACGTACATTTTTTTTTCTAATTTTTATTTTAAAAAAGCATTAGGGCGATTCCGAGACTCAAACCCGCACCCTTCATGTTATTACCCTAATGCCCTTAACGGGGCCNGCCCAGCGGTCAGTTGACTCAGTCCTTCCATCTCCGCCCATCCCATCCTGAAGCCTGACCCCCTACCCCGAGGTCGGAATGGCTTCCCCTTCTAATGATTAATTAATTCAATAAGGCCTTGAGCCCAGTAGATAGATTAAAAATATGAATGGGATAAGACGATGATATATTAATGTCGTTTCAATATGGTTTATTTGAAGCAAGAGGACAATTAATTCGAAATTACGTCATGGAGTAAACCTTTTGTTATTGCAATCTCTGGTTCAGCTATTATGTACAAACTTTATGTCAACAGAATAATGGTTATGGATTATTGTAATTTACTGAACTTGTGGTGTTTTGCCCCAGATGTCTTGAGATTAACCAATTAACTAGTCGGGGTAATACAATTTAATTTGGAACAATAATTAAAGATACATTTAAGATTAAGAAATTCCATTATATCGTATGATACCAATATAAAGTAGTAACTAATAAAATTACACTATGACATTCTTGCATTGTAAAATAGTTCAGCAGACGTTTTTGTGGTAAAGTTAGCTGTAAAGAAGTTACACTGTAAAGAAAATTTGTGCTCTGAAAAACAAAGTTGTTTAGTAAATAAGAAAGAAGGACGTACATTTTTTTCTAATTTTTATTTTAAAAAAAGCATTAGGGCGATTCCGAGACTCAAACCCGCACCCTTCATGTTATTACCCTAATGCCCTTAACGGGGCCNTAAAAAAGCATTAGGGCGATTCCGAGACTCAAACCCGCACCCTTCATGTTATTACCCTAATGCCCTTAACGGGGCCGTGGTGGTGCAGTGGTTAGACTACTCGACTCCTACCTAGGCGAAACGGCTTCGATTCCCAGCGCGGTCGCTCCCAGATTTTCGCATGTGGGAATCGTGCCGGACGATGCCGCTGGTCGGCGGGCTATCCGGGGGATCTCCCGTTTCCCCCGCCCCTTCATTCCGGCGCTGCTCCATACTGACCTAGAGTTACCCTCATCGGCTCTCAAGACCTAGACTTTAAGAGCCGCCCAAATGTCCCACTCCACTTCACTAATGCCCTCCACCATAGGGCCACTATGCCTAATTGTGTTCAGTTTACTTTTGATAGGTAGGTTAAGTCAAGTAGTAACATGGTCCATAATATGTCACCTATTGGGAAGAATTGAGGTTAGTGATCTAGAGAATCACTGCACTTCACTATGATATTAAATGTCTGCAGGGGTACCGCACATTGGCTCATTTGCAGTTTCGTAGCAGCAGAAGGTTTATGATTGTTCTTGTCGGGATAACAGTCACGTACTGANCACATTGGCTCATTTGCAGTTTCGTAGCAGCAGAAGGTTTATGATTGTTCTTGTCGGGATAACAGTCACGTACTGAAAACTACAATGCGTGACATAAAAACCTTTAATACCGCTAAACAGTTGTCTTTGTTACGAAGTAATTCTTTTGTACTGTGAACAAAGGCAGCTCGAAGAATATTTATATTTCTTGGCTATAAAGGAAGGCAATATTGCNTATTTATATTTCTTGGCTATAAAGGAAGGCAATATTGCCACAAAACGAAAACGTATAAATAAAACATGAACAGTAAACGAATGTTTCTCTAACCCTCTCTTTGAATTAAAGCAATATAAAATACTGTAAACATAACAGCTTCAAATATATGTTTTCTTTTGCCTTACAGAAAACTTTTAAATGGATTCTTAGAGTGTAAATTGAACATTATTCAGTTGCGTGTTGGATTTTGAAATATGTTGTAAACATTTATATAGGTTCAATAAATATTTTTATACCAACATATAAAATGAGTAGCACAAGATTTTAATAATATTGTCTTAATATAAGCATAAATGTATCACGTTAACTGGTATACAACATAAAATAATTAGTCAGTAAAAAATTTTCCCAGCAACTAAGCTAACGGAAATGAAGATAATTGGGCAGTTCCAGACGAGTGATTTTGGAGTTTTAGCAGTTGTATAAATGCACCTACAAATGTCATGCTGAAAAGAAGGATGCGCATTATTTAGAAAACGTTCTGTGTTTTCGTACGTAAATTGTAGTTTTCACAAGGCTGGTCCATGAAAATTTTCAAGTTTAAGCTAACACTATTCCCCCCCCCCCCATACTCATATACAAATATTGTCAAACTGTTATTCAGTTGTGGTTCCTGCTTTGTGAAATATTGGTATGGTCAGTAAATGAATACAGCATCGTGTTTTTATTTTTACAGTTAAAATTATTTTATTATAATGTAAGTAAAAAAATCCGAAACGATAATGAAACATTACAATTTCACAGCAGTACATCATACATTTACTTTCGTGTCATACGACGGCGATATATTGCTACGCGAGTTTGACGAATAACTGTAACTAGGTGCGTGCTGGTCATGGCAGAGTTTCCTGCGAAACGGATGAGTCCATTATGTTTGAAAGGGATGTGTTCTTCTAACGATGCGAGTGGCGAAGGAGACAGGAGTCATATTCTCTGCCTCTGTGTACTCTTCCCTTTTCACGACATAGCAACGGGTTTTGCTAATTTTCAAAAGTTTAGTTATAGTGGGTTTATAAAACATCTTTTGGTAAAATTATTATTTTGATATTGTTTGAAATTATAATTTAAGTCTACTTTCAAAAACATTTGCTCAGTAAAATTGTTTCTCCTGTTTCTTTACATGTTCGCCTTGTGTACTGTAACTGTTTCATGGCGCCCCATTTTGCTTGGCACCGTACGCGGCTGCTTTTATTTTAGTCTAATGTGACGTAAGTTGCTTGATGCTCGCACATTATGCGTGGGTTGGTTGTGAAATTTGTGTGCCTCTGTACTGTAGCGTAGTTCGGTCGTTTGCTATTCTNTCGCACATTATGCGTGGGTTGGTTGTGAAATTTGTGTGCCTCTGTACTGTAGCGTAGTTCGGTCGTTTGCTATTCTTCTCTACTGAGCAAGGCTACCACGTCGGTTTTCAGACGTATAGTCTTGTCTAGCAACGACTGATGCGATGTACAGTTCTCATCGCTTGTGCAATACGTGTTGTTCTAGGTGTTTATAACTATTTTCTTTATATATGTCTGCTGGTATCAGTGCTTCGTGACGGTAATTTATCTTTGGTCTAACATAATGTACAGCGTTCGTTGCTCGCGCAATATATATGGGACGGTTTTATATGTTGCACGAGGTTACCCCAACTCACGTGTTAGGGTGACGCTGTTTATTGCGACCTTTAGCCCTCACAATCGAACCATACCGCTGCAGTCCTCCAGTGCTATCGGAACCGTCGAGCTGCAACCCTCATTAGTGGCTGGATCGAAACCTCGTGTGTCTGGCATTTTCTTGAGCTACTTGCATCGAGTACTGCATGTATGGGTGAATGTTGACACCAGTGCTCCAAGCGGCCGCCATCGGTAACGCAAATGATGTTGGTGTCCCCCTTACAGGTGACAGGGGAAACGAAGATGGCTGAAGACCACCGCGATCCTAGCAGATTATGGTCGTGCACTCTAACGGTCTACTGGAGAAACTAAGATTGCGAGAGTATCTGCGTGTATTGCTCAAGCTAGAAGAAATCTGGTATTTTTTCTAATGATGTAGGTGAACCTAATATTAGCATGGGTTAAGATAAATGAATAACACATTAGTAATTTATACACTTTACCTTTATTTTATAGACTTGACATTAAAAATAATACTAAATAGTATTTTATACACGCTCGACTTATTCTTCGTTCGAGCAATTACTGCTGTGAGCATTCAAGCCTCCCTTATTCACATATACCGCACCGCAGTTATAACATGGGTAGGTCTTGTAGACGATGGCAAATTAACAGTTACTATCTTCATGACATTTGGCACTGGTGTAGTTAGCGAATGTCTTGCCAGAATAAGTGCACTCGCTTCCCGATGAACGACAAACATTGCCTTTACACTTCTTGTTATGCCTATACAAGCCATTACTGCGGGCAAACACAGCATCGCAGTTATCACAGTGGAACGCCTTCTATGCTGAGCTGAACATGCAAGGACTACTTTCATGTCAGCGTGCATTACAACTTGTACTTAAAGTATTTACACAATAGTAACTTTGATACCATAATGCTTGTAGCGACTCTTCAGGACCCCTTGCTGTTGACGATGCCGACGGTATTACAGATGGTAAGTCATCAACCATTGATTCCGTCTTCATATTGTAACAGGGCACGATCTGCTTTCCACCAGCACCACCGCAATGCTCGCCGACGAAATGACATCCGTCTTCAGATGATTGCTAGCCGTGTGGTGCAAGCTTCAGCATGGTTGCTCGACTGAAATATGTTACCTTATCAGGTCGATCACCGTCTAGCATGCGATGTTGACAATTCGACCACTCAACTTATTTACACTAGTTCATCTTTCGGTGTTGGAGGTACCTTGTTTTTTTTTTATTTTGCTGCTGCTGCTCTCTTCCGATGTGTCTTACACCAGCTCCTGGAATGTGGTGTGTCTGTAACGGTAGCACTACCTTGAAAACACACTAGGCGCGGAAGACAGCCAGGAACCTCTTCGTTTTGCTGCAGATAAACAGGTAGGGGTTTGTAAACAGAGTTTATTTCATGTCGTGCAGATGTGAGAATGAAGTATTTAGGCAGGTATGCAAGCTCAGTATCTTTGTCGAGTACTGCAAGTGTTTTAATCTTTTCATATGTCACGATAGATTTTAAAATTTTCTGACTGCTTGAACAGCATCCCATAATTTTCACTATGGCCACTTGACGAGAGAAATAACTACTTTTATAGAGCTAAAAGTGAGTAGGGTGGACAGAAGCGATATCCTCTACCAGCACCAGTTTATTCGAAGCGATATTTTAAAGAGACATGCTAATATTTACAGCTTGTTGTCATGTTAAAAGCATCCGAGATGAAGTTTTAACTTCTGACTTATTATAGGTACTTGTTTCTTGGCGGTGGTGTGTGTTACACTACACTGTGCTGCAGACAGCCTTCGTCTGTATGGTTCGTCAGTTAGTGGATGGATGTGTTTGGATCACCTTGTCTAGCTTCTGTGACAACGGGAACTCCAGAGCTAATCGGACCTACGCCAGTGCCATCGACTTCTTGGCTCATACCATCGACTTTTTGGGCCCTGTCTTCTTCCTCTTCAGCCTTATCATCTGCATCTTCGACTGAGGTGTATATGTGTCTACCAGCCAATTCGAGTTCTCACAACATTACCAGGGCTTACATCGTGTTTCAAAACAGTAGGCGTTCAAGCAAATAAAAGTGTTGCAGAGTTTTATTATGGGAAGTTGGAGCCATACGGAACTAGAGAAGTTGTAAACGACAAACATTTACTGCTAACATGAAAAGAAAAAAAAAACGAAGATGTTACAACTAGACAGGAGGGTGAAAATGCAACACTGCCTCCAGAACTGCCGCTGATATAGTGAAAACGGTACTGAAATGTACAAATTCTACTGATGATAATATGGGTACTAAATACTCAGATATATAACACAGAAGTTTTTAATTGCACATCATATAGTATTTTTTTCCAGTGAAATGATAGCGCTCACTATGGGATTGAATCTGCGCTACCTTATTTTCAAGGTTGGTGCACTGTCTCCAGCGCTGCCAGTGTACATATGTTTTCAGTTGACTGAAAAGCAGAGTACATATATAGTTTAGATGTATTATGTTTTGCTTTCTTACTCGTCATTACAAAGTTAATACATTTACTGTTATTTCTATATAAATTGTATGTATTCGAAATAAGTACAAGTATGTAATATTTAAAAATAAATAAATTGTTACCTTGTACTGTATAATTAAATTCCTCTCTTGTAATGGAAAAGTGCATGTGTGACTCGGCTGGTCTACCACCCTGGAGCCTGACACGTCTCTCTCTCTCTCTCTCTCTCGCTCTCTCTCAGCTAGTGTTCTGTGCCATCCCTTCGACTTGCCTAGACTTGCATGGCGCCCACGCTGCCGATCGACCACCTGGGCTGCCTTACAGATTCTTACGATTTTAGCTGAACACACAAAGCCGACCGGGTCGGATGTGTTCCGCTGCTAGTGTTGTGAGTGTTGGCTTACTGTGAATGTGATGGTTTCTTTGCAGTCGGTTCGTAAGGAAGTAGTTTGCTGTTCTGTTGTACTGACCACGATAGCCTGGTCTTGTCTAGCATCGTACCTGACGCTTATGTAATATGTGATTGCAGTGGTTGGTAAGTTCTCATTTTGGTTTTATATCTGTTTGCATCAGTGCATAGCAATGACGTCTCTTTGCCCAACTAATGGTTTTAAATGTATGTTGTTTAGTGGCAAGCAAAGGAACATAGTCTTTACAAGTCGTGTAATGTCTATCGTACTTGATGCATTGTCGTAATTTTTTAGGTTGGTCCTTGTGATCATTCGTTCATTCTCATGTTGGCATGCAATTTAGCACTTACTAAACTTCTTGGCGCTATAGAAACACCGTTGCGGCAGCATGCTCGTGATGATCTTGGTTATATGCCAGTACTTCAATGTGTGTTATCTGACTGATTTTTCATTTACAGGTTTGTTTCATATCTTTTACACTCGGTTTCCCCGACCCTCGCGTTAGGCTAACGATGTTTATTTATATTAATGCGTACATGTTTTAATGTTACTTTTGACTATGTATGTCTTGCAATTGTGTACCCCTTTATTTATCATTATATGATTCNCGTACATGTTTTAATGTTACTTTTGACTATGTATGTCTTGCAATTGTGTACCCCTTTATTTATCATTATATGATTCGTTGTTAAGGGTTATCCATGTTAGCGATGACTCGGGCCACCGTCCCTTGTTGTGTCTGACTGACGGTGTTAGTTTATATTACTATATATGTATTTTACCATTACCGACAACTATGTACGCCATGCATGGAGGGCATTTGTATATATATTGCTTTTTTTGCATGTAGTTGTTTGTTGTATATTACCCTTGCTAATGTTTATTAATGTATATATTTTCACACACACATATATATACAGCCTGGATGTCGGTAGCCGAAGGGAGGTTAACTGTCGTTAAGGGGGATCCGAGTTGGTAGCCACCTGCGGTAGTATACAACAAGGACGGCGGTGGGGATTGTCGAGTGCGTGCAGGCCGATGCATATGTGTGTGCTATTTCAGCCCCTACACTCGTGCATGCAATGGTAACTTTGCAACGAAATTGTATGTATACCTTTATTTGCTTTAAATACGTGGACGTTTGTTGTAGGTTCCTGAACTTGAAATTTTTGGAAATGCTAACCGACTATTCTTATAACAGGCTTAAGGCCTACTTGTCCTTATCTCCTTGATTGCCATCGGAATTGACGCATGTGATATTAATTTTTTTGGTCGTAGCTACAGTGGGTGGGAAATGTCGGGCAACTATGCTTATAAGAGGGCTTATATTGTACTTGTTTCTATCACCCTGTTTGNTACAGTGGGTGGGAAATGTCGGGCAACTATGCTTATAAGAGGGCTTATATTGTACTTGTTTCTATCACCCTGTTTGTTATCGGAGGTGATGCGTATGACATGAATTTGGCGACTCTTGCTTTTGTGGTTGGGTAATCGGAGCTAACTATGCTTATACGAAGGACTAAGGTGTACTTGACCCTGCGCTCCTCTTCGTCGTTGGAAGTGACGCCCACGTTATGAATTTGATGACTATAGCCTTTGTAGGTGGGAAATGGTAGCCAACTATGGTTATACGAGGACTTAGGGNTACGTTATGAATTTGATGACTATAGCCTTTGTAGGTGGGAAATGGTAGCCAACTATGGTTATACGAGGACTTAGGGCATACCTGATGGTACCATCCTGTTCGTTGTCAGTGGTGATGTCTCTGTTATGTTTTTGACGACTATAGCTTTGGTGGGTGGGAAACGGTGGTAGACTATGCTTATAAGATTCCTTAAAGTTTACTTTACCCTACCACCCTGTTCTTCATCAGAGGTGATGTTTATGATATGAATTTGGTGTATATTGTTTTGGTGTGTGGAAATGGTGGGCGACTATGCATATAAGTGGGTTTCGGGCATGTTAAACCTTGCGGCCTAGTTCATCGTCAGGGGTTATGTCTATATTATGAACATGCGAATTGGTCCGGCTTCATCCTGTAACAATTTAGTTTTTACAGCGATACTTCGAAAGACAAAAATGGTTACTGTGGGTTATCCTTAAAAGATAAACATATGCTATTNTTAGTTTTTACAGCGATACTTCGAAAGACAAAAATGGTTACTGTGGGTTATCCTTAAAAGATAAACATATGCTATTTCGGACTTTTCTGCAGACCTTTTTGAGAGCTACAATACTGTAGTTCATTAAATTGATGTATCTCTTATGGTTTAGTCAGCGCAAGCCATGTAAGCGTCCTAAATGCGGTTTTTTACGACTTTATTACAAACGGTTTGACATTTCTCTACTATCCTTACATTAAATATAAATGATTTATACACCAAAACCTTCCACAAGACATTCTCTAAATTATGTTGAAAACCGCGTCAAAATCCATCAAGTAGTTTAGAAGTACTAAGCGAATATACAGACAGACACGGATAAGCGACGTTTTTTATAATNATCAAAATCCATCAAGTAGTTTAGAAGTACTAAGCGAATATACAGACAGACACGGATAAGCGACGTTTTTTATAATATTTAGAGATTTGGTGACTGTATCTTAACCAGTTAGGAAATAACAGCTAACAATGCTCATAAGATGGCTTAAGTCCTACTTGACCCAGTGGTCCTTTTCGTCGTCGGGATTGATGCCTATATTATGAATTTGGTGGCTGTATCTTAAAATGGTTCGGAAATTACAGCCACTTATGATTATAAGTGGGTTTAAGGCCTACTTGATCCTGTGGTCCATTTCGTCGTCGGGGTTGATGCCTATGCTATGAATTTGGTAACTAAATTAAAGGGTTCGGAAATTACAGCCAACTATTCTTATAAGTGGGCTTAGGAGGTACTTGACGTGCGTGCAGTATGACTCTAGGGTAGCATGCGGGCAGGCTTCGCCCCATGTCGTGCAGGTGGAATGACAGAGAATGAAACTCGTCCCCACCAGGACGTCAGAGTAAAGGAGACCAGAAGGAATATGAGAAAACCAATGTGGAATGACAGAGCATGAGACCCATCCCCGCCAGGATGCCAGGTAAAAGGGGACCAGAAGGAATATGAGAAAGCCAAGGTGGAATGCCAGAGCATGAGACTTATCCCCGCCAGGATGTCAGGTGAAAAGAGACCAGAAGGAATATAAGAAAACTCGCGAGTATGCCAGCCCGTCCGCACGTCCGCAGCCAGCAGTCAGGTGTCGGTGATTGGCGTGTGAGATATTGGCATNCGCGAGTATGCCAGCCCGTCCGCACGTCCGCAGCCAGCAGTCAGGTGTCGGTGATTGGCGTGTGAGATATTGGCATACTTACAATTGACATCATTAGCGTAGGTGAATTCATAAGAAATATGAGAAAACCCGCGAGTATGTTAGCACGTCCCCTCGTCCACAGCCAGCAGTCAGGTGGCAATACCGGGAATTAAAGTATACATTTTATACACATAAGGAATGCGTGTCCGTGCGCGCGTTGCCTGCAGTATTTTATGTGATGATGATGAGTTTATATTCTGGAGAGTGTATAGGCCAATGCGAGTATTTACTTTTTTTTATCTCGTAACCCTGCAATGTAGATTTTTTCACGATTACAAATTTATTGTCCGACGAGTGTGTGTGTGTGTATGCCGATGAAAGTACATATATTATTTCATCTGCTCACACTTGCCTTGCATTGATGGTCGTGTGGTCTAGACACTCGACAGACTACCTAAGGGTGGTTGGATCGAAACCGCACGCCTCCTGCATTTTTTGAGTTCCGAAACAGCTACCAACTAAAAAAATTCCCAGCGCTCCTGGCGGCCGAAATTTTAACTATATATCCAGATGCTAGCGCGCCTCTGAAGGCAACGAATGCACCAACACACATGTACCAAATGGGCGGTCTATACCATTGCTCCAAGCTGCGACCTGTCGAAATTCAAACACACTGGCGGCGGCCGCGGTACTAAAAGATTGCCGTCTACAGCGGCCGACTGGCAGCAGACGCGGAAATCAAAGATGGCTGCCTACAGCAGACAACGTCGACGGTGATGGAGGATGCGAAAAACAAAGAGAGGAATGGGTGAAAATTAAGGGAGACCGGAAGGAATATAAGAAAATTTCTTTAAGGGATGAAACAGACATGAGGCAGGAAGGAATAAGAGAGCATGAGAAAATAAAGGAGACTGGAAGAAAAATGAGAACACCTCAAGTGATAGAATGAGAGAACTNGAGTACGGAAGGAATGACAGAGCCCGAAAAAAATAAAAAAACACAAAAGAGGAGAATTAAAGAAGGCCAGAATGAATATGAGCAAACTCCCTCCAAGGGAAAGAATGGATGATAAGTAGGAAGGAATGATAGAGCATGGGAAAAAATTATATCGAAAAGACAGAACGGGAGAAAAAAGAATCAGAATGCAAGAGCATGAAGTGCCGATGTGGAATGATAGAGCAGGAGGGAAAAAAGGAAAATTCCCGAGGGAAGAATTGAAATCCAAGATGGCCGCTGTTGACGAGGAATGTAATAGCAGGGGATTTCCACGTGACGTCATTTAAATGGCGGCCGTGAGACTGCCTTCCCAATCCGTCGCGCATGAATCGCCATTTTATAACTGCTTATATATATAATTTTATTTTGTAAACCTAAGACACAAAAATATTAGTTCACTCTGTAAATTTTTCGCAATAAAGCTCTTTTTCTGGATTCGTAGCGATCTCCGTGCTCGAGGTTGTTAAGGCGTTACCTCGGACAGTTATCTTGCAGGCTCGGATCTAGAGTTAGCCTGATAGGAGGCTGAAAGAGTGGGTGTTAACATGTCTTATAGAATTAATTGAACATAGATTCGTCATCTCGCTGTAATTTGGGGCAACTAGGAGAAAGAAAGGTTACGCTACGAGTTCGTAACGAGTTACCACATTTAACAGCGTTCGCTCCACTGTACTAATCATATAATGGAGCTGTTACGATGGTGGAGAGGCAAGGGAAGGAGGGGATAGAAAAAGGCACTTATCTGCTAACTGGTACAAGACTTTTTCGCAACGCAATTTCGTGGACGCGGGTATTAGATCCGGGTCCCCACATTGGCTCCAGCCTGCGTGACGCAATGCAGCCCGCGGGCAATTTAATACAGAGCATCTCGTGCTTGCGTTCCCCTCCGAACACATTTGATACGGGTGTTGCTGATACACGCGTCCAGATTTCGAACGCCTGTGTGGCAACACGCAGTGCAAACTGTCTTGACTGACCGATGTCGACTTCCGCCTTGGTAACAACTCTGCACATGGCTTGCTTGTATCGGGACTGAATCCCGCGCTAGGCGTGGCTCTTCGCGCTGCGTAACTATGGAAAGCCGAAGTGAGCACGGCATAGACGTTACCATGATCTTTTTCCAAAAAGGGGGGGGGGGATAGGAATTGAAATAAGTTTCCTTTAGAAGATTTAAGATGGAAAACTAGGCATTACGCAAAATGAATGCAACAAGTATCCGTGATGTGTTTATATGACTAAATTAATTTATTCCTAACATCAGCACAGGGTGGTTTTGAAATGAGTGCAGATATTCTGGGGAACGAAAAAGTGTGTCAAGACGAGTGTTTTGATGTAATGAACATGGTGACGGAAATGCATGCTTATGCTACAAATAAAATAAAACGCAAGACGCACTGTTGCTGTTGAAGATGCCCTCGCCTGTCCATAACACAATGGCAGGGAAGTCTGTAATAGTAATGCGCCGCTGCAAGAATCACGTGGCAGAGTCACGTCGACGATGACAGTCATCACTACAGCCACGTATGCTGCCTCCAGTACAGCGGTACTGTACGCCGCCATGCAACCAGGTCAACTGCCATCACTTCGAACATTGTTTGTAATACTGTACATGCGGTTTCGGTGTCAACTCGCTTTGAGTGGGGGCTGCGGTAGCTGAGCGGTTAGCCTGCTCGCCTCCCACCAAGGCTAACCGGGTTCAATTCCCGGCCGGGTCACTCCCGGATTTTTGCGAGTGAAAATCGTGCCGGACGATGCCGCTGGTCGGTGGGTTTTATCGGGGATGTCCCGTTTCCCCCGCCCCTTCCCCCACCCACTCATTTCGGCCCTGCTCCATACACACATCACTTTACCTTCATCGGCTCTCAAGACCCCGCTGTTAAGAGCCGCCCAAATCTCTTCATTAACTCGCGTTGAGTGATTGTGCTACATGCTCTGGTATAATAAATATTGATTACAGCATATGCGTCTTGCGTTTTAATTTACTAATTTACTTGTAGCATTAAGATGCATTTCCAACACCATGTTCATTGCATCAAAACGTTCGTCTTGACATACCCTTGATTTCACAAAAATATCTGACCTCATTTCAAGAAAATTCTGTATACGTAAAATTACAATATTATAATTAATACAAAAGCACAAACAAATATCAAATTAAAATTACGAACCTCAACTATTCATCCCAGCGAGGACGTGCATTTGCAGTTTCGTAGCTAATAAGCTATTTATCTCTGATAAAAATTATTTAACCATTTGTATGTATATACCGCTGATTGGCCTACTGCAGGCTCACTGCGTGTTGAGGCCAACATCACGATCAGCTGATGTGTACAAGTTCAGCAGAGTTATGCCATATACCACAATCCAGTCGAAGCTTATATTACAAGGTATTTTTAGTTTGTTGCTATCACGAAACAATATAAGTCTTATTTGCTCGAAGTAGTATTTTAACGACAAAGACCCACATATATTTTCCATGAAATATATCCAGTGTACCCTACATTTATTGAATATTCAACCGTGAGCGAATTGTTACTACATTATTGTTCTTCTTAATTTAAAATTCGTACGACCGCTGTTGCCAATGCGTATATGACTTTTCTGAACACTAGAGCACAAGTGTGAAATAATTTCTTGTGCGAAATCAGAAAGGAACTACGGTGATTGTTAAAAATGATATGCATTCTAGAAAAAAAATTTAATTCATTTTAATACATTTGAAATAATGAGAAACTTATTCTGAAAATAGAATATATATGGAATATATGTTTATAGAATTACAATCTGATGTTTATAACAATTTCGTGTAAAATAATACAGAAAACAGGCAATATTGCATGTTTTAGGTAGGCAAGATAAATATTTTGATTCCGTTTTAATTTTGTATTTAATTTATTACACTAGTGTTGCAAGTATAATTTACGTTAAAATTTACCACGTGCGTAAACCACGAAAAATTTGTTGAACAATTTAAATAATAAAAAAGTAACTTTTTATTATTTTTTTCGGAAAATTTGTTTCGTAAGGTATATCAGAAGGTATTTATGTACACACTAATAAAATTAATTAATGCTTGTACTAATTGGCGACGGGTTCTAGAACTTATCGAAGGTAGAGGAGAGTGGAGACAGATGACTAATGGATACGTCTAGAGTGCAATGGGCAGATGCAAAATCACGAACATGTTGAAAAGCAAACGGATGCAATGGAATGGTCATGTGATAAGGATGCCTGACGAATGTCCAGAAAATGACGGAAGGGATGCCAAGTGAAACACGCCCCTGTTCCCTATATTACATAAATAACCTAATTAGCATGATCTGAAGTAAAAAATAAATTGCCATAGGCTAAAGTTCATGCAAAGTCCAATGGCATCCGCTTTGTCAAGGTCAGCGCTGATAACTGATTTTACATCGACATTCATTTATTCATTTCATTAGGTATGGAAATTTACATTGCACAGAAAGTTTTGTTCAAGAGCGATTGCGATCAGTCAATATTCTGTTTTACATATGTATTAATTTATTTAAAATAAAGTCACGCGCGATATTTGAGGAGCAACTATCAGACCGCGCCAGCGCTCCGCGAGATATTGCTGATTAGAGTACACACGTCCACTGAGACTCTATTCCAAGCGTGATACAGCGAGACCCCACACCGCGTCTACAAGCTCGTGACGTGACTGGCACGACTTGACGTCGCTTGGCGCAAAGATGGTCATCTTACGTCTTATGTTGCAACAGAATTAATAGAAGAATGATTCAGTATTGGCGTAGTATCCAGTCCAAATGACGTTTCTTGCCATCAAAAGAGAATTTTTGTTCATCTTTTTGCGTTGTTTTTAATTTGGTAATCGTTTTTGTCCTGCTACCAGCATGCATTCAGACAGTAGCAATAATATAAACATTGATATGCAGTATAGCCAACAGCGTCGTCACGATTACACAGCTCCGACAGAGTAAATACAGAGACAAGGGGTCGCGGTGGTGTAGTAGTTAGACTACTCGCCTTCCACTTAGGCGAACCAGATCGATTCCCGGCGGGGTCGCTCCTGAATTTTTGCATGTGTAAATCGTGCCGGGCGATGCCGCTGGTTGGTGGGTTTTCTCGGGGTTCTCACGTTACTCCCGGCTATGCATTCCGACGCTGCTACATTCTCACCTCACTTCATCCTCATTGGCTCTCATGACCTCGATGTTAAGGCTCCCGCCTACCTGGAGCTTATTTCCGCGTTTGAGGCCGAGAGGCGCAAGAGCGATAAGGGCGACACTGCCACGTGCATAAAGTGCGCCATCGCCTCTAAGCGCAAGGCTCTGAACTGGCGTGCAGTGTTCTCGTCGCACTACGTGTACCTATGGGACTTTCAGCGGTGACTCTATTATTTTATTGGTGGAAAGTCTTTAAGAAGGTTAAATGCAGGGCCGTTGAGTACTTGCGTATGTATCTGATGCATATATTATGAGATACAACGCTTTGAAAAAGTAGTTTTTAGGGATTTTGGAGTACACAAAGATGGTGTTTCTAATGTGCGTGTCGTTTTGAAAGCACTCAAGAGCCCTCGTCTGAAATGTGTTTTCTATTCATAGATAAGCACATTAGACACAAGTTTAATAGTGTCACATAAATTCGTGAACTAACCACACTCTGTAACGCAGTTAAAGTGCCAGATAGAAGGAACCTTAAGATGGCCGCCTGGTTGAAGGAAATTCGCACGTCTGAGACCTAAATGCGTGGGAGCGCTAGGGGCGACCGATACATGCGCATAAACTCTCGCATCGCCTCTACGCGCAAAGCACTGAACTGGAGTGCAGTCTTGCCGTCGATAACGCACCTCTATTAAACTTCCAACGGAGACCCTGCCATTTTATGACGTAATAATAAAAACAAAGGTTTGATTCACGTACATATTCCTTTTATAATGTTTTTACCGGAATGCTCATACCTAAAAATTACCGTGAAAACGCCCGTTTTACACATTTTCACTATCACAAAAACATGCTTTAGAGAGAAATGGAGGAACTGAAAAACGTATAGAGAAGAGACGCGTAACGTTTCTTAAATGCTGTCCGTAAGCAGACCTCACTTTGACACGTTTGGCGGTTTTTTAATAAAACGTTTTCTGCTGGAGCTCTGCACGCCGTTTGGCGGTTTACCCAGGCGACCACCTTAAGAACCGCCAAAATCTCCTAGCTCCACTCGGAGGAAGTGACCCATTTTGGTGAGCAATGACGGTCAGTGGGGCAGCCCGGGGAGGCGGAGGTCGCTGTAGTGGGGTCTCCGATGTCGAAGAGAGGCGAGGTCGTGCAGGCAGGCGTGTGGACCAGAGGGCAGCCACAGTTGCGACACTGCGGCCCGGGCTCCGGTGACATCACTGTTCCCTGCCGCCGGCCGTCGTCGTACCCCGAGGTGCCTATGCGGTGTCGGCAGACGAGAAAGCCGCCCTCCCCACCCCCCTACACGTATAAATAACGCCGGCCTGCCTGCCACCTGTCAGCACATCGCAGCGACTCGCCGCAAGCACATACCTACAAACCGCTCCGTCCAACCATGGCCATCAAGGTGAGTGTCTACACGCACAACACTTGAGGCTCCCGCCTACATCGAGCTTCCTTCCGCGTTCGACGCCGAGAAGTGCCGGAGCGATAAGGGCGACACTGCCACGCCCATCAAGTGCGCCTTCGCCGCTAAGTGCAAGGCTCTCAACCGGCGTGCAGAGTTCCCGTAGCACTGCGTCTACCTATGGCACTTTCAGTAATAACCCTATTACTGTATCGGTGGGAAGTCTGTAGTAAGGTGCAACTCAGGGCCGAGTAGTTTTGTATTTGCCTGACGCGTATATTCTCAGATACAGCTCTTTGTGAAGTTTTCTATAAAGGCGGCGAAGTCTTGAAAGCACTCAACTGCCCTCGTCTGAAGTTTGTGTTCTTTTGCGTAGATGAACACGTTGGACGCACATTGTTTCGTGTAAAGAAAACAGTGCTTGAAGCACACTGCAACGTTGTTCAAGCTACAGGAAGCGTAATCGCGTGCCGGTTCCTTTGATGCGCGCGTGCCGATTCACTGATTGGTGTCTGACGGGCTACTCCGCGCTGCGATTGCCTCCTTACATTGCGGGCTATTCTATTCGTGATTTGACTGGCTGCCGGTAACTAGACAGCGTCATTAACCTCTCTGAACATTTCACTGTAGATTGGTGCAATTCCTTGGCACCCCCCCCCCTTCCTTATTGGAGTGGAGAGATTTGAACGGCTCTTAACATCTAGGTATTAAGAGCCGTTGAGGGTGAAGCGGGTGAGCGTGGAATAGCGCCGAAATGAAGGGGCGGGGGAAACGGGAGATCGCCGAGAAAACCCGCCGACCAGCGGCACCGTCCGGAACGATTCCCACTTGTGAAAATCTGGGAGTGACCCGGCTGGGGATTGAACTCGGTTCACTTTGGTGAGAGGTGAGCAGTCTAATCACTCCCACATCGTGGCCACACTGTTTTAATAGCGATTGGGTAGTGATTGGCGATAACTTACCGATTCGCTCCAAGCTGGGAGGTGCTAGAAAAGTAAGCCAGTCCGGCAAAGAGCCATTTCCTCTAATTTGTTGTTAGTGTCCCATGTTTATTGTATGCGATCGTTTTCTATACTGAAATCTGAAATAAGCGTGTTAAGATCATTGGCTGACAAACCACACGACTCATGATATGTCTTGGGAGACCTCATTTCGGACCCTGTGTGTTGTAGGTCGAATTACATGACCGCTGGTTGGCTCCAGTTGTATTAGAAGTGCGTATACACTTGAAAATAAAGAAACCACTTTCTAGTATTCGTGTAAGGGAAAACGCCAATGTTAAGTTGTGGCAAGTACATCGTCGCAGTGGGGAAAAATACTGCTTGTCTGAAAACTTCTAGGTCGTGACTTTGGTGGACCTTTTACTTACTGTCACGTAAGATGACTTCGTTTACTCGTAACACGCATCACGTTACACTTTTACGTGTACGTAAAACGTAGTCTTCCCGCAAGCACGCAAACTTTGTGCACTGAATAAAATTTCGAGAAAAAAGAGACAGTATTTAGTTTCTAAGATTTTATTTCATGTTCATCATTCCATGTTCGACACTTCACAATGAACGATGACCGATAAACGTTAATATTGAAAACGAAGAAAACATATTTATTTTTCTAGTAAAATTATTATATTTTATAAATAATTAAAAAATTAGAGATTTTGAATTGGTTTTAATTTTTATGTTATTTCTTTGAAAAGTTTTCGCAGTCATTTTTTACGTATCAGAAAATTTTAAAGCGAATAATTAAAACTGTTAAAATTTGAAAAGTCCATATCAGTAGTGAAACAAATAAAACACATTGAAAAACTGATATATACCACAAGTAAAGCTAGCGTAATTATGTTTTTAGTGATATTCAGAGTGAGTAGGGAGGACAAAGAAGTAATAGCTTCAGCAGGTTGTGCTCTAAGGTGGTTCATTATTTGCAGCTCCTTGTCTTCGCCGCCGTGCTGGCTGTGGCCAGGGCTGGCTACCTGGGCGCCCCCGCCGTAGCTGCCTACGCCGCCCCTGCCTACGGTGCGTATGCCGCCCCCGCCTACGCCCATGGCATCGCCGCCCCCGCCGCCATCACCTCCCAGCACTCCAACATCCTGAGGACGCCCGGCAACCTGGGACAGGTGTCCACCTACTCCAAGACCATCGACACTCCTTACTCCAGCGTCTCCAAGTCTGACGTGCGCGTCAGCAACGACGCCCTGGCCTACGGCGCCGCCTACCACGCACCCATATCCGCCTACCACGCTCCCGTAGCCGCATACGCTGCCGCCCCCGTCGTGCATGCTGCCCCCGCTTTGGGTTACGCCGCCGCCCCCGCTGTGGGTTACGCCGCCGCCCCCCTGGTGAAGACAGCCGCCACCGCCGTCACCGGACACGGTCTCCTGGGTGTGGCCTACTCCGCCGCCCCTGTCGTCTCCCACATGACCTACGACAACGCCTATGGCATCCACTACGCCTACTAAATGATTTACTTCTTTATTGTAGATCATACTATGCTATTCTTCGGCATATGCCATTATCGTCTTCATCTCCTGATTTCTTCCTATTATTGCGATACCTCGACCTTATTTATACGAAAATATGTGTAATAAAGTGTATATTAAAATGAAGGCATCTTCTTAATGTATTTAAATAGATTTAAATAGTTTCTGTAATACAATGACCCAAAAATCTCCTTTCCACAAACGAAAATTTAGGAATTTTTAAAGTCATTCCTGCAGTATAGAATGTATTTGTGGTGAAATATTCCACGACTGCAATCATTTTGAGAGCTTTTTAGCAGCTGGGTATTTCATTTTGTATTTAATAGAGATGATTAGCAAATATTTGAAAAATGAAATCGGTTAGTACTTCGTCTCGCATGTTGAACCTAGCCTAGTTGCTATTACTTTAACCGATTGTATTATAAATACAAGAATATAAGTTTTCTTTGCATATTGATAATTAAGATTTTTTAAATACTGACTTTTTAAAATATTAAATTTTATATCTGGTTTACTAAAACTTGATCGGTGAAATAAAGTGAGCTTTGTATTTTTGTTAATGTGATATGAATAATGTCTCTGTAGTGACACTTGCGATTCTCTTGGCTACAAGTTATGATGCACCATTTTCGATCATATTTGGAAATCAATTTCACACATTATATATCGACTTGGAGAAATTTCACTTACCACTGTGGACGTACGCACAGGAAATATTTGCCATTAATGGACCTTGTTGTCATTAATACATGGTCTTGGAAACTAATTGCTTAAAAATAGGGTTTCCAATCAAATTTTACAAGTTAATGTTAATGTAATTAATCTAACATATTACAACTCAATATTTTATGACCTATGGTTCCCTGCAACTCATATAATATGTTAAGTACAATATAATGCATTGAATTATCAAAATGAGAACCAAACTTACCATACTATCAAAATTGACTGAAATTCAAGTAGTAATAGTAGAATGCACAAACGTTTCTGAATTTTGTCGTTAGTATTCAACCGTTCTGTTGTCGGATATAAGGAAATTGGTGTTGAACTGCTCTCTAGATGTAAACATGAACAGTTAGGAACAACTGAGATATGTTGGTTTGACTTATTTTTAAAGTGATCTTTGATTTATCGTAATATTGGGCGGTAAACCTGACTTAACTTAGTTGAAATATACATAACCTCTCGGTCTTGTATTTTTATATTTTTACGTAGAGCTCTTAGCCATTGAGCCATTCCACACTACGACCGCCCAATAGGTGGGGAAGAGGCATCACGCCCTCTCATCGCAGGTGACCCAGTTACGCACCTGAAGTAACAAGATCCAAAGCCCCAACCTGATTGTCAAGTATGACCAAGATACGCCCTTTCACATGGACTGAGACCCTCGTACTCAGTTACATTACCAGAGGTCTGCAGAGATCTTGAACCACCAGCAGTCCCACGTGTGAAATATTTGTGCCACCAGAAGTGTGTAAAAATCTTGAAATAGCAACATTCTGTAAAACACTTGAACCATCAGCAGTACAGCGATCAATTCAGCCACCAGTAATTCGTGGATCGCTTAAAACATCATTAGTCGATAGGCCACTTAAACCACCATTAGTCTGTAGAGTACATGAACCACCGTTAGTCTATAGAGCACTTGAACCACCTTTATTCCATAGGGTACTTGAACCACAATTAGTATGTAGAGCACTTGAACCACCATGAGTTCATAGATAACTTGAGCCACTATTAGTCCCTAGATCACTTGAACCACCATTAGTCCATAGAGCACTTGAACTACGATTAGGCTGTAGAGCACTTGAACCACCATTAGCCTGTATTGCACTTGCACACATTGGAGATGATAACACAATATTGATACATAACAAACAAGTTTCCATCAAGATGGATTCAGAGGTCCACTTGTGTTGGCAGACGAATTTCTCAATATTACATTCAATATTTATGTAACTATTATTTTACACACCATTTGGCAGTAATTGTTCAATCTGAGGTGCAATACGTATAGAACATACAGAAGAAAATATGAAGTATTTTTATTTGTTCACTAACCTTAAAATATTGAACAAATTCTATCAATTTCAATGGGTGCATTATAAAAAGCAGCACCTGCTTACAATTTCGAAATGTTTCTTTAGAAAGAGGGTTCCCAAACATCCTGGCCCTCTTATAAGCATACTTGTTTCAAAATTTAAAATAAATTTTTAATAAATTTTGAGTGTTATATAATCAACTAAGACGAGCCATTTATCACCATTTGTTTCGAAATAAACTCAGTTTTATTCATCACTCTATATGGTAATGAATGTCGATACTCCTGTTTGTTCAACACTGAGAATTCACCTACACAGAATATGGTCATGTGTGTACTTTAATGACAGTTGAGCATTCAAAAAATGTAACTGATGTTAGTAGAATTATAAAATATAAGAATTATATAAAGATTAAAAATCATCCGCTGTTTAAGAAATATTTAAACAACTTATCTTTTCGCAGATAAGAATTTGTGATACGATTATTGATACATTACTATATTATAATTTTATTTTCTTATTAATATACGTATTATTTACATTTTTAAATTACAATTTACTTAATAGTATTATTTTCATATTCCACACATGTTTTATGACTGTGATTATGACCTGACAATATAAGCTTTATTCACGATAACAAATATTTAAGCTTTGCAACATATACTACAAAAAAAATTACCGCTTTTAATTTGATGCACAAAAAGAATGCTCGCTCGGCATTATAATAAGACATTTTTCAAATCTGGCGTGGTATTCTGCATAGACAGTGTGAATTTCATCCCATATCATGGGTAACTTGGTTTAAATGAATTCACTTGCAAGTTTCTTTCAGCATTATTCTACAACAGGTTTGAGACATGAGTTACTGTTCACGAAATACTGCTGGCACGTAATAATGACTTCCTGATTTTTTTGTGAACAACAGCAGCTAGCCCATCGCGTCTGCAATTCATTGAACCATTAAACGTGCCCCCAGCATGTTTATTTACATTGTTAGAAATTTCTGTAGATCCGTAAATACAAAATACGGAAGCTCTTCGTATTCTTATGTGTTCGATTTTCAGACACGAACAATGCAGATGATACCTGAAGCGTATAGAATCCCATCTTCACAATATTACTTCGTGTAAAATAGTAGTAAGTGAGTGAGAAACACTCATGGAGTGCCAATTCGTTGATTCTTGTTCAAATTCTGCTACAGGACAAAACCTTCTGTATACACAGTGAAACACCCACATAACGAGAATAAAACAATAGTTTCGTACCCTCGTTTTATAAACTGCAAATATAGCAAGCGCTCTAACACGACTCGAAACTAAGACAGGCGCATTCGTCACTTTCGTGTAAAATTCATATTTACAAAATACTTTGTGTAAATGTGTAGTTGGTGAGTCTTTCGAGTTATTGATTGTCAACATTTCGATTCGGGTTCAAATCCCACTACAGAACTAAATATTTAAACTATTTTTAATTTCTCGGTTATACACAGTGAAATACACTATGAAAATAAAACTCTTTTTCATACCCCTGTTTGTAAACCTGAAATAAGAAAAACCAACATCGCACACACACTAATATTACTAGAAACCAAGACGTACTTGCATTATTCCATATAAATTCCCCATTTACAACAATATTTTTTGCAAAAGCGTGGTAGGTAAGCGGATAATGTGTTGGGCTGCCAAAATTCTTTCAGAGTTCAAATTCCGCAATCAGACAACATTTTTTGTTTTGTTATAGTCATTTTTATATACAGTGAATCAACCAAATAACGAAAGTAAACTTTTTTTGTTACCCATTTTTATACAGAGCAAATTAAAAACACAGCAAACTTGCAAGTTTGTGGACACATTCCGTGAATTCACGGAGATTTAGGTGACATTTATGGAGAGGACGTTATTGAAAAAAACGAAGAGACAGTAGTTTAAAGCAGATGTCTATATAATTTGTAACCGGTATTTTCCGTAATTTTACGGACAATGTTTTTAACAGTATACGAAAATACACCATGCCCCATACGAGGACGGAATGGTACTTTAAAGTTACCACACATGCTGTAAATATTATTTTGTAACCCTCTAATATAGTTAAAAACGGCCTTTTCAGACTGCAGTATCTTAAAACATACTAGCCGGACACGAGCCAAACTACGGTAGGACCCTGTATTGAACTTTGCTACAGACTTTTCATCAATAAAACGGTAGGGTCACCACTGAAAGTCCCGTAGGTACACGCAGCACCACGAGAACACTGTAGTGGCTGCAGGGGTGTAGTTGTTATACCACTCGCCTCCCACCAAGGTAAACCGGGTTCAATTCCCGGCGGGGTGGCCCCGGATATTCGTATTTGGGAATCGTACCGGACGATGCCGCTGGTCGGCGGGATCTCTCGGGGATCTCCTGTTTCCCCCGCCCTTGCATTCCGGCGCTGCTCCATACTCACCTCGCTTCGCCCTCGTCGTCTCTCAAGACATCAAAGTCAAGAGCCACCCAAATCTCTTCCCTCACTTACTCACGAAAACACTGCACGTCAGTTAAGAGCCCTGCGCGTAGCGGCGATAGCGCTCTTGTAGCGCGTGTCAGTGTAACCCTTACAGCTCGCGCACTTCTCAGCCAAAATAGGAGAAAAACGATACTGGCAGACGAACCCCTTGAGATGGGAACCTGTCATTCACTCGTGAATGATAGGTTACTACGGCTAACAATTATACATAATTAATTTCGCTATTCCTTATGCTGGGCTCACATGTTTCACCCAAACACACTAAGTCTGTACTCAAAACCCGGGGCTCATCAAAAATCACAGGCGAGTTTATGGGCAAGTTGAGTATAGGCAGCACACTGAAAAATCGAGTGGTGAAATGATACCAACATTTAGAGTTGTGCGTGTTTAATTACGTATTAGCGTAGTTTAGCTCTGTTTACTAAAATTATTTATATCGCAGATGAGTAGTTGAGAGTTCAAACTACATTCTCTTCAATTTTGAGATGATATGCAAATAGGTATTTTCNTGCGTGTTTAATTACGTATTAGCGTAGTTTAGCTCTGTTTACTAAAATTATTTATATCGCAGATGAGTAGTTGAGAGATCAAACTACATTCTCTTCAATTTTGAGATGATATGCAAATAGGTATTTTCTCTCTCTCTCTCTCTCAATATATATATGATTGTAATTCTTTTCTTTAAGTTTGTTACATATCCGACCATAAATATAGCATTTTAATACATATTAAAAGCTACAGAAAGGAAACTTTAGAATTAGAATTAGCTTAAATCACACACATAGAGCCGTTACATAGAGCTAAAAGTATTAGTTCTTTCACATAAAAGATTCTTAATTGAAAATTGTTTGAAATTTAAGTAATATTATAAATATAATTGCAAAGTGCAAACATTAATTTTGAAAAGTTGCCTGCAAAATATTAGAAAATAATAAAATGCATTACTTTACTTTCTTTTGAAGTTGGCTTAAAATACATGCTGAATAATGAAGCGGCAAGATTCACACATACAAACCCTGAAAGAGGCTATCAATAACATAACTGATCATAAAATGTTTCATATAAATCACACTGGGGATGGATTAAATATCTCTCATCCAAGCTTTTACCTAGACCTAAAGAGTTTACATGCATTTCAACTTTATTTTACATACCTTGCAAATTTAGAATCGGTACTATTACATACATTAGCTGTTTTGATAAACTATCATCACTGCAGTGCAAAATTATCGACATTCGTATTCAAAGAAATGAATATTATATTAAATTGATCTGAGCAATGCGGTTAACATTTCCCGGAGTAAGAAACTACAAACATAACAAAATATAGGACACTGATGGTCGTCCAATTCTGACACACAGCAATTATACACTTTGCAATATTTAACTATAACGAAATATAATTGCACCACATACTCACATACGTTTTCTAAAATATAAAACTGTTTGTTGTTGCGCTATTTCAATTGTAAGAAAAATACACGATACCGGAAACAGAATATTTTTACTAGCGAAGAAAGAAAAATCGATCGGGCAGGTATGTAAGTCCACAGTAAAAAAAAGGGGGAGGACGAGATCAGGTCCTGGCAACCAAACATAAAATGATTATACACCGAATATAAAATAAAATTCACGAAGCTCCAAAATTTTTTCTTAGTAGTTTTGCAATTGCAGCCCTTACGTCTGCTCGAATATGATTTACGAAGTCTCTCTAAAAGCAGCAGAGTAAGATACAAGAAATGAAACACAACATTTCTTTACATATAGATTACGTTTTCACATATAATCAACGTTTGAATATCACATCTCGCAGCTGCAGGCGTCTCATGAGCAATGGCTACTGACACATTCAACGACACATCGTTCCTGAACTACTTCGATGGAAGGAATAATATCGTTTATTTGCCAATAGACTGCAGCTTTGTGGTAACAAACAAAACTCTGAGTGATTCAACAAGAGGTTAGGGGCGCTGAAAAGTATTTATCAGCTGTTCTTGTCACCTCCGTCTTAACCCACCAATGTCTTGGAAATTTGGGTGTGATTTTTATAAAAAATTTAAAAGATGACTTTCCTGTTTTAAGTTTAAGGTAAAGAAACAACATCTACAATGGAGGCTTTGTGAAGCCGTTCAATATTGCCCATGGTGTAGAGAGAGAGAGAGAGAGAGAGAGAGAGAGAGAGAGAGAGATAGAGAGGTGTAGCCAGAGAACAAATAAATTAATTGAGACTATAATTTCCACACAACACTATAACGCCACAAGTGCTGGCGCCTCGCCTGTGTAGATGCCTCCGCTCGGCACGGCCCAGCTGGCTGCAGCTGGTATTAGTGACGGCACGGTTGTCTACAAACTGTTTCCTTCATTTCATTTATTTATGTTCTGTAGATAGATCTCCATTCATGACATAGAACATGTCAACTGTACAATCCTTTAATAAATATAATATAACATAATACATATTAAAATTTTACAATGAAGAAAACAAACATTACAATCATAAAATAATATAACTATTAAAACATTACTTCACAAGATATTCATTCTGGAATCAATTGATAGTGTTAAGTTCATTTATTAAAAAATTCATTCACACTGTAAAAGTAGTGGTCAAGTAAGAAATAAAACAATTTTTTACGTTATATTAATAATTCTCCAATTCTTTTGAGTTTAAGCTGCAAATTATTATACATTCTTTCACAATTGTTTTTGACAATTTTCATAGTGCTACTTGTATTGACATAATTCAAATAAATATTGTCTTTATTTCTTGTGTTATTACACTGAATTTCAGTATTAAATTGGCATTGATTATCAATAGATTTTCGAATGAAAAAAATTGAATTATATACTTAGATACACGATGTGGGGAGAATTCCAAGACTTTTAAAAACAGGTTTACAATATGTGTTTGGTGATCTTAAAGAATTATTCGTATTACTATTTTCTGTATTTAAATATTTTATCTAGATTACGTTTTCTCCCCAGAATATTATGCCAAATCTTATTAGAGAGTGCACTTAAGCAAAATAAGCTCTCTCTAGACACATTATGCTACATCTACTAGATGAAATGCTTAATAAATAGCATGTCAGCGTTTTAGTTAATGTTCAACGTGATGATTACAATTAAGTTTGTCATCAATTATGACACCTAGAATCGTAGTTTTTTGTTCCTCTCTTTATTGTATTTTGGTCCATATGCATATCCAAAGGATCTGTATGATATTTAAGGAAGAACTGAATAAAATTTTTTTTCCAGCATTTAAAAATAATTTTGGGAGATAAAAATCAGTCATTTAGTTCAGCTAACGTTTGGTTAATGTTTATTTCCAGGAGCTTGATAATCTGTATTACTTACAATAATATTTGTGTCATCCGCATTTGATAATAAATTACAATTAGTTACACTGGTACAAAGATCATTTACATAAATTAAAAATATAATAGGTCCAAGGACGCTACCCTGGGGTACCCCAATATTAATATTCTTAGGTTCAGAGTAGTGTATTTCCTGATAACTACAACTGCTTGTGCATTCAGTTTGTACTCTTTGTATTCTGTTTTTTAAGTATGACTGAAACCAGTTACTAACAGTACTCTTATACCAATTGTTTCAAGTTTCTCTAATATGATACTATAATAAATTACATCAAAAGCTTTAGACAAATAAAGAAAAATTCCTATAGTATGTTTGTTGTTGTCTAAAGCGTTGTGAATACATTATGTAAATTCAGCTATGGCGTATTCAGTACTCTTCATTTTCATAAATCCATATTGGGATGGATTTATTAATTTATACATGCCAAGATGCCTAATAATTTTATTTTTCATTACTTACTTATTCAAATATTTTAGATATTACACTTATAACAGAAATTGGTCTGTTATTTTTATATTAGTTTTATCCCCTTTTTAAAACAAATTTATGACCTAAGTTTTTTAAAGTCATTTGGAAAAAAGCCATTTTGAAATGATTTTTTATTAAAAAATATTACGGCATTCAACAGAGAGTGGGCATTCATCTTAAGTAACTTAATAAGAATTCTATCCATACCCGTCTAGTTCGAATTGCTTAATACATTTTTAATCATTGTAGTCAGTAACAGGAAACAACATCATTGAGAGTGTATTCCTATTGGTTGACCATTGCTATATTTTTTGTGGACCCTTTTGAGATTTTAAAAGATTTTGTGCAACTGTTGTAAAGTAGCACTTTATATAATTGGCAGTGGTTTTCGCATCAGCAATAATGATGCCTTCAGAATCACATCGGCCTGGGCACGTATGGCGGCCACTTTGGTGGGTGAAGAATGAGAAGTTGCTTTGGAATCCGGCGGCTTGGAGTCGGTGTTTGTTGTTGCATTGAAGTCTGCGTTACGTAGCGTCACTGTGTGCTGCTCATGCACTACTGGACAACGTTTGTTGTTGCATTGAAGTCTGCGTTACGTAGCGTCATTGTATGCTGCTCATGCACTACTGGACAATGTTTGTTGTTGCATTTAAGTATGCGTTACGTAGCGTCATTGTATGCTGCTCATTCACTTCTGGACGGCGTTTGTCGTTGCATTGAAGTTTCCGTTACGTAGCGTCACTGTGTGCTGCTCATGCACTACTGGACAATGTTTGTTGTTGCATTGAAGTCTGCGTTACGTAGCTTCATTGTGTACTGCACATGCGCTTCTGGACAGCGTTTGTCGGTGCATTGAAGTTTCCGTTACGTAGCGTCACTCTGTGCTGCTCATGCAGTACTGGACGTGCTGGTGTCATCACCCTCCTCTCCCCTCCTCACCATCGGGCCTTGGTTACTTTCCGCGGCCTGGGTATGTATGGCGGCCACTTTGGTTCGTGAAGAATGGGAAGTTGCCCTGATGTCCGGCAGCCTGGAGTCTGCGTTTGTCATTGCATTTAAGTCTGAGGTTACGTTGCGTTATTGTGTACTACTCATGCACCACTTAGCGATGTTTGTCGTTGCATTGAAGTCTTTGTTACAGAGCATCATTGTGTGATACTTATGCACTTCTGGACGGCGTTTGTCGTTGCATTGAAGTTTCCGTTACGTAGCGTCACTGTGTGCTGCTCATGCAGTACTGGACGGCGGTTGTCGTTGCATTGAAGTCTTCATTACGTAGCGTCATTGTGTGCTGCTCATGCATTACTGGACGCGCTTGCGTCATCACTCTCCTTTCTCCTTCCCACCTCCGGGCCATGGTTACTTCCCACGGCAGGGCGGTTAGGTGCTATACGTCATGATGTTACGACTGTGGAACATTTCAATTTGATTGATTGAAGTATCACTGCGGCTACTAGGAGGTTCCTCCACTTCGGAGGCAATGATGCCAGTTGCACTTCCCGACTGTATAACGATTCTCAAACATAACGACTACGAACACTTCACGGTGGTCACACGATGGTGTCTCTTCAATGGGCAAAGCTTAAATGGAAATTTTAATTATTGGGAAAGAATATGGTAACACTTTAATGTATGTTTCAAGTTAGGATTTTTATTGGTACCAAAAGTTAAGTACTTCTTTCTGCATTAACTTTTCATTACTTTGCGAAAGCATTCCCCATGCTAATTAGGATGAGATTTTCTTGCAAAATATTTTAATATGATAGTGAGCTAAGGGGAAAGTTTGTAACTTTTAATGTCGTGTTTATTGACACCTTTGTTTTTATCGTTTCTAAATCTATGGTTCAGTATGATTATTCTGTGATACTAATTTTAATGAGAACGTTTAAAGGTACGTTTTAATATTGGTAGTCTAGTATGTTTTTAGTACTGGGGGAATTTTCATACAGAATTTTAAATATAGGGAAAATTCGTTCTAGTTCCTATATTATTATACATTTTTGTCAAGTTTGTAACAAATGTACCTATACAGTTTGAGGCGGAGGATTAAAAAAAAATGAAAGAATACCCGTGAAAAATACAATTGGAATCGATATAGTTATTTTTCTATTTGGATCACTCACCCAAGTTTCTTAATTATCAAAACTGATGAACTCTTATTCATTTTTTATACCTCTTACTTTAATCGCGCTGAGTGTCATGTTTGTGGAGTTGGTTTATGTTTTGTGCATGTGGCAGTGTGATTCTGTTTTTCTAAGAAAACCCAGGGACTCAGCCATTAAATCGACTGTTCTTTTTTTTGCACCAGGAATGAAAGTCACAGCAGGCAACATAACATATTATATTTATTTGTTACGAAGCCAAAAAAAAACAATTTGGTTAATAAGTGATTATAATTTTTAGATTAGGTAATACTGAACTCAGAGTTTTTATGATTAGGAAAAATATTTCTCATAAACTTTTACTGTAAATAAGGAAAATGCGTCTATTGATTTTCAGATTTCAATATATTTGTGCGTATTGAATATCTGTATAACAATTCACAGGTTGGGCCCCTTTAAAACAAAAAGCCTGGCTACGCTACTGAAGATGGTAGTGGTGATTTCACCCGATAACATTTGTTTCTGTCAAAGCGAGTAGCCAGTTCTCCTCAATTCGGGTGGCGTGCGATACCGTTCTTCTATTGCCAGTTTTTCATTGGCCCACAACCTTCTGGGCGTGTGTTATGAGACTGTAATGCAATTGCAGAACAAGAGAAAACTGAAATGTGCACGTGATCTCGAAGTAATTCACGAAACTTTGCTCCTTCTGCTGATGAGCTCAGCCGCGTTTTTATAGTCCATTCTAGGTTACTTCCAACTTTTCTGGAGCCGTGCTTAAGTTGTACTTTCAGGTTATTCCTCCGCTTAATGCTAACAAAGCTTATGTTAGTCTAGAAAATTACACCTAAGGGACAACGCATCGTATTCGTCCGCACTCAGTGTAATAATATTTTGCATGCGAACTATTTCTTACTAGGCAATACCAACACACAGGTTTTCTCACTGTTTTGATTCATATTAATTATAAATTAAATAAATTTATGAGTAAATGTAAATAAAATTTCAATTTAACCAAAAAAAAAGGTATTATTATGAACACAAGTATAAAATTCGTGTGAAACGTGCCATGTTTAGGGAACAACAAAACACGTCCCACATTAGGTCATGTTTCATAGATTTCATTCAAAAAGTGTAAAGAAATCGCGAATAGACTACAAATTGTTCTCCAAGCAGTGACTGACAGTTATAGACTTTTCACGGTGAACTGAGCACTTTTGAAAGCCCTGCTTAAGAACTACTTGCATGCATACTGTATCTCCTTCCAGCATATGTAATATTAACATTACCAGGGCCTGATCACTTTATTCACGCGTCGCTCAAGTGAATGTTTGAAATTATCTGAAAAGTAACTATTGTGCAAATTTTACCAACTTTTATCCTCGTATGTATAAAAAAAAATCATAAAAGCTAAATAAATAATTTAATTATTCAAAAATGTTTACCGAACGCTTTAAATCCAGTGCAACGACATGGAACTACTTTCCCTCCGTTGTTACCAACTTAACTGGGCTTGTGCCGGTCGGTGTACCCGTTAAAATGTATGCAGGCAGGTAGGGGCAGTGATAATTTTAAAACTTTTATTTGAAAGTGTTCAGTTAGCCGTGAACAGCATGTAACACGAGTGCCATGTTGCCTGGGCGTGACGTTGTTACATCATTTCGTCGCGCACCTGATGTCGTGCTCGCGTCACACGCGGTTTATTTGCATCTAATTAGAGAGTGAAACCAGGAGACAATCGACCCTTCCCCTTCTTTCTTTTACAGCTGACTTAGGTATCCTCGTCAGGATCTCAAAGGAGAGTGGGGCCACGGTGGTTAGACTGCTCGCCTCCCACCAAGGCGAAGCAGGTTCGATTCAACCGTTTCAAACATAAAGTATTATACGTGGCATTTCTTAAGGAATACCAGAACGTTAAGAAATATTGCCAATTTTTAAGTTTGATATTTTTAATTTTACATTAATATTCACATTAAAAAAAAGGGAAAATAAATCATTTTGTTTTGAAAATTGTTTCACGTGACAGTATTCGCTGATAAAGTTGTGTTGATTATTATTTTTTTATTTGAAACAGTTATCTATAAATTTGATGCACTGAGAAGTAATTTATGTGGACGTTAATTTCCCATATAAACTCCGTAGCTGCAGTTTTGGTGGGCAGAGCCCTTAACAATCAGTTCACTAATGATGGATGTTGGTCAAGGCTGCTCAAGATAAATTGAGTACTTTTGAAAGCCCTGCTTAAGATATACTTGTATGCACGTTGTGTATTCTTCTGCCATACTTTATGACGTAAAGTTAACATTGCGATGGGCCTGATCACTGTATTCATGCGTCGGTTAAGTGAAACTGTGAAATTATTAAATAAGTAATTTTTTTCAAAACTGCTCATTCTTACACGTATAAACATTAAAAAATACATAAATAAAAATAAACAATTTCAGTTTTTACACATGCTTACAAAAATATTTAATTTAACGTTAAGACGAGGAACTACTTTCATTCCGTTGTACCAACTTTACTATTGCGCATTCGTCAGTGTAGCCGTTAAATATATGCAGGTGGCGTGCGTGACATTTTTCAAAGGTTGGTTACAAAAGTGCTCAGATAATTGTGAGCAGCCTATAAAGAATGGAACAGTGAAGTTCCAGTAGTAGTCAAGGCCTTTTAACTCCCGTGCATCGGCGCTAGGTCAACACATCTAAGCATTCACTATTAAGGAGAAATATAATGTATAGACTGTGCACAGTAAAGTGAGCTCTTTTAAGGTGTTAGTTACTTTTCCTTTTCAGCCAATTTTCTATCTTTTAACAACAGTTTTAAATAAATATACGTACGTAAGTAATAAACACAGAGTGTATATTCCACCGCAGTCGGAAGTTAACGTCTATGGGTAAAATAAAATATATTTAATGACTATTATTCCAAATGAGAGGGCTTTAAAAAGTACTCACTTTACCGCGAATAGCCTATACTAATACTTTTGTGGACGAGACACACACTCAAGAGACTTCAGTTATGCGGTAACAATTAGCGGTAAGTAGAGGAGGAGGCACCCACATTACAGCAACCTGCGAAAAAAATAGAAGAGCAGAAGGAGCAGCCTGCAAAATAGAAACCTTTTTGAAAACTCATTTACTAGTCCCGCTTTGCAACTTTATACAGGCATATCGCTGTGTGTTCAAATATTTTTATTCTGTTTCGTATTTTTAAATTTTGGAAGCCTGGAAAAAGAGGGAGTGGGACAGAATCATATACTACAGGTGAGGTAGACAGATTTTTGTCTTCTGCGCTTGTACCCAGCTTTGACCTACCGTACACCAATACAAAGTCACATGGGCAACACTGATGAACATGTTTGTTTACATCTTAATTTTTAAAATATATACCTTTTTGTATGAATAAAATACTTTTTTAAATTTGAATTTAATCAAATTGCATTACAAATACGTTAGAGGAAGTATACAAACATCTCAAAGCATTTGTTCACATAACAAATGTTCTAACCTCAAATCCTATCCACGTCGTTTATTATAGTTGTGTAGGCAGAAAAGCAGTCCAATTTAAGTACATGTAGAGTGGCAATTGCGAACCTCCGGCGCGCACTTTACTCCCTATTCTCCTTACGGGCAGAGTAAGTCGACCCCCTCTATTTCTACATTGTTGTAATTAATAATATGAATCAGAAACACGCCCGGATACTGGCATATTCTTCTGTCGCAGCTTTACGAAAGTTAAAAAAAATAAAACATTCATAATAAACCATGATTTAAATTTTTTTTAGTTTTGTTTCGAGTCATTATGCGTTTACCGTAATGGCTTCGATTTATTTATTTATTTTTCAACTTATTATGTTTCAAGTTAAGGCGACAGTTCTGTTTTACACTTAACCACTGCGGAGTTATTACAGAACTTAATTTGAACAGTATGAAAACAGCGTAAAAAATCATTAACCTAACAACTTTAGCTGAGTCTCATGTAGCTAAGCTTTTAAGAATAGGAGAGAACTTAATCAAAATGAACTAACTGCTTGAATAATATATACTATAATGAAGGATTGTACAAGTTGTATTTCACAATACGTGAAAAATGAGTGTGTGTGTGTATGTTTATATATATAAATTTACGAATGCATACATATATATATACACATGTGATAAAGATTGGGGATAAACGGTACTTGCCCAAAAATACACAAATTAAATAAGGTTGACAGGGGGGAGGGGGGGAAGGTAAAAATACAGATGAGATTCACACAACCATTCACACTCACTCCTGCTGCGTTGTATCAAGAGTTATGTTTAAGATAATTATTGACAATTCTTTCTTAATTTGCGAATAGCCTGGATAACCTCCGTAGCTGTGATCCAAATCATTCCAATGGCGAACAGTGCTAACTATAAATCATCTCTATATATGTTTATATATATATATATGAATGGGTATTTATATTTTATCGTTTGACTGCAAACGGGTCCCTTCAGTGTGGAAAAAAGAGAGCTTGTGAAATGTGCAATTATGGATGCTCAAAATGTTCTTAGAATTACGTTATAAATGCTTGTAGCAAAGAATTTCCTGTGTGTAATTGTTTCGCGGATGTTGAACTTACAGCATGGCGACTCCACAACAGAGGCTGGCTTTGGACCAAAGTTGTCTGATCCAGCCCTAGCAGTATAGTAATGCTGTCGAGCAACATACACTGACACCGTTTAAAAGTTAACGAGCCTATACATAACTCAAATCTAGTTCCAGATTATCTTTCACCTCACTGAACGCAGCAGGCAGGTGTTTCGACATGTCAACGTGGATTTATGAAAAGGCAGAGTACTGAATACGCCATAGCTGAATTTACATCATGTATTCACAACGCTTTAAACAACAACAAACATACTATAGGAATTTTTCTTTATTTGTCTAAAGCTTTTGATGTAATTTATCTTAATATCATCTTNACAACAACAAACATACTATAGGAATTTTTCTTTATTTGTCTAAAGCTTTTGATGTAATTTATCTTAATATCATCTTAGAGAAACTTGAAACAATTGGTATAAGAGGGACTGTTAGTAACTGGTTTAAGTCATACTTAAAAACAGAATACAAAGAGTACAAACTGAATGCACAAGCAGTTGTAGTTATCAGGAAATACACTACTCTGAACCTNTAAAAACAGAATACAAAGAGTACAAACTGAATGCACAAGCAGTTGTAGTTATCAGGAAATACACTACTCTGAACCTAAGAATATTAATATTGGGGTACCCCAGGGTAGCGTCCTTGGACCTATTATATTTTTAATTTATGTAAATGATCTTTGTACCAGTGTAACTAATTGTAATTTATTATCAAATGCGGATGACACAAATATTATTGTAAGTAATACAGATTATCAAGCTCCTGGAAATAAACATTAACCAAACGTTAACTGAACTAAATGACTGATTTTTATCTCCCAAAATTATTTTTAAATGCTGNTGGAAATAAACATTAACCAAACGTTAGCTGAACTAAATGACTGATTTTTATCTCCCAAAATTATTTTTAAATGCTGAAAAAAATAATTTTATTCAGTTCTCCTTTAAATATCATACAGATCCTTTGAATATGCATACGGACCAAAATACAATAAATAGGGGTTTCCAAAAACTACGATTCTACGTGTCATAATTGATGACAAATTTAATTGTAATCATCACGTTAAACATTAACTAAAAAGCTGACATATTATTTACTAAGCATTGTATCTAGTAGATGTAGCATAATGTGTCTAGATACAGCTTATTTTGCTTAAGTGCACTCACTAATAATATTTGGCATAATATTCTGGGGAGGAAACGTAATTTAGATAAAATATTTAAATACAGAAAATAGTAATACGAATAATTCTTTAAGATNATATTCTGGGGAGGAAACGTAATTTAGATAAAATATTTAAATACAGAAAATAGTAATACGAATAATTCTTTAAGATTACCAAACACACATTGTAAACCTGAGTTTAAAAGTCTTTGAATTCCGCCCACATTGCGTATCTATGTATATAATTCAATTATTTTCATTCGAAAATCTATTGATAGTCAAGGCGAATACAATACTCAAATTCAGTATTATAACACCAGAAATAAAGACAATATTTATCTGAATTGTGTCAATAGAAGTTGCACTATGAAAACGTTTAAAACTATGTTCAAAGATTTTATAATAAGTTACCGCCCAAACTCAAAAGAATTGGCGAATTATTAATATAACGTAAACATTTTTTTTTTATTTCTTACTTGACCACTACTTTTACCGTGTGGATGAATTTTTCAATAAATGAACTTAATACTATATATTGATTCCTGAATGAATATCTTGTGAAGTATGTTTTAATAGTTATATAATTGTATTATTTTAATATTTGTTTACTTTATTATACATTGTACAGTGTTAATATATATTGTATTATATATATATTAATGGATTGTACTTTTGACATGTTATATATCATCGAATGGAGATCTATAGAATATAAATTAAATGAAATTACAATGTGTTACAAGCCAGGGAAAATAACGGGCACGGACGAGGAGTGAATGTTTATACCTATAAAAGGATTTTAATGAGAACTACAAGGGGAGTTTTACGCGAACTAGACTCCATAAAAAGACTAGTCATCATGTAGTGGCATTTGTAAGTTGTGCTAATGAATTTCCTAAGAATACAATTACCTACAGGCTACAGCTTCCAACTAGTTCAATGTTCGCTTTCACACTGTGCAACAAATATAAGTTAGTTAATAGTAAAGCATTCAGTTTCACGAGTTCAGACATCTATTCATGAACACGCTAATTCTGAAATAGTGAAAATGGATCAAAATCAGTAGAAAACAGTGAAAGTGGCTGAACTGGTAATCAGTGACAGATTGCTGCAGTGGCGTGTGGTGAACTGTTGCAAGGTAAGCTGGTGCATG
This sequence comes from Clitarchus hookeri, assembly GCA_002778355.1. NCBI lineage: Eukaryota > Metazoa > Arthropoda > Insecta > Phasmatodea > Phasmatidae > Clitarchus > Clitarchus hookeri. Next base: position 321,134 of record NQII01001654.1, on the reverse strand, counting down.
TTCACCGCTGTACATTCTCGGTGCACGCTGCAGGGGCCAGTAAACACCGTGCAGCTCAGGGAAACTGAATGCATTCCGACCACTCGCAAGCGAGCAGCAAGCGACCTATTACACGCGTCCTGTAGCGTCAGCTGTCGAGCTACGCCATAGTGGTGGGAGTGTACACCAGCAAGCAACACGGTACAGCACACAGCTAACTCCAGCTTGCCTTGCAGCAGTTCATCACACGCCACTGGATTACTGATTATTATGATGTGATTACCACTGAATGTCGTGATTTACATTGTCATGAGTTACTGGTTCTCAGTTCATTCAAGTAATTCGCCGGTCGGTAGCGTATAGGGAATATGGGGCAGAGTCCGCATGCGAGGTGAGCAGTGCCCACTCTCCGTGATCCAACATCGGACTGCTCGCCTGCCAACAGCACGATCAAGGGCATTGCGGATATATGCAGTCCATTCACGGTTACTTCCAACTTTTCTGAAGCCCTGCTTAACTTCTGCTTTCAAGCTATTCCTCCGCCTCGTGCACGCAAAGCTTCACTAAGTCTGGAAAAATACACCAAAGAGGAAGTGGACCACATTCATGCCCACTCAGTTTAGCAATATTTTGCAAGATAACTATCCTCTTCCAGTCATTGCCGACACGCCTATCTTCTGTCTGTTTTTATTAAAATTAATTATAAATGAATTATTATAATTTATAGATTAGAAACAAGTAAAAGTTCAATTCAACCAAAAATAAGATGCTTTTATGATAACAGAAGTATAAAACTCTTGTGATATATTAAATTTAGGAAGAAATAAAATACATCATATGTGGGGTGATTTTCCAAAGATTTGATTAAAAAAGTGTGAAGATACTTTGAAGAGACTTTAGTATTTGAGGTTAAAACACTTTTAGGTAAGTAAGCGCTTTGAACTTTCTGTACACTTCCTATAACCTAGGTTTACTGTAACTAGAATGCACTAAAATTTCAAATATGCAAGTGTCAAAAACTCGCACGTAAACAAACACATTCATCACTGTTGATTAAGTGGCTTTGACAGGTGAACTGGTGGTGGCTAAGTCATTGTTGAGGACATGGATACAATATTCGGTCTATGATTGGTAGTAGCTTATCAATTGTCTTGGAGAATGGCACTTTAGCAGGACTTCAGAAACGTTGGAAGTAACCGGGAATGGACTATATTACAAACACTACGCGGGCAACTGCGGGGAGCCTCTTTTGGTTACAACTGCAATATGTCGGAAAGAATTTTCGTTGTCTCGTTTTTTTATGAAAAGGAATATTATATTGATTTCATCTTCGAGATAAGGTTATTAATTAATATTTTATATCATGGTATTTACTTAAAGGCCAGAAATATTTCCGGACGAGCTAAGGTATGTGAAAAGAGCGGCGAGCGTTTCAATGAACAGAGAAGGAGGAAGTGGTAAATATTGAAACACTGAGAAAATAGAACCTAACACCATTTTAGTGGCCACCGCAATACCCACATGGCAATAATAACATTATTATTTCCCGGGCCACCAGAGCTACCCAAAGGGGAAAAAATTAAATAAGTTTTGGTTTACAAACATTCTCCGTCTTAGACCAGTGTGTTAAGGCTGCCACCTTACTGAAGCTTGAACTGCGCTGCAGAGGGTTTGAAAGNGTGGTAAATATTGAAACACTGAGAAAATAGAACCTAACACCATTTTAGTGGCCACCGCAATACCCACATGGCAATAACAACATTATTATTTCTCGGGCCACCAGAGCTACCCAAAGGGGAAAAATTAAATAAGTTTTGGTTTACAAACATTCTCCGTCTTAGACCTTACTGAAGCTTGAACTGCGCTGCAGAGGGTTTGAAAGACATGTTTTCCCACGAAACTATTAAACATGCGTCCAATGTGCTGTTCTACAGAAAGAACACACACTTCAGACGAGGACTGTTGAGTACTTTCAAAATGTCACACACATTAGTAACACCATTTCAGAGTACTCCAAACCGGCTAGAAACTGCCTTTTCAAAGCGCTGTGTCTCAAAATGTACGCATCAGATACATACAAAACTACTCAAGAGCCCTGCACTGAACACTCTTACAGGCTTTCCACTAATAAAATAATAGCGTCACCTCTGAAAGTCGCACAGTTGCAGGCAGTGCGACTAGAACACTGCACGCCAGTTCAGAGGCTTGCGCGTAGTGGCGAAGGCGCACCTGATGCGCGTGGCAGTGTCGTCCTTACCGCTCCCGAGATTTTCAGTCTGAAGCGTGGGAAAAGGGTCCAGGTAGGCGAGAAACTTGCTTAGATTGGGAGGGGGAAGGGGTTTGACACGCACTTCACTGACCACAGCGACGTGCGCACACATCCGTAGCTTACCCAGAATGCCATTCCGGAAGTGCGTGGTCTGCAGTAGCCTCTGCAGCGAGGTCGCTATGGTCTATTCGCATTTTATTCATAATTTAAACTTTTTAAAAATCGCCCCAGGTATGACGTGTTGGGCTGTTTCCTAAATATCTCACCTATCACGAGCGTTTCAAACTCCTGTAAACATGAAAGTGTCTAGTTATTTTATTAAACCGAACTATTACTTATATTTTTTATCTATAAATTATAATAGTTCATTTATAATTTATATTAATAAAACTTAGAGAGAAAGTAGGCGTGTTAGTAATGCCTGGTAATAAATAGTTATTATATGAAACATAATTAAACTGAGTGTGGACGAATGCGATGCGCTGTCCTCTTGATGTGATTCTCTAGAATTGGTAATGACTTTTATGCATGAGGCGGAAGAATAGCCTAAAAATAGAACTTAAGCAGGGCTTTAGTAAAGTTGGAAGTATCGGGGAATGTACTACAGTCAGTTTAAAGGGTGGTACTACAATAAGTGTAGATCGTAGGGTGATAACAGATGTTCTACTCACGTTTATGTGATAACGTCCACTCACACGTCAAGTATGAATCGCGCTGTATACAGAAATGATTTGTTCATTTTTCTGTTGTGCACATGACTGTAACAATTATTCCAGTGTGAGGAAGCTATTCAAAGAGAAATAGNGGATTTTTTTGGGTAATTTACATATTTATTAATAAAATTTACACCTTCATGTATTCGACCTGTCTTAAAATGGGATTGTTAACACTTCCCCATTCATTACAGAATTTTAATCAAATTTGTTATCAGTTTACATACATCAGCGATGACCACATTCCACTATTCGGGATTATAGTCGGACACATTTACTGAAGAGATGGTGATTATAGCCTGTCCACTGTTAATTGAGAACTTCTGAAATCAACCTTTGAAAAATGTCGCTGCTCCTACCAGCGCATATTTTAACGGCCACACTGACAAGCATGTGCCCAGTCAAGTTGGTAACGACGGAGGGAAAGAAGTTCCTCATATTAAAGTTATGTTAATAGTGAATGTGAGTACAGAATTTAATTTTTTGGCATTCCTTTTTAAGCATAAAATTGTAAAAAATATCACATTAAAAAATCAAACACTTTTAGAGTTTTATATGATCGAGGCATGAATAAAGTGACCAGGCTCACGGCAAATGTATATATGATGGAATAATACACAATTATCCTATAAGTAACTCTTATGCAGGAGTTTCAAAAGTGCTCAGTTTATCGCGAAAAATTTACATCCTTTATCTTGGCATTGAGAGACAATAATTTTTAAATGTGAAATAAAAAAAAAGTGTAATAAAACGGTTTGCCACTACATTATTATAAACAGCAACATAACTCCAGTGTTGCTTACGTGGGTGTAGAAATTTGCCGTTGGCAGGCCTCTATATATAGGCTATGTACAAAGATGTAAATGCACTTACAACTGCGATACAGTGCTGTCGTACGCTTGGTAGGTTCGGCAGAAACATCGAACGTCTTTCGCGGGGTAAGTAAGTGAGTGAGTGAGTGAGTGAAGAGATTTGGGTGGCTTTTAGCATCAATGTATTGAGAGCCGATGAAGATAGGGGAGCATGGAGCAGAGCCGGAATTCAAGGGCGGATTAAACGGGAGATCCCCGAGAAAACCCGCTGACAAGTGGAATCGTCCAGCACGATTCCCACATGCGAACATCCGGGGGTGACCCCGCCGGGAATCGAACCCGGTTCGCGTAGGTGGGAGGCGAGTAGTCTAACCATTGCAGCACTGGGTAATTAAGAGGTTTACTTGCCGTTTTGCGATATCTTTGCAAATACTCTTTCTATAAAGACGGAGTAAGAGGAANGGGTAATTAAGAGGTTTACTTGCCGTTTTGCGATATCTTTGCAAATACTCTTTCTATAAAGACGGAGTAAGAGGAAAGGCATAATTTTGCGTCATGACCAGACAACGAAATGCTTTAATTGAGATTGACGCTGGGATTAGTCATTTATTTGACAAGCGGTTCTGATGATCCTGCGAGTTTTCATTGTGGGCGTGAGTATTGTGCGACATTTATTAAGNGGGTAATTAAGAGGTTTACTTGCCGTTTTGCGATATCTTTGCAAATACTCTTTCTATAAAGACGGAGTAAGAGGAACGGCATAATTTTGCGTCATGACCAGACAACGAAATGCTTTAATTGAGATTGACGCTGGGATTAGTAATTTATTTGACAAGCGGTTCTGATGATCCTGCGAGTTTTCATTGTGGGCGTGAGTATTGTGCGACATTTATTAAGNCATTTATTTGACAAGCGGTTCTGATGATCCTGCGAGTTTTCATTGTGGGCGTGAGTATTGTGCGACATTTATTAAGAATCATCTAGGGGGAAAATTATTTTAGAAAGTAGTTCTATGGAAACTCTTTTCTAACTAGAGACTGATCACTGTTAACCAAGCACTTTGGAAAGCAATTTTTGAAAAATGTCACTTCTCCTACCTGCATATGTTAATGGGCACACTGACTTGAATGCGCCAAGTAAAGTTGACAGTGATGTAAGGAAAGCAGTTCAATGTATTAACGTCGAACTAGAATTATTATATCAGCATTTGTGAATACTTAAATATTATTTTCTGCTTTCAGTTTTTTTTAAGCATATACGTGTAGAAGTTGGTAAATGTGTAAAATACTTAATTTTCTAGTAATTTTTCAGTTTCACTTAACCGACGCGACGCATGAATAAATATATCACTCCTACGGTAATGCTAATTGTACATATGGCGGAAGACTACACAATGTGCTTGGAAGTAGATCTTAAGTAGAGCTCTCGTAAGTGCTCAGTTTACCATGAACAGCCTATAGTAACATGTTGTGCCACACTATCTTCTTCTCTACGAATTACTGGCCACAACGGAAGTTAGAGAGGTGAAGCGTTTCAGCGCTGTTAGCATCAGTACGTATANCTTCTCTACGAATTACTGGCCACAACGGAAGTTAGAGAGGTGAAGCGTTTCAGCGCTGTTAGCATCAGTACGTATATGATATTCACTGTTAACTAAGCCCTTTTGAAATCAACCGTTGAAAAGTTCCACTGCTGCTATCTGCATATATTTGAACAGGCAGACTGACTGACATTCGCCCAAAGTTGGTAACGGCAGTGGGGAAGTANCTTCTCTACGAATTACTGGCCACAACGGAAGTTAGAGAGGTGAAGCGTTTCAGCGCTGTTAGCATCAGTACGTATAGGATATTCACTGTTAACTAAGCCCTTTTGAAATCAACCGTTGAAAAGTTCCACAGCTGCTATCTGCATATATTTGAACAGGCAGACTGACTGACATTCGCCCAAAGTTGGTAACGGCAGTGGGGAAGTANTGCTGCTATCTGCATATATTTGAACAGGCAGACTGACTGACATTCGCCCAAAGTTGGTAACGGCAGTGGGGAAGTAGTTCATTTCGTTGAAGTATAATTAAAAGTGTTAAATGTGAAAATGAAAAAAACATTTTCTTGCTTTCCATTTTTAAAGCAATTTAGTGTATGAATACGTAATTTTGTGAAATATTTACTTCTCTTATAATTTTACTGTTTTACTTGAACGACGCCTGAATGAAGTGATCAGTCCGATGGGGATATTTATTTTACACATGGCGGAAGAACACACAGCGTGCATACGCTTTGGCGAATCTAGAATCTCATTTAGGAGGGCGCTACTTTAGGAGGAGGGCGTTGTTCATTACGTTCGAACTACGTGCTCTTCAGTAAGTATAAGCTTCAATGCTACATATAAATGTCATTCAGTTCAGACCTTAGTGGATATGCAATATAAAGGCTTTTTAATATTTCCTGTTACTATAATACGTGCACGTATTAATACTGAATTACTAACAAAGTACTTGCTGTTAGTGACAATCCCATTTTGTGCAGTGTAAATTCTAGTTTTAGGGGAGTGTTCAAAACCCCATAGCCTCCCCCTTTTCTATCCGCCTTTGCTAGGGTTGCGAACTTTTTCACATTTTTCATAAGGGACACTTGCAACAGCTCGTCAAAAATCTGTCCGTAAAGAAACAACCGAGGAAAATTGTTATAAAAAATCTGTTTTAAATACTATTTATGCACAAAAGTCAATATTATTCATTTACTCTAAACATGATATGGAACAAGAATAACATAAGTTGCAAATATATAGTCCATTCACGGTTACTTCCAACTTTTTTAAAGTCCTACTAAAGTTATACTTCCAGGATATTCCTCCACCTCACACAAACAAATTTTAACAGAGTCTAGNTTTTTTAAAGTCCTACTAAAGTTATACTTCCAGGATATTCCTCCACCTCACACAAACAAATTTTAACAGAGTCTAGAAAATTACATCAAAGGGACAGCGCACCGTATTCTTGGGCACTCAGTGTAATAATATTTTGCATAAGAACTACTTCTTACTAGGCATTATCAAAACACCTATTTTATCCCTGCTTTTATTAATATTAGTTATTCATGAAATATTAAAGTTTATAAAATAACATAAGTTAAAGGTTAATTTAACTTAAAGTAATGTACTTTTATGATAACGCAAGTATAAAAAGCTTGTAATACTTGTCATATTTAGGAAACAACCAAACACGTCATCATTGGTATGATTTTTCAAAGGTTTGATATAAAAAGTGTGAAGAAACTGTGAATAGACAATAGGGTAAACCCTTAAGTAGGGCTTCGAAAACTTTTAGGTTATGTCGAACATCATATAGGCTGTTCACTGTAAAGTGAGCACTTTGAAGGACCTAGCTACTTTTGTATTCAAGCCATTTTTTTATTATTTAACTACCGTTTTACATAAATATTGCCATGTAGGTAATGAAGACAGTGTGTATATTCCACCGCACTCGGATGTTAACGTCTAATGCTGAAATAAAATATATTTATTGACAATTATTTCAAATGAGTGGGCTTTCAAAAGTGCTCACTTGACCGTGAATAGCCTATATGTGAATGAGGAATTCCTTAGCCTGGAGCGATTGCCTCGGGAATGGTCCCCACAGCAGTTCTGGCACCACACCCTCCGTTCTACCGGCTGGGCCCGCCGTTTTGGGCGTTGCTGCGGCACGGAAGGAAGGGGGGACGGCGGTCCATTGTGAAAGCGAGACACCCGGCCCCGTGGCCCTCATCAACGGCTGCTATATAAAACACAAGGCGGGGCTCACACTTATCACAACGTGCTCAGGACACACGACTATCGCCTCTACCATGGCTCTCAAGGTACGTGATCCTCTCCGGCGCGGCAGCCGCCTTCCGCCGCTACGGCCGACCCGGGCCCTCGAGTCCCATCCCGGACGGACAGTCACGTAACTAGGTAGTGGCTTTGTGGGGCGATGTGCCACCAGGAGGCGTGCGGGGCACTGTATAACCCTTCCCCCTCTCCAGCGGGGTCTTACCCTGGATCAATTATCTGAACTTAACATCAAAATGATGCGCGTTAAGCCATTTTCTGATCGAATAAGTATCGCCCATCAAGGAAAATATTTCCGTCAGAGACCGCGTAATTTTTCCCGTCGATAGTCGCCAGTTATATGAATATGTTTAATTGTATAAAAATGAAAAGTGGCCGCTGTGCTAACAGTTTTTACGTTTCCTGAACAAAAAAATCATACTGCCGGAATATTCATTTACTGAGGTACGCGCATGCGTGCAAAACCTAGTTTTACAGACAATATTTCACTATCAACTCCCATTGAAAGTATTCCTTGGGGACCATCGTTTCAGTTAACCTTGCTCCGATAGCTGTACACTGGTGAGAATTTCCGTATTTTCATGGAAATTCTTACTGAAATGTACAATTTACTTATGGAAACGCAATTTGTAATGACGAAAATTGAATTTGACATCTAAAAATACAGAATACGGGACGTTTACATATTTTGTATAGCTTCGGGTCTCGAGCACGAGCATTGCCGAGTCTACACGATGCTTTATGCGCATCNTCACTATCAACTCCCATTGAAAGTATTCCTTGGGGACCATCGTTTCAGTTAACCTTGCTCCGATAGCTGTACACTGTTGAGAATTTCCGTATTTTCATGGAAATTCTTACTGAAATGTACAATTTACTTATGGAAACGCAATCTGTAATGACGAAAATTGAATTTGACATCTAAAAATACAGAATACGGAACGTTTACATATTTTGTATAGCTTCGGGTCTCGAGCACGAGCATTGCCGAGTCTACACGATGCTTTATGCGCATCTGTAACTAGAAAAAAATAGTTCCTGCGGCAGTTAGGATATCCACGTCACTAAGACCTATTACTTAAACCATTAGAAGTAGCATCAGGCACCTGTATGAGTTAGAAATACTCAAATACTAAAACATGAATAGATACACAGTTAATTATGTATTGCAATTTAGTAAAAATGTATTATTTATACCTGTTGCAAGAGCGTTGCACGTTTTCATACAAGGTAAAACTTTTGCATACCAAAAAATAATATTTTTTCCGGTGATATTATTTTAAAACTATTAGTACAGGAACACAATTAGCAAATGTATGGAGAGGTCCAGTGAATTAACGGAAATTTCTGTGAAATTTCAGAATACCCGTTGCTGAAAAATGTACATTACCATAATTTTAACTGAAGTTCTAAATATTTTTTAATGACACTGTCCCGTACTACCAGAGAACATTAATTAATTAATTTATTTATTTATAACAGTGTAATCTCGTGAATGGGTAGCTTTTTATGTAAGCGCGACAATTTACCGGGAAATAATCCCCAGAACGTCTTAAAGAGCATCCTTTTTCACACATCAACACGTATTGACTTGCTGTATCGCACCCAGGGCAGTGGTTTCCGTGCTTGCCTTGCAATCGAGGTGCCACTTAGTTCGACACCTCCTTCATTTCTCCACAGCCACGCTGTAGTGTACTCATGATTACTTCCAACTTATCTGAAGCTTGATGCATTTTGCTATCAGACTATTCCTACGCTTCATGCAACCAAAGCTTAATCAAGTATAGAAAATTTAACCAAAGGGACAACGCACAGTATTTGTGGGCACTGAGTTTAATAATATTTTGCATGAGCTACATTTCTTTCTAGGCATTACCAACACACCTATTCTCTCTGTTTTGTTTGTAGTAAATATAACAGAAATATAAATGATAGGCCTAGATAAAATATAAGTAAGAGTCCAATTTAACAAAAAATAAAATACTTTTATGTTAACAGACATATAAAAGGCTTGTGATACATCGCATATTTAAGAAGCAAGCAAACGCAACACACATAGGATGCTTTTTTTTTTAAATGAAACGTGCGAAGATACCGCGAATATATCAAAATAAATATGTCGCAAATTTACGTTATTAAGGGCAATATTGTATTTTTAAATCAATATCATCACGTTACCCTGTTCATCAAATCCATGCCATTTTACTTGATGAGACCGATCTCAGTTACAGCGATAGGTGAGGTTGGAGAAGAGACTAGCACTTTACTAATAGTGGAAAGAATTAATGTGCATTCTCACTAACCGGTTGGCGTGAATCCGATTCTCCCATAGAGTACTAATTTTTAAATCTGTCCGATTGCCCAGAATTAGCATGCGAGCCGTTTCTTTAATATTTATCAGCAATGGCGAAACACGACACCTTCCCCAGGGTTCAAATTTAGTTAATTCATTCGTAAACTAAACACAGCTTTATACAAGGTAACATCGCGATTTCACCAGTTGTTACTATTATTATATTGTTATTACATTTTTGCATATTTCTTGACTATTTATTCTGACGAAGAAAGTGAAGTGTGGTATTTGAATTAATACCAGTTTCATAACNGACGTTTACATATTTTGTATAGCTTCGGGTCTCGAGCACGAGCATTGCCGAGTCTACACGATGCTTTATGCGCATCTGTAACTAGAAAAAAATAGTTCCTGCGGCAGTTAGGATATCCACGTCACTAAGACCTATTACTTAAACCATTAGAAGTAGCATCAGGCACCTGTATGAGTTAGAAATACTCAAATACTAAAACATGAATAGATACACAGTTAATTATGTATTGCAATTTAGTAAAAATGTATTATTTATACCTGTTGCAAGAGCGTTGCACGTTTTCATACAAGGTAAAACTTTTGCATACCAAAAAATAATATTTTTTCCGGTGATATTATTTTAAAACTATTAGTACAGGAACACAATTAGCAAATGTATGGAGAGGTCCAGTGAATTAACGGAAATTTCTGTGAAATTTCAGAATACCCGTTGCTGAAAAATGTACATTACCATAATTTTAACTGAAGTTCTAAATATTTTTTAATGACACTGTCCCGTNATACCCGTTGCTGAAAAATGTACATTACCATAATTTTAACTGAAGTTCTAAATATTTTTTAATGACACTGTCCCGTGCTACCAGAGAACATTAATTAATTAATTAATTAATTTATAACAGTGTAATCTCGTGAATGGGTAGCTTTTTATGTAAGCGCGACAATTTACCGGGAAATAATCCCCAGAACGTCTTAAAGAGCATCCTTTTTCACACATTAACACGTATTGACTTGCTGTATCGCACCCAGGGCAGTGGTTTCCGTGCTTGCCTTGCAATCGAGGCGCCACTTAGTTCGACACCTCCTGCATTTCTCCACAGCCACGCTGTAGTGTACTCATGATTACTTCCAACTTATCTGAAGCTTGATGCATTTTGCTATCAGACTATTCCTACGCTTCATGCAACCAAAGCTTAATCAAGTCTAGAAAATTTAACCAAAGGGACAACGCACAGTATTTGTGGGCACTGAGTTTAATAATATTTTGCATGAGCTACATTTCTTTCTAGGCATTACCAACACACCTATTCTCTCTGTTTTGTTTGTAGTAAATATAACAGAAATATAAATGATAGGCCTAGATAAAATATAAGTAAGAGTCCAATTTAACAAAAAATAAAATACTTTTATGTTAACAGACATATAAAAGGCTTGTGATACATCGCATATTTAAGAAGCAAGCAAACGCAACACACATAGGATGCTTTTTTTTTAAATGAAACGTGCGAAGATACCTCGAATATATCAAAATAAATATGTCGCAAATTTACGTTATTAAGGGTAATATTGTATTTTTAAATCAATATCATCACGTTACCCTGTTCATCAAATCCATGCAATTTTACTTGATGAGACCGATCTCAGTTATAGCGATAGGTGAGGTTGGAGAAGAGACTAGCACTTTACTAATAGTGGAAAGAATTAATGTGCATTCTCACTAACCGGTTGGCGTGAATCCGATTCTCCCATAGAGTACTAATTTTTAAATCTGTCCGATTGCCCAGAATTAGCATGCGAGCCGTTTCTTTAATATTTATCAGCAATGGCGAAACACGACACCTTCCCCAGGGTTCAAATTTAGTTAATTCATTCGTAAACTAAACACAGCTTTATACAAGGTAACATCGTGATTTCACCAGTTGTTACTATTATTATATTGTTATTACATGTTTGCATATTTCTTGACTATTTATTCTGACGAAGAAAGTGAAGTGTGGTATTTGAATTAATACCAGTTTCATAACACGCACTAATTCATGCGCTCTAAAAACACTCGGGCTGCAGTGGTTGAGCGGTTAGCCTGCTCGCGTCTTATCAAGGCAAACCGGGTTCAATACCCGGCCGGGTCACTACCGGATTTTTGCATGTGCGAATCGTGCTGGACGATGCCGCTGGTCAGCGGGTTTTCTCGGGGATCTCCCGTTTCACCCCCACCACTTGCATTCCGGCGATGCACCATACTCACCTCACTTCACCCTCATTGGCTCTAAAGACCTCGATGTTAAGAGCCGCTCAAATCTCTCCACTCCTAATGGTCCTGATTAAAATTTATCGTTTCAAGGTCTCAATTGGTTAGTTACTAGTCTCCTCACTGCTGAGGTCCCTGGTTCGATCCCAAGCTCCAAGCGGTTAATTTTCAGACGCCGGTTCTCAGGGAGTATGGCGGACACTGGCGTGGTGTGAGGTTTTTAACGCTGCTCTTCCGTTTTCTCTCCCGTCTTCATCCCGCTGAGACTCAACTCCCATCTCATCTCACCTCATGGATTCTCCAGGCTGGCTGGAGCAGCAGGTCTGTACCNATCTCACCTCATGGATTCTCCAGGCTGGCTGGAGCAGCAGGTCTGTACCTCAGGTAGGATAGCCGACTACTATTACTGCCAGCCTCCTCTCATACAGATGTGCGTGATGCTGCCTCAGGCAGGAAACACGTGAGGATTCTCTTTTCCACTTCCATGGCCTGTAGATGCCGAATATGACGAGTGATCCAGATTGCATTTCATATGTACGCAGTTGTTAAGAACTGTTGGCAAGTAGATTATGTTTCGTAACATCATTCTTTTCTTAGTAAAAACTTACCATTTATTTATGAAAGCTGTTAGGTATATTATGATCAAAGTTCATTCAAGTTAACACACTCAACAGTAACAAATAACACGTTTTTAAATTTTATCGTATGACGTAATTTCTTCTTCATAAATTTTTCATCTTTAAATGTAATTGTTTCTTAACGTCAATGGTTTTTGTTTAGCTTATGGTTTTTCCTACAAAAAATAACACCAACTGATGTGAGAAAAAAAAATTTAGGTCTATCCTTAATTATAGACGTAATAAGTTTGCTTGCAATTTCTTCTCAAGCTGCTTTTTTGCCGGACGAGGTGGTGAACATTCGGACCCGCTTTCACGAGGACCTGGGTTCGAGTGCCGGTTCAGCCGTACTGACGTTGGTTTCCCGAGATCACGCCAGACAGATGTCAGGATGGTTCCTTGCTACTCGCCATAGCCTGTTCCTTCGTCGTCCCTGCTTCGCTGAGAAACTTGATAAGTCTCTAATGACCTCGCTGTCGACGAGGCGTTTAGCCCTGCCCACCTACCAGCGCCGCTCTCTTCTCAGAACTACATTCTGTGAACTTTTCTACAATCGGCTGCACGCTAGTCCTTCACCGGTCTTTAAAGCTAAGCCTTACAGTTGCGAATGCAGTCTGCAGGACTCGGGCGACTTACGTAAATAAAACATTACTTCTATTATAAACAAAATATTTCTAATTTTTAAGTAATTTATTTTTTACCTCTACAAGTCTTTCTTAGGTGTTACATGCGCAAGTTAAATTTAGTCTGTAAACTTTACAAATTTTCTCATTATTACGAGATAAATTAATTCCACAATAATTTCTTTATCAGAGTNATTTAGTCTGTAAACTTTACAAATTTTCTCATTATTACGAGATAAATTAATTCCACAATAATTTCTTTATCAGAGTCTTTTGTCTACAAAGGGAACGGTAATAAACAGAAGTGCAAGTACACCACTGTTTTTACAGTAATTTATATACATATGTATTTTTTTTAAGATAATCACAATTAATGAATCGTTTCCACAACAANACTGTTTTTACAGTAATTTATATACATATGTATTTTTTTTAAGATAATCACAATTAATGAATCGTTTCCACAACAAAGTCCCTGCAGAATGCTTTTGCAGAAGTTAAGTTACACGTACCGACTTGCCGTAGTCGATGCAAGTATCCTAAACGTAGAATATCCAAAATAGAAAAGTCTAATTCTGATCGGCTAAGAGCTCAACATCTTAAATATGTTCTTAATAAAATACGCATACGTATATCAATGAAAAGTTCTTAAACGAAGAGAAAGTGAGGGAAAATTAAACTTCTAGAGGTTCATACATTGTTATACTTTTATCTTTGTATCGGAATCGTTATATCTATAGAAGCAGTGGATTGTATGCATTGTAATGAGTAGTTACAATAGAAGATTATTTCGATGTATCTCGTTACAAGAATTAATCTCGCATAGACGGAAGCTTGAAATCTCGTCTCGCCTGTGACGAAGTGATACATTTCCGTTGGTAAGAAAATCTTTCGTAAAATAAGTTTTTAATCGATAGTTTACGCACGACTTGTGTGTAAACAAAAATTGATTGAAAATATGGTGGAAATTTATGCATTTGTCTTGGTCATTTTGGAAAGTTTAAATAAAATATCTGCTTCCTGGCCAAAAATATATTTCAAGTAATTCTAAGCAGTACACGATAATTGGTGTGGGTGAAAGGGAAAAGGAAAAAATAATAATACGTGTGAAAGCTTAAATTAACGAGCAGCTAAAAAGGAAAAATTACTATAAAAAAANGAAAAGGAAAAAATAATAATACGTGTGAAAGCTTAAATTAACGAGCAGCTAAAAAGGAAAAATTACTATAAAAAAACATCAATAGGTTATTTAATATTTAAAAAATTTTTAAAAATAATTGTTTTAAATTTGTATTTTATATTAGAGCATGAACAAAAACTTTAAATTTAAAAATCGTTATTAGGTTTTAAGTTAAGGGTTTGGATGAATTGAAAATTACTCTGTTAGTATTAACCATTTCGTACCCAATTTAATATACGATTTCACGTGCTGCAAGCAAGACATTTTATGACACGCACTGTACTTGTCAACACAACCCTTGTTTCGTTTCTGCATCCAGAGAACGAGCCGTAGGTTTTGTGTAAGTAACATGAGCTAACCATAACATAGACCAGAGATACTGTTGACGAATCAGTCCACCATGGAAAATATGACTTGCTATTGAGTCTCACAGCCTAANATGAGCTAACCATAACATAGACCAGAGATACTGTTGACGAATCAGTCCACCATGGAAAATATGACTTGCTATTGAGTCTCACAGCCTAAATTACCAGTTAAAAATTACCTTCATGTAAGATATGTACAGTACCCGTCAGACGTATGGGCACGCGAGCTCCCTCACACACGTCACTGACCAGTCTGTAGCTGAGCGACAACAGAACGGCCCGGCAGTATATGCGTCGTCCCACAAACATAATGGCTTCAATATTCGTTAACAACAGTGAGGACGCACAACCTGATGTTTGTGAGACAGCTGATAGCCCAACCAGTGATCCGCGCGCATCTCTCCCCTCTTCCCACACTTGCGATATTCACCCCGCTTCCCCTCCACAGATACTTGCCCAGATCACAGAGTACTTAAGAATACAGAAGCGNGAAAAGGAAAAAATAATAATACGTGTGAAAGCTTAAATTAACGAGCAGCTAAAAAGGAAAAATTACTATAAAAAAAACATCAATAAGTTATTTAATATTTAAAAAAATTTTAAAAATAATTTTTTAAAATTTGTATTTTATATTAGAGCATGAACAAAAACTTTAAATTTAAAAATCGTGATTAGGTTTTAAGTTAAGGGTTTGGATGAATTGAAAATTACTCTGTTAGTATTAACCATTTCGTACCCAATTTAATATACGATTTCACGTGCTGCAAGCAAGACATTTTATGACACGCACTGTACTTGTCAACACAACCCTTGTTTCGTTTCTGCATCCAGAGAACGAGCCGTAGGTTTTGTGTAAGTAACACGAGCTAACCATAACATAGACCAGAGATACTGTTGACGAATCAGTCCACCATGGAAAATATGACTTGCTATTGAGTCTCACAGCCTAAATTACCAGTTAAAAATTACCTTCATGTAAGATATGTACAGTACCCGTCAGACGTATGGGCACGCGAGCTCTCTCACACACGTCACTGACCAGTCTGTAGCTGAGCGACAACAGAACGGCCCGGCAGTATATGCGTCGTCCCACAAACATAATGGCTTCATTCGTTAACAACAGTGAGGACGCACAACCTGATGTTTGTGAGACAGCTGATAGCCCAACCAGTGATCCGCGCGCATCTCTCCCCTCTTCCCTCACTTGCGATATTCACCCCGCTTCCCCTCCACAGATACTTGCCCAGATCACAGAGTACTTAAGAATACAGAAGCGNACACTTGCGATATTCACCCCGCTTCCCCTCCACAGATACTTGCCCAGATCACAGAGTACTTAAGAATACAGAAGCGAAATGGTGGAGCGTGTTGCGAATTCCAGCCATACGTGCCTGCAAAATAACCTCATCAGCCAGCAATATGGCAGAACATCGTTCGCCAATCAGTTCCTCGAGACTAACCTTCGAGATGGCAGTCCGACCAATAGGAAGTAATCCATAACGTGCAATAGCTAGAGACCTGCAAAATTCGTGTTATTATTTGGTAACACATGAGACCTCACTTCCCTATACCTACCTGAGTTATATTCGTTATTTAATTGGCTGCTGGTAGCTTGACGGCGTCATAAACCTCTGCGAACTCTTCACTGTAGATTCGTTGCTGTACCGTTCAGCTTTGATTATTGAGCGGTTAGACTCCTCGCCTCCCACCAAGCCGATCCAGGTTCAATACCGTTCCGGACGATGCCGTTGGTCGGCGGGTTTTCTCGGGGATCTCCCGTTTCCCCCACCCTTTCATTTCGGCCCTGCTACATACTCACCTCAATCACCCTCATCGGCCAAAAGCGTCGTTGGGATGTACTACACAAGTTATAGGCCAATGGCAGACGTCAAAATAGCGTGCAATGTCTTGTAAATTAGTTTGCAGGCACAAAATTACTCGAATTTTGTAGGTCCCTAGCAATAAATAGTCTATTAAATGGTCCTGTCCCAAAGTTTCGGGCCAATGAGCGGCNCTCGAATTTTGTAGGTCCCTAGCAATAAATAGTCTATTAAATGGTCCTGTCCCAAAGTTTCGGGCCAATGAGCGGCTGAGTTTACTTATATGTCAGGAACTTCCTTGCCATTTCTATTCTATATACGGTATTCTGTATACTGTATTCTGCACACTGTATTTTGTATTATGTATTCTGTACTCAGACGTCTTTATATAAATATATATATTCATAGCCAGCCAAGGCCACACACGCATTATTTTCATCCACATGCCTATGTCCTTTCTGGGCAATGCAGGAGTGTATGTATTAAGTATTTATTTTNCTCGAATTTTGTAGGTCCCTAGCAATAAATAGTCTATTAAATGGTCCTGTCCCAAAGTTTCGGGCCAATGAGCGGCCGAGTTTACTTATATGTCAGGAACTTCCTTGCCATTTCTATTCTATATACGGTATTCTGTATACTGTATTCTGCATACTGTATTTTGTATACTGTATTCTGTACTCAGACGTCTTTATATAAATATATATATTCATAGCCAGCCAAGGCCAGACACGCATTATTTTCATCCACATGCCTATGTCCTTTCTGGGCAATGCAGGAGTGTATGTATTAAGTATTTATTTTNGACACGCATTATTTTCATCCACATGCCTATGTCCTTTCTGGGCAATGCAGGAGTGTATGTATTAAGTATTTATTTTAGCTTATTATTAACTTTTCTATGTTATAACTTTCTTTCCCTTTGGCTCTCTCGAGCCACATATAATTTACATTTTGTTTTGTTTTTTATTACTTTACATAACAACATCCTTTAATTAATTATTGTTGTAAATTATTATAAATAATATTTTATTTTACTGCCAAGCTGCTTGGAGGGTGAGTGTGGCGCGGTTGATCCTGCCATCCACCCTGACTCAACCATCAACCTGAGCGTTATTTCTCTATATTCTAATGTATATATATNGCGGTTGATCCTGCCATCCACCCTGACTCAACCATCAACCTGAGCGTTATTTCTCTATATTCTAATGTATATATATGTCTACTGTACTTTTGTAAGCCATTGTATAGCGGCTCTACAATGTATTAACTATATCCATCCCTACNATATATATATGTCTACTGTACTTTTGTAAGCCATTGTATAGCGGCTCTACAATGTATTAACTATATCCATCCCTACGTTGGAAAGCAGCTGGGTTGGGGCAATAAACGGTATCAATATTTTAAACAACGAAACTGTTATATCACAGTCAGCATTGTCAGCTGTGTATTGTTATTTTGCAGTGCATCATCTTCGCCGCATTGCTGGCTGTGGCTTACGCCGGCTACCTGGGAGCTCCCGCCATCTCGTACGCCGCTCCCGCCTACGGCGCACCGGCTGCCTACGCCGCTCACGCCTACGCTGCCCCTGCAGCGTACGCTGCCCCCGCTTACGCCGCCCGCTCTGGTCTCCTGGGCGTGGCCTACTCCGCCGCCCCCGTCGTCTCTCACATGACCTACGACAACGCCTATGGCATCCACTACGCCTACTAGACTACTGAACGTAGCCACCCCCTCCTCTTCCTCTATTTATCTTCAATTCTCCTTCCCCCATCCTTACAGCCGCACACGACGCATCAACTGTATCTCTGTTAGACCTCGTCATCAACTTCAATAAAAAACAGAAAATTTTAACAAAAGAACTTTATTTATTTCTTAACTTTAGCAAACACCTTATAGGCTGTTCACAGTAAACTGAGCGCTTTTGAAAACTCTGCTTAAAATATACTGGTATAAACATTGTGTTTAACATTTCCGTGCGCTTTATTGCTTTATTCATGCGTCCATTGGAATTATAAGAAAAGAAAATATATTCCAAAATTGCTAATTCTTACACTTATAATAATTAAAAATAAAACCGAAAGCAAAAAAAAAAATATACAGTATTCACATATGTTTACCTAACACTTTAATTCAACATTAAGAGATTTAACTACTTTCTCTCCGTCGCTACCAACTTAACTAGGCGCACATGATAGTAAAGATCGCCCGTTAAAATATTCGCAGTTAGGCGCAGTGACATTTTTCAAATGTTGATTTCACAAGTACCAGTTTAATCGTGAACAGCCTTTACCTCACCACATATGACGTCAATGATACACTGAGTNAAAGAAAATATATTCCAAAATTGCTAATTCTTACACTTATAATAATTAAAAATAAAACCGAAAGCAAAAAAAAAAAAAAATATACAGTATTCACATATGTTTACCTAACACTTTAATTCAACATTAAGAGATTTAACTACTTTCTCTCCGTCGCTACCAACTTAACTAGGCGCACATGATAGTAAAGAGCGCCCGTTAAAATATTCGCAGTTAGGCGCAGTGACATTTTTCAAAGGTTGATTTCACAAGTACCAGTTTAATCGTGAACAGCCTTTACCTCACCACATATGACGTCAATGATACACTGAGTNTGTTGATTTCACAAGTACCAGTTTAATCGTGAACAGCCTTTACCTCACCACATATGACGTCAATGATACACTGAGTGTGAGCAGGGGAAATCCATACTGCCCCGTAGTTTTTGGTACCACTAATACAATTCCTTCCATTAATATTTAATACACATGGAAGTAGGATGCGTGCAACAAGGAACTGTCCTGATAATTCACTGACATGGCGATGAAAAACCTCATTGATGAAAATTCATCACACACAGAAAAGTCATCTTGTGCTCGGCGGCGGACGCCAATTACTTCACACAATTCTGCGGAGGACATCACGATGTAGCGTCCGCATTTTACTACACACATTTAATTACTCTCCCCTGAGAGTAATGCAATGCCTTCGTAATAATCATTTCACCCAAAAGTTTCAACGATGACACTGATGGATAGAGCAACAAATACTTTTATTAANTGCCTTCGTAATAATCATTTCACCCAAAAGTTTCAACGATGACACTGATGGATAGAGCAACAAATACTTTTATTAATATTGTATAAGTGCTTCTAATGGACCAAATTCAAAAAATTTTTAACATGAATTTGAGATAAAGTGCTTAATATGTCNTATTGTATAAGTGCTTCTAATGGACCAAATTCAAAAAATTTTTAACATGAATTTGAGATAAAGTGCTTAATATGTCCGAAAATATGACCTAATTATTTCGGTTACAAGTCAAGATCGTCTAAACATAATAATAAAAAATTATATAATTATATATATATTACAGTCGTCAATTATTCAAACCTTTTCTAATGATTGCCCGCTAAACTATTTTCGTACATGAAGTATTATGCATCCTATCGCGCAAGCTGCAAGATTCAAAAGTGAACAGTTTCAATTGCTGTGACGAATACTCTTAAAAGTATCATCTTCACCATTTTCTATCTACCCACGTGTGTGTATATGTGGGGGGGGGGNCTGTGACGAATACTCTTAAAAGTATCATCTTCACCATTTTCTATCTACCCACGTGTGTGTATATGTGGGGGGGGGGATACATCAGCTAAACCAATAACAATGACTCATTTACAGATACATGTCTAATAGTGTCGACAAATANTGGGGGGGGGGATACATCAGCTAAACCAATAACAATGACTCATTTACAGATACATGTCTAATAGTGTCGACAAATAGGAGTAGCATGACACGAGAAAGCACGAAGGTAGACTACGCTTTTCACGAACTTACATTTCAGCAATATAAATTCTGAAGGTAGAAATTTCTCAGTGAATTACGCAGGTCCTCTCTCAGGACGTGTCATTGCGCTACAAGTATTTGGAGGTGTCCCTGCACGTAGTGCAAGAGTAGGCCTATACGATAAGCCTGGCAAGTCAACGTATGCAGTGAGTGAGTGAAGAGATTTAGGCGGCACTTAACATCGAGGTCTTGAGAGCCGATAAGCCTGAAGCGAGGTGAGTATGGAGCAGCGCCGGAATTAAAGGACAGGGGAAACGTGAGATCCCCGAGAAAACCCGCACACCAGCGACATGGTCCGGCACGATTCCTACTTGCGAAAATCTGAGAGTAAACCGGTAGGGGATTTAACCCGGTTCGCCTTGGTGGGAGGCGAGCAATCTAACTGCTCATCCAACGCGGCCTCCCATCAACGTAGGCAGATTAATGAAATGACTAGGAAATAGCATCGGAACCTTCTGGTAACTGCTGCACCCGACTGTTGGGATATCGGCAGAAGCCTGACAAATGTACAAGACCTAAGTGACCACATGCTGAATATTCTTTCTTGTTTGTGACTCCTTTGACGTTATTGCATGATGCCCTTCTCTCATACATTACTCCAACACGTAACCAGAGGTTACTCGCCAGCGACATACCGCTGAATTCTTGCCAGGAAGTATTGGCCGTTTACGGGCTACGGAAATGCCTGACAGAGTGCGGATTTCCGAAAGATCAAATAAAGAACAGAATTTGAACTAGTAGACATCACTTACAAGTACTATTTCCCTGTCGAAATCACAAATTTAGTATATTTGAGACGAGAAAATTATAAAAACTAAATCACTTGCCGAAATGAGATAATTCACATTGAAATGAGAAACCATAAGCCATAATAATACCATCACACACAGCAATTATTGATAAAATGTGCAATTAAAAAAATTGTTTCGAATATAATGTATAGAAACTACAAAATNATCACACACAGCAATTATTGATAAAATGTGCAATTAAAAAAATTGTTTCGAATATAATGTATAGAAACTACAAAATCATTACACAAGCAAGAATTCTAATTATAAAAAAAAACGTTGTCATTTAGAACTATGATAACAAAAATTCACAAAAAGGAACCTTCATTAATTTTAATCGAATCTTTAACTCCTGTTAGAAAATTTTCTATTAAAGACTTTTTTTTGAAGTTATAAAATTTTACATTTATAGAGTTGTTGATAAAACAATTAGTTTGGTATATTTACTGATTTAATGGTTTATATCCTTAATTTTTCGCAAAAAGGTGGAAAGTTTTAAACTGATAACTATAGACTGTATCAATCGTTAGTGTATATATAATAATTAATAGCATTAAAATGCCTCGCCAGAAATATAACGACATCAAAATATATTAAGTAGTTAATTTCTGTTCTTGCTTTTATTTTACAAGAATTCGAGTACTACAGTACATCGTAATAGCCTTTATTTAGTTAACACATAATATTTTTTAATGCTGATATCCAAAATTAAAACGTAATATTTATTTTTTTTTTCTAAAATCTGGTTAGTGTCCTTCAAAATTCTAGGCACTATTTGTCTTCAGTAAATTTTCCCAATTCATGCTAGCCAAAGACGTTACAAAAGACCTTGAAGTCATTTCCATGATTAGTGTTACAAAACGGGCTCCGTTCGTAAGGTGCACATTAGAAACAAGCCATCGCAGCAAGATAATGTGACCTGTTAATTAAGGTGATCATTTAAATAACGAGTAGGAAGTAAGCATTATCATAAATGGTATCGCAACAAATGAGCAGTTTCCAAAGTATAAGAATTATGTGTTTAGGTGAGCCTTTTACTGTACTTTAAACTTGAAGCTGTGAGAATTGAGCCAAATCAGTGAAAACTGTGAAAATAGCACAACTGATAATCAGTGCCAGAATAGTGGCTGAATTGCACTGATTTATTTTTGATTCCCACAGAATTTCAAGAATTCCACTGCTATAAGGTACCTGATACCAGATGATTTGCTTGATTCGTCGGTCAGCAGTAACTTATCAACTGACTTTCAGTGAACGTTATTTCACTGATTGACATCACAGGTTCGTGCTCGGAGTGCATCAAGTAACTGCGCACGCGCCTACTTGGAGGTCAAGCCACTATCACTTGTTCAATATTTATAAGCAAATTAAATTGTTTCGCTAACATAGTTTGTTAGAAAAATTATAATTTATTCAAGTTGCGTGCGTTACGCAATGAGGATATTTTGGGTAAACGCACACTATTTAGAGAAAACTGAGTGTATCCTGCCCTTAGCTATAAGAACGAGAGCAGTTAAGTATTTTCTGAACGCGCCACACAGTATACATCACCGCATTTATTCGCATCTGGCTGACTAGTCCATACACTTGTAGGGTCAGCACCCAATTGTCCACGACACGGGAGAACTGACATTGAGGAGTGACTAAATAGATATCTGCGTAAGCTGTGTTCTTATAATAAAATGTGCTCTCTATTTCATTGCTACTATTCAGTTTAAACGACTACTTTCCATAACAATACTTGCTGTCTCTATCAAGGAATCGAATATTTTTGCAAACTGCTGTGGATAATGAGAACACTGGAAAAATAAGTATGTTAGTGATTAACTTTTACACTAGTTTTTATCACAATCTACTAGACATATTAAAATAATTAAAGCGAGAAAAATATATGCTGAATAAAATTAAATAACACCATACAATTTGTGCCTCTAATTTAACAAGATTTTCCTTGACTGGTGGCATTTATCTGGCAAATAAACTTAACTTCTGGCGATTCAAATTCACTCCTCTAATCTGCATACAACGGAGACTGCACGTCTGCTACCCTCAAACCCGATTACAGAACTGTTCAGTTGTAGCAGAGGAACAATCTGTTAGGTTATTACAATTCCAATATTGTCGCGGGAACAATCCCAACACTGTTGAAGTTTTTCCTTTGGGCGAGCTATCTGTTTTGTAGAAGGAACGTAGTGCTCTGCTGGAGAAACCACATGCACAGTGGCAAATACAATCACATATATGAAAACAACAAACAGTTCTGTTGGTATTGCTACCTATGTGAATGATATTTAGATGGCACCTACCACCTATCAGATGGCTGTCCCTATTTTAACTGTCTAGGTGGCTCCTATAATCATATTATGGACTCAGTGTACACATGCAATTGTATTTAGCAACTCTATCTCTCTAGATGTGATTAGATAAAACACTTAAATTATTTTCCAAAACACTTCTTTCATTACTGATGACGTTATTACCTAGGCATCTGTAAACTGTACAGCACCGCATGGAACCACAAACAAGAACCACGCGGTCACCTGACGAACAGGTCTCGCTACTCGGCTATCCCACCCCCGTCGGCTGGCAACTGATGTGCCGGCAAGAGTGTAGCAAGTACTCTGACTCTCTTAACGAGCGAACCTAATGGGAAGAATGTGCACTCGTATATGATCAGCTATTTAAAAAAAGTCTAAGAAACATGTATATTCATGTCACTTGGTTCATTTTACATAAAACACATTCATATGTTGTTTAGGACATGCAATAAATCCTAGGAAGTTTTCCAACTTTTATAACTGTACCAGTCGAAATTTTCTGAAACTCTTATACCTCATAAATTAAGCAAATCAAATGGAGATCTTAAATTGTATACAAGTCAACTGTGATAATCAGTAGTTTTCTATTAAATAATTACTGTTGCTCTTCAGAACTGAGTTCAAGTTCACACGAGATTTGACTAAGCAGATTGCACAGTAGTTTTAAAATGAATTATTGTCACTACAATCACCTTGACGTCAAAACACGATCACATTGACGTCAAAGCATGGGTGCCTCATTTGATTGCTTAGTTTTAGATATGGCAAAAACACACTAAGAATGATTTTAATAATTGTCGTTTTTTTTTGATGGAGTGAGTTGGACTTCGCGTCGTACCTTCGTGATATTCGGAGGGGCGGAGCTTCAGAAGAAACAGAATACAGACTGAGGAAACATGCACTCAACTGTAGATTACGTAATGAGCAGTGGCTGAGCCTACCGGGAAACTACCCAACACAGCGGGGATAGTGCTGCAGCCAAGGATATTCCCAGTGGGGCATTTTCTATTTTGAAAAACACCGATAACCGATGTTGCCATCCTAGAGACCAAACAAGTCGGCTACATGCGGTTGGGAATTTGGCTACACATAATATAATTAAGCTACTCTCCAAACATTGAAAAACTGCACACTACTATTCATACTACAATAGTACAATTCCTACTTTAATGTAAATACTTAACACTTGCCTATAAATGATGTAATAGCGTACTATTTACTAAATGCTTTAAGGACGAAATTCAATTATTTTTTTTAATATTACAAACATGTGTTACCATACTCTGAGAAATGAACAGAGCGATGAAAAAATTTTAAGGTGAGAGTTCGGAGTGTAAAAATAATATTTGTATTGAAAATAAAAACTAAAATAAATGTGTTATATGAGTACATAAGTAACGAAAAATTAGTCGCTATACCGGACTTCAGTTTGGCTACATTTTGACATTCGGCTACTCCCATTATGTTACAATTTATTTGACCTAACATTAGGATACATGTAGCCCAATTCGCTTACGGTCGAAAACACTGGAGTGATAACCGACTCCCGGAAATCAACTCCATGCTTACAGAGGAAATACCATTCTATGAAATGGTGGCCATATTATCATTTTAGGGAACGGTGACGTAATAGGAAGTAATCGTAACTTTTCAGCGCACAGAATAAATGTTAAAGCAAAATGAGAACCACTGACCCGATTTCGTTCAAACAAACTTTATTGTCACTCATGCATTATAAACTAGCTCTACATGACCATGAACATGGAAATTTCCAATTGTACCAATTAACTTCCTACAAATTCATATTTCATCTCCAAGCTCGAACATAATCTTCTTACGGAAAAAACAGAACTCCAAAAGTCCACTTCCTGCTTTAGCAGTTATAACTTGCAATCCGAATCTGTAAATATAAATCAAAATAATATAACTCTCTTTTACACTGATGACCTTGCGACACCATGTATCATCATCCTTATAAACATCATAGTGTCACACTTAAACAAATTAACTTCCTATAAACCCATATTTCATCGTCCATGTAAACAGGATGTCGTGGATCTTATCTTGAGCTTGTTTGCGTGTTTATACTGGTGTTCCACCGAGGAGTATCATACGGATAACAGTGTTCACATTTATGCTTTCATATCACTTTGCGAGCGGCTGCCAGTGGATGAGATTGTGTCGGTGCAAAGTGGAACTAGCCAAGTGTATGTGTACTTTGAAATTGAATAAGATCTCAGTGACACTGGGTGCACTCCCCCTCGGCGTGGGCCGGGAAGTGGCAACGGACTCTAGGTAATTAGTCTGCCGGGTGCAGCGATGGACCTGTGAGCAGCTATAATCTGCACTGTTCAGTTCCCTAGAGCCGGCGAAGAGAGCGCAGTGTAGAAGGGTAGTATCAGTCCTGGGCCTCAGTCCTTGGCTAGTTAGGCTTAAATCCTCACTAAAGTGTGAATACAGACTGTTTTTAGTGAAAGCGCAAATGTTTGTGTAGTGACTTTTGTTTTACAGAAGCCTGAACAATGAGTGACTGGTGGACTCCCGTCTTGACTTCCTCTAGGGAAGGATATCTCTAGAGTGAACAGAAGGAGGAAATCAAAATATCAGTGACAACTGACATGCCCAAGACATTTGTTCTTTGAGCCGTCATCAGATTGCTGGACCCAGATACATCTTGGGAGCAACTGTAAGAACCCAGAAACTCCAGGAAGTGGTGGATGAGAGAAATCCATCACTGATCCTAAGAGTATGGAAGGATACTGTGGTACATTATATAAAGGAACTCACCAATAAGGTGTACCAGAAAAAAGGGAAGACGAGGAGCAGTCTTCTGAAACCCAGGATTTGAGGGTGGAGAAAGTGGAGTTACTCTACCAGGAGTTGGTGGCGTACTCCACTGACGCCAACAAAAAGACCAACAAGGAGAATTGTCACTACATTCTCCCAAGATTTGCAAAGTTGAAAGCATATTTGAACAGTGTGCTCATGGAGAATGCTAAGAGGAAAGGAAACATTGAAGGATTGAAGGAAATTGCGCAGGGTGAATCAGAAGGCAAAACATATGCTAAAGCTGTCACGACTGTCATTCCATTTTAAATGACAAAGAAGGAGGAGGCGAAGCCTCCAAAGAAACTAGTGATGGTGATCCCGGAAAAGGAGGATCGAAATAGTAAGGTAACCAAAGAGTTGCTACAGAAAACTCTTAACTCTGTTAGGAAAGGGCTAAAGATACGAAATATGTATGGATTGAGAAATGGAGGAGTGATGGTGGAGGCCATTGACGACCTCATACTCCAGGAGCCTAGATGGCATGGGCTGAAAACCTTTGTTTATGATGTCCCCAAAGAAAGAAACAAGGAGGTTGAATTGATGGAAACAATTCATACCCAAAACTTTGAGGACTCTGGTGTGAACCTGGATGCTCTCAAGAGAACAATGGTACCCAGGATAAGGAAAGGTGATAGAAGGGCAAACACAGTACACAGCGTGTTTGAATGGTAAACAAAGCTGAGAAAGACTATTATTGAACAGGTTAAGATCTACATTGGCTTTGACTGTTGTAGAGTAAGGGACTTTGTGGAGGCTCTCAGATGTTATAAGTGCCAGAAGTATGACCACCTTGCCATGGGATGCATGGGAAAATATACCTCTTCAATATGCGCTGAAGAGGGGCACTCTCACGAAGAATGCAAGAACAAGGATGCTACCAAATGCGCAAACTGTAAAGGGGAGAACAAGGAACATTGTCACAGAATTGACTCAAGGGAGTGTCTGGCTTACATCAGAGCCTATGAACAGGAGATAGTCTGTACTGACTATGGCTGCTGATAAAGTGATCTGTGGTCAAATCAACCTGCAGGGTTCGGCGGTGGTCACTGCAGAAATTGCTAAAGTGGTAGAGGAATTGGGTATCGAAGTGCTACTGTTCCAGGAACCCTATGTACTGCGTGGAACGGTTATGGGGTTACCAGGTATTGTGCTTACCAGTGGTGAAAATCCCAAGGCTGGAATATGATTGTGAAAGCCACACACAAGTATGATTCTGGAGAACATCTCAACAGAACATCACGTGACGGCACAATTAATGATGAAGAATAAGCAAGTATACCTAGTTTGCTTAGAATACTGAAGCTCATATTGAGGTATGGGATAAAATCGTGGACAGTTTGCACAATACTGACATGGTAATATACGCTGATTTAAATGCCAAGTCGCAAATGTGGTTCTTGCCGGAAACTGATGACAAAGGAGTATTGGTAGAAAAATTCATCTTGGTAAAATACTTCCGAATTTGCAATATGGCAGGGCATATGGCCACATATGTGTCTCAAGCACACGATACAGAAACTTAAATAGATGTTACTCTGACCACTCTAAAAGCTGGTAGAAAAGTAACAGAATGGGAAGTCATAGAGGACAGCACAAGTGAACACCAGTTCATCCTTTTTGTAGTATGACTAACAGAAACACCCGAGTACAAGTCAGCAGTGCTGAGACCCAAGTACACCCACAGGGGACCAACTGGAGAAGGTTCGGCCTTCTACTCCACTCAGAAGCTGATCACTCTGTCCAATATGTATTGTATTAATGTGGCAAGAGAGAGGACATGAGGATAGCCTCACAGAGGCAGTTCATGGAATATGGGAATGAAACTATGGACCTTCAAATGGCAATGAAGTGGAACGGCGCTGCACGAATCCTCGAGATCTTCGTTCACGACGTGGGAAGAAGGCTAAAAGAATTCGAGACATGGATAGAAGATCAAATCCTGCATGAGACTGGGGAACTGCACAGTGTAGATTCTTCTTCCAGTATATTTGAAGGGCGACGAGCGTAACGAAGGCGACACAGGCAGTAGATGGCCGTTCATCTGGTGACCGCTCATCTACATCAGCGAAAGAGTTGCCAGAATACATATACGAAAACTGCACAAGTTATCAGTGGCGGCAACTGAACAGAAACAGAAGCCAAAAAATAGAACACCAGCTAAGGTGTAGAAGCGAAAGAAATGAGGACGACAGTAATATCGTCACAGCAGACATGGGACATGTCTCATGCTCCGAAGTCAGAAGTTCCGACAAGATCGGTGGAATGTCTGTAGAAGTAAGTAAGCCGGGAAGACGGACAACTGGTTTTCAACCTCGTAGAGGAACCGGCCATCTGAATAATGACTGAAGAGCCGGTTTCTGTGCAGCTGCCCAAGCAAAAAATCATGGTGGAGGATGTGTAAGCCATAATTAGAGAGTTTGAGCTCATGTTAAGAGTGGTAAAGCTCGAAGATATGACTCTCTATTCGGCAGCAATGGCTACATTAATACGGAGTATGGGAGGTGGATAACTTGTGATTTTTCCGTACTCTGAATATAAGGACAGGATGGTACTTTCAACAAACAGTGTTACAAGGAACACAAAGAACTCACGAACCTCATGAAATTGGTACATGAGAGAAGAGGTCAGGAGTTATATCTAGAACGATACAAGAGAGAGGCCATAAAGACCTACGGCCATAGATACTTCGACAACACAAAGCCTTTCAAAGGGCATAAGGTGGTGCACTACTGAGAACACAGCCCAGAGAGGCTCTGACTAATGAAATCAGTATTGAAATAAACACCTCCTCGCGGGGTGGTTAAGGAGGACTGGAGAATGATAGTCAAACGCGTTCTCTGAAATCCCCTGACCAAGCATCCCCGATCAAAAAGAAACATTTCCAGTAATCCATTCTTGAATATCTCGGGTAAGCTCTTGAACTGAATCAGGGATGAGTTTATTCAAAATGGTGGGGACAAGTTTTTACATGAGAATAGGAGAAAACCTATGAGAACAGGGTGAAAAATGGCACAGAATAAGCACGAAGACAAGACCAAAAGAGAAGAAAGTGCCTTGTGCTGACTTACTTATTAGAGTATAGTCTCGGTGCGGGAGGACGGAGCGGAGGGTGTTCTGGCCTTCGGGACGTAAAAACCTGTTAATCGTTGACCAAAACTTCTCAAACTCACACATCACATTGTGTAAGTCTGATAGGAACAGGAATGGTCCAGCGCTCTAGCTGTTTGACCACAAGGACTTCACAGTACAAGACGTCAGTTGTGTTAGGCTTCTAGTAACCTTACTGAGAGAGAGACGTTAAAGGACTTCCCTAGTTGTCATATGGGTCTTATTGTAAGCAGTTGTGGCAATTATAATTTTTAAAAAATCTATGAAATATTTCAATATAAATATTTTTTTCAGGGCAGAAATAGAAAGTCCTCATTTTGTTGCCAATCTGCATTGAAAACTTATGGTCACTGCTTAAAATTCTAAGGAAATAAAACACACACGAAGCTTGTTTATGCTATTTTCCATATCCGATGCAATGCTGCTCTACAGCCGGGTGTGACCTTGCGGCGTTCATAAAATGTTTTATTAGGGAGGTCACTTAAGTAGTATTTATCTGGTGTAGAAAGGATTACTTTTCATATAATTAAAATCGATATCTACGAATTTATATAAAACATATTTAATAAATAAATATAATGATTTAATCTTAAATGTATAATTATAATTATTATATAATGGAAATAAAAAAACATGGAATTAAATAATGGAATTAGAAATTTATTATAATAAAAATAACTATATTAATTTTAATTAGAAAGTTTTTCATAACAATAATTTTAATAATTTAATCATTTCAATTAAAAGTTTTTATGCTTAAAAACTGAATTTTGATAATGAATTTAAAAATTATATTTAGAACATAATGTTATATTTATATAAAATTAAAATTTTAATGCCTCAATTTGAGTACCTCCAAGCCAAAAATTAAAAATTAAAGTAGAAATAGAATTTCTACGGCTTAAATTAAAAATTAAAATAAAAAATTAAATACTTACTGCTTAAAATTGAAGTTTAACTTATTAATTAAAATACGAGAAAATAATTTAAATTATTGAATTAAATTTTTGAAATTAATCAATAGAACACATGTAATTTAAATTATTAGATAAGAATAGCATTCATATTAAATTTAATTATGCACTATTACATTACATTATTAAATATATGTTATTTTAATTATTACCTTATAATGTTATTAATTTAATATACATATTAACATTAATTGTAAATATAATCGAATTTAAATAATTATATATTGTTATTATAATAAATTAGTATTTAAATTATTAATTTTATCTTTAAATTAAAAAATTTTGATGTAAGTTATTATATAGTAATTTTATTCAAATAAATTTAAAATAAACTTATATTAAATTTATTTATTAAGATATTTTTAACTGAAATTATTATCAGATAATAATTTTAATTATTTGAAAAGTGATACATTCTACACCAGATATATCCTACTAACTTAAACAATCAAAGAAAATGAGATAAAACCTCGGCTGTGGACTCCAGACGTCTCCATGAACCAAATCCGGTATACTGCGCCCCACATATCTGCGAACATTGACGACAGTTACAACCAGGTCTGCTATTGGTCCCTGTCTCTTGGAGGAGCAGATACCAAGAGAACACAGCGCGGAATCATTGTACTAACTGGTTGGAAAACATTAATTTTTCACTAAGCAGTGTTAATAGTGAAAGCAGAGACGATGGTGAAGTACTCTTGTCAGCAATAGTCGATGGCTTTGAAAAGTTGAAGGAGTATAAGCGTAAAGTTTTCACCACGGACAATGCTTTCATTTATTCGTTATATATTGTGTCAGGCTCTAATCAGCTCGGTTACATGCCCACCTCTCGCACTCTGTCTAATGTATTCCAGGAATCATGAGTGACGTCACTCTTCCTTGTGATATTGATCAAGATCGCAGATATCTGACGAGTAGTGTAGAGAGCGGTTTAAATGAGGTCGCCTTGAGCAGTTTGAGGGTGGAAGCGCCGAAGGGAATATGTATGATAACGGGGATGAGCAGCTTTGGTTGTAATGTCAAAACTGAAAATACCGTCTATCGTTCTCGATGGTTACTCCGCGCACGCCACCAAACACATGGTTTTGTTCTAGACGATATACTGCACGTCCAGAGGAGCCAGCTGACCGTCCTTACTAAAACGAAGATTCGCAACGACTGAACTACCTACCTTGGAAGATTGCGTACAAGCTTGCATGGCTGCAGGTAGCCGACTGCTAGCTGTTTCTGTGGACGTTTTGGTAATTCGTAGTGTAAAATTTTTGTTGGGAAGTTTTTTACAAGGTTGAAATTTTACTCAATCAAAAAGAGGGTGGTGGAGTGTGGTATTGGCGATAGCTGTAATTTTTTTTATTTGTTTTGAGAAATAGCTATAATATAATTTAACTTAAGTAGAGCAAATAAAACATTAAAAAATGTAGTGTACTTATGCTGTAAACTATCATGTGAAAATTGTGGTGGAAATTCGTGTTTTTTTCGCACAAAAAGTTCGAGTAATCACAACAAAACAATTAGGCTCTGATCATTAAGGCTGTTTCAGTGCCCAACATTTTCTTTTCTGTGATTTTAGTATATGTTATGGATTTGTAAAATGATATCAACGAAATTTTGATAAAAATTCTTAGTTAGGCCAGAAAAACTTTCACCTACTTTGAAAATATAATTATAAAAATTTTAACCTTAAACTTTGTGAAAAACAAATTTCAAATAGTTATACGAGAACACTGTTTGGTTTCAGCGGAAGTGTTTCTTGAAGTATTGGGAACACCCCAAGGGATTTTTTTGGAAGTCTGACATTTTGTACGATCACAATTAGGGTTTAATTTCTAGCCATTTTAAAATTAAATTTTATTGTAAAATTTAAAATAAATTTATGGCCAAACTCTTCAAAGAATTTCCATTAAATTTATTTATTTTGTTGTAATGACAGCAAGAATTAACTATAACTGTAGGCAAAAATTCTAATTATGCAAAATTTTTGAGTTTGTATTGCAAAACATAAAAATTATAAATTCCTATAACTCCCATACTTTTTTTTTGTAAAGTAATTTTCCTTGTTCTTTATACTTTCGTGAGATTACTTCTTATTTAATCCCACAGAATTACAAAATACCCTGAATATAAAGAAATTAATTTTCGGCACTTGCACATCCTTAAGACGGTCGCACAGTGAGGGGTATGTTTGAGAGAACGAAGCGAAAATGGACGAGGCGCTACGGGCGACGCTGACCGACGTTTGTAAAGCGGTATCACCTCTACGTGCAAGGCGCTCAACTGGTGTCCATATATTCTGTCGGCGACTTGTCTGAACGTGGCTTTAAGCGGCGATGCTATAATTTTATTAGACGCGATTCTGTAGCAAAGTCCAATGCATGCCTCAATCGTAGTTTTGCATGTATTAGGCTCACATATTTTGAGGTATAGCAGTCTGAAAAGGCAGTTTTTTTAACTGTGTTATAAAGCCTCTATCACACAGTCAAATTTCTCCATCAAACTGCTTCCAATAAGTTTTGCCAAATAAAATTGAACTGTTTTGACGTCATCGAAACGTCATAAACGCAGCAATATTTGTCTGAGAAAGTTGGATAGCTTCAGCTTCCATTACACATTTGAAGATTATACCAGTTCTAAAATTTCTTTGAGGTTTGATAGTCGTAGTCAATCAGAATCATGCACAACAAAAATTGATGTCACGAAACTTTAAAATAACGAGCAATTGGTGTAAATGAAGGAGGTTATGCAGATAATTAATTTATGTAGAAGCTGCCTGGGCATGAATGCTATTTTAAGTGAATATTGCACATAATATTACGAATTCAGAGACATTAAATTTTTTTGTGCAGGAAACATTTCCGATAAATAAAACTCGAATTTAGTAAATAAGCGAAAATAAATAACAACATTAATTACATTTCTTTCTGAAATGGACTGAACAGAAAAAAAGCAATATCTCACTATGAAAGTAATGTTTGAATATTCAAATTAGATTCTCCCAGTAAAACAATTTGACAGTGTGGCACATTTTCAAACACATTCAAGATTATCTGATAAAATTTGTTGGGAGAAAAAATTTAGTGGTCGTATTTTGTCTTTAAATTTTATTGTCAAATATAGTTGAAGGCGAAAATTTGAAAATGTGACAGGCACTTAAAGTATTTGAATAATATTTCCAATGTGCGTGATGTTTTGAAAGTACCATTCTGTTATTATCTGAAATGAATTTTATTTTCATAAGTAAACCTATTGGGGGTACCGTATAATAGCTACGTAAAATCAATATTAATTTTTCAAACCTGCTGCACATCATTACAAGCTCCAGGAAGGCGATTGACTTAACGTTACGCCGCAGAAGCTCTGAGTAACGTCTGTCCTAGATCCACAATTGCAGAGGTAAAACCAAAACAAATGCATTCGCGTTTACTTGTAAAGCAGCAAGTATGACGTCCTAGCCTATTCTATGGAAACCCCCATACCTGCTCCGACCACGTCAATCCGGATTTTCGCAAGTGGGAAACGTGCCGGACGATGCCGCTGGTTGGCGGGTTTTTTCGGGTATCTCCTTTCCCCCGCCCTTGCATCGCGGCGCTGCTTCATTCTCACCTCATTTCACCCTCATCGGCTCTCAAGACCTCGTTGTTAAGAGCCACCAAATTCTCTCAACTCAACTCAACTCATACCAGCTTGCATGCAGGTCCGGGTAACAGGTCCCTTACAAACATCCGCCGGAACGTGTACGAACATTACGTTGTGGAACACAGGTTTAAGGACTCCGCCTGCTTGTTCATGATGTGCGTTCATGATGTGCGCTGCAGAGGTTTGATAGAAAACCCTTGATTCAAAAACGGATGGATATTTTGTAGTGGTGTCTAAACGTGAAAAACACCCGAGAAAAGTTTCGTGCCAAAAGACCCGTAAGTTTTCATTCAACTTCAAGGATAATTTTTTGGGCGTGAAAATGGCTAAAAGGAGTGTGTTCGGAAGCAGTTTTAGCCGCTAAATTTGCAGTACAGAAAGTGCACAGTTGTCTTTAGACACGCATCATACTTTTATATTTATTAGTGCAGGGTTGCAGCTTAAAGTCACGTTAAGGCGAGTCGCTGACAGAAAGACTGCATGCCACTTGAGCACCTTGCGCATAGAGGCGACGATACAAGTGGTGAGTGAGCAAGAGTCGACCTTAGAGCTCGCGCGTTTCGAGACCACGAGGGCGCAAAATGGCTGCAAGCAGGCGGAACTTTTGAGGGTCTAGTTACAGAGAGCTTCTTTCCGCGCTTGACGACGAGAAGCGTGGGAGCAATAAGGGCGACACTGCCACGTGCATGAAATGCACCATCGCGGCTTCGCGCACAACTCAAAGCTGGAGTGCTGTGTACCTATGTGACTTTCACTGGAGACCTTATATTATTGGTGGAAAGTCTGCACGAAGATTCAGTGCAGAGGTCTTGAGTAGATCTGTGTGGGTGTGACACGCATATTTTGAGAAACAGCGCTTTAAAACAGATATTATTTAGCCATTTTTGGAGTACTCTGAAATAGTGTTTCTACAGTAATGTACGTGAAGTCTTAAAAACACTCAACAGGCCTCATATAAAGTATGTCTTATTTCCGTAGATCGGCAATGGACGCACGTTACGTGGAAAAACGTGTATTTGAAATTCTCTGCACCGCAATTAAAGTGCCTGGTAGTTGGTAAGATGGCAAGGAGATGGAAGGCAAGTGTGCGGCAGGTGCGAGGCTGCAAGTAGCCTCGCGGCGAGGGCACGGTGCTAGTGACACAAGAGCTCACTGACAGATGTTGAGCATATCGAGTGTACAACCAGTTGTGGCCGGCAGGGGTCGGTATGACGACATTGCTCTGTGAACAAACTGCCCCGCGGCAGCTGACGTATACCGAAGAGCAGGAGAAAGCGGGTGTAACTTCAGTTCCGTCTACTCTCATTCATCGCTGACAGGTGTATATAAGCCGAGAACTGGACAGCGCATGACAGTCTACCCACTGACAGCTTTATAGCAACATGTCTCTCAAGGTAAGCTGACAACACGTGCTCCCTAGTCTCAAGGATCCCGCCAGCCTGCACAGTTTTTCTCCTTTATTGGCCGAGAAGCGCGGAAACTATAAGGGTCACACTGGCACGCGCTATAAGAGCGCCATCGCCGCTACGCGCAGGGCTCTGAACGGGCGTGTAGTGTTCTCGTAGTGCTGAGTGCAACTATGGGATTTTCAGCGGTGACCCTATCATTTTGTTGAAGAAAAGTCTGTAGCAAAGGTCAATACAGTCTCCTATCGTAGTTGAACTCGTGTCCGGCTAGTATGTTTTAAGATACAGCAGTCTGAATAAACCGTTTTTTACTACATGCGTGGTAACTTTAAAGTACCATCCCGTCCTCGTCTGGTGCATGATGTCTTCATATGGTTAACATGCCGGACACACGTTTAATAGTTTCGTCATAAGACCAGGATTTCAAACACTCTGCATCGCAGTTCAAGCGCCAGCCAGGCGGAATCCTTAAGGTCGGTTCACCAACAATTTCGTTTATGTAAGAGACGTCTACATAGAACGTTTACATAAATATGTGTACACGTATTATGCTCAACCAATCACACCCGATAAAAAATTGGCTTCAAATAATGAAGCAGCGATTTACTAGTAAATATAAGGGGCCGCGGTGGCTTAGCGGTAAGACTGCTCGCCTCTCACCAAAGCGAACCGGGTTAGATCCCCAGCCGGGTCACTCCCGAATTTTTGCAAGTCAGCGGATTTTCTCGAGGATCTCCCGTTTCCCCCGCCCTTGCATTCCACGTTGCTCCGTTCAAACCCCATTTTGCCCTAATCGTCTCTCAAGACCTCATCGTTGAGAGCCGCCCAAATGTCTCAACTCAACTAGCAAATATAATAATTAAGATATATTACTTAAAGGAGCGAAAGAAAATAAAAACGTAGGTTTTCTTTTAGATATAATAGATATTCAAATAATTACAATATTTAATTTCTTTATAATTTAATTATTATATTGGCTTCATACCTTACGTACACGACATGATATGAAATATCCCCATTTCGTACACGTCTACATGTGGAGGATACTCGTTCATGACACGTAACACGATTATTGAACAGTTCCGTAAGAATACCTTCTTTCATTTCGATACGTACACGTTAATTACGTACACTTTTATTACGGACACCACGTTTATCCTCGTAAATAGAACTTTATACTTGCCCCGAGGAGCAAAACACCAGAATTACTTGGAGCAGATCGACTACATAGACAATGTACCTCATTGAGTTCAAAGAAATTTATGAGACATTGCAATGTCATGGTTAAGAGAGAGATTTAGAAACAGACATTGCGGAATTATCGTAAGTCAGACATTTAAACAGTCACTATACATGTAAAAGAATTTTATAAATTAAAAAATAAAAATATTGGAGTACGGATATGTCGGGTATACATCCTTGAGGTTTACTCGTATACGTCTGCGTTAAAGGGTAATATTTTATTTGGGATATGGGGATGAAATGAAAGTAACTAAATATAGATTCGGCTTTTATGGCTTAGATAAAAATAAATAGGCGAGGTTTGTGCTGGACACTAAAGATTTAATATGCGTGCCATTAAAGTCTTAGCTCACTTTTTTCCAGCATATAATAACCATTGTTACTTCATATGTTGCCTGTACATTCCAACCTCTGCTATTGTTTAAATATACTTGTCAATGTAATTAAATTTTTAAAGTACACCTATTTATTTTAATACTTAATATTTTCACTAATCTCTGTATAAAATAATTTAATACCATTAAGAGGCCACTTATTTCAAACATAAAATTTTAATATTAAATATAATTGTCAAAATTTAAATATTTCCCATATTTCAGATAATAAAGAGAAATCCAACTACAAGTAACCACAGATTGTGAGGCAGGCCATGGTATGAACGGGTTTGAATATAATTTTGTTGGCAGGAAATTGAAATTTTAAACGTATTTATAAATCGAAAATGTAGTACATGACTGGTACACGTTGTACGGCTTAAATAATTTGTACACTGACGATTATTACTTACATTTAATTATTAAAATTTACTGCAAATCTTCTAGGCTATTAGAATATAAAATTGCTCTATTGTTCCCAGCATAACTGAGGTTAAAATCACACAATTAACTAAAAAGTAAATACTTTGGCTATGCAAATACTGCACTGACTAACTCAATCGATAACATTTATATTACTTGTGAAAACAATATGTACACAAATGAAAAATTTGAGGAAATATCGGGGTGTGGCTGTGTTGGGGATTTGGCCATGGATTTTACGTGAATATGTCTGTGCAAAGGGCAACAATTACTTTGGGACATGGGAATGAAAAGAAAGTAACGAAATGGATACTTGAGTGGAGTGGCGATATTTGTGCATTTTTTTAAATCTGGGTCTTGAAAATCGATAAGGGTGAAGCGAGGTGAGTACAGAGCAGCGCTGCAATGCAAGTACGGAGTAAATGAAGGATTCTTGAAAACAAAGGCTGACCAGCAGCATTGTATGGCATGTGCAAGAATCCAGCAGCGATCCAGATAGGTATAGAAACCGGTATGCCTTGGTGGGATGCAAGCGCTCTAGTCGCCACGCCAACGCGGCCACAATGGATANTATAGAAACCGGTATGCCTTGGTGGGATGCAAGCGCTCTAGTCGCCACGCCAACGCGGCCACAATGGATACTTGACTTATAGCATAAATTGGCAGCTCTATATGAGATCTTTAGTTCAGCACCAAACTTATTGTTATTGAACATTGTAGTCGCGAGATTTACTGCCCGAAAATTTGACTCACTTCCAAAATGGTTGGCTTTACTGCAAACCCAATCCCGCACCTCGCGCATTGGTGGCGTCAATTCAAGTTCATGTACCCAATCGTGTTAGTCTGATTGTAAAGACTTATTCATGCTGAAAGTGTGGAAATCTTTATGTAAGTGTAATGTGTTGTTAATTTGTAATTGTTTTCACCGTTACTAGTGCATCGTTCTCGCCGCCATCGTGGCTGTGGCCAGGGCTGGCTACCTGGGAGCCCCCGCCTACAGCGCGTATGCCACCCCCGCCTACGCCCATGGCATCGCTGCCCCCACCTACGCCCATGGCATCGCCGCACCCGCCTACAGCGCGTATGCCTCACCCGCCGCCATCACCTCCCAGCACTCCAACATCCTAAGGACGCCCGGCAACCTGGGACAGGTGTCCACCTACTCCAAGACCATCGACACTCCTTACTCCAGCGTCTCCAAGTCTGACGTGCGCGTCAGCAACGACGCCCTGGCCTACGGCGCCGCCTACCACGCACCCGTAGCCGCCTACGCCGCCCCCGCCTATGCTGGAGCATACGCAGCCCCCGCAGCCTACCACGCCCCCATCGTGCATGCCGCCCCCGCTGTGGGTTACGCTGCCGGCCCCCTGGTGAAGACAGCCGCCACCGCCGTCGCCGGACACGGTCTCCTGGGCGTGGCCTACTCCGCCGCCCCCATCGTCTCTCACATGACCTACGACAACGCCTATGGAATCCACTACGCCTACTAGACTCACTTTCTTCATTATTCCCAATCACCACATCTAAAGACAGTACATGGACATAGTACTTGACAATTATTTTTATTTACTTTCATATCGCAGACTTCCAGTAGAAATGTACCATTTATGAATTGACCATTTTATTTATTCTTTATCGGCAATTGTCTTTACATCTCGTGACAACCTTTTCCCTTTAGTTTCAAACATTCGATGCGAGTGTACCATCTTCCAATGTCCTCATCTAACACCTGTGTATATATTGTGTTTATAAAATAAAATTTTACATATAACATATTGTGTTTCATTATAACATCTTCCATATTCCTGTAATCACAGGCACCAGTAAATATTTACACACCTGAAGAACAGAAAGTGGCTGTATGAAAAGCACAGCTACTTAAAAAAAAAAGCCCGGAACTGTAAAAAAATATTACTCGTCATATTAAAGTAAACTTGCAGATATGCTTGTCTAAACTAATTTAAGTTTTGAGTAAAACTCGTTATAGTTTTTAATTTTGTTGCCATATTTAATTTTGTATTTCTTAGTTAAATTCAGAAACTGCATCACAGCAATATTCTAATTGTTCGTTACGGCACCTTTGCAAATTGTAGTTTTCGTGAATAGTGGAATCTCCTTAGTTGAAGTAATTATTTCGTTTCGCTCACCTTTATTTCATGCTCATGTAGTAGTTCTGAAAATTTTTAATACACCACTTAACATCTAAGATTTAGCAGAAAATTTGAGTAAAAATAGCTCATTTTAAAGAGTATATTTACACACACTCCATACTTATTCAGCGGCCACTGCTAAAGTTGTAGTCATTGAGGCAAATTATTAAGGCCAACAAGAAGTACCATTAGAATCTATAGACAAAAAGATGCTAAACTAAATTACTGGCGGAAATGCCCTTATCAGATAAAAAGATTCCTCACTCCTTTTGCTGGTGTACTTTGAGACGTTTCAAATAGTCAGTTTTCCGCAAATCAAGAATAGTTATCCTAAACTCAGATATGTTAGCTGGGCCCATGCTATTTTTTATATATCCCCAGTGTAGCAGTCATGTGGACTAATCATTTACATGAAATTTTTTTTACCTGTGACATGCACAATATGTTTGCTATGGTTGACCAATTTCAGCTGATATTACGTCAGCTATTTAAGAAAAATCCTAGGTGCTGTTTTGTAAGTTGTTTGCATGTGCACACAATGTACACTGAAGAGCCAAAAAAACTGGTACACCTGCCTAATATCGTGCAGGGCCCTCGCGAGCACGCAGAAGTGCCGCAAGACGATGTGGTATGGACTCAACTAATGTCTGAAGGTATGCAGGAGGCATTTCACACCATGAATCCTGCAGGGCAGTTCACAAATCCAATCTGCGCCAAATTGAGAAAGGGTTGCACGTCTGTCGCGTTTAATGATTCTCGCCAGTCGTCGTTTGTCCCGTTCCTTCACTATCTTTTTCCGGCCGCAGCGATGTCGAAGATGTGATGTTTTACAGGATTCCCGATATTCACGGTACACTCGTGAAATGGTCGTACGCGAAATCCAAATTTGATCGCTTCCTCGGAGATGCTATGTCCCATCTCTCTTGCGCCGGCTATAACACCACGTTCAAATTCACTTAAATCTTGATAACCTGCCATTGTAGCAGCAGTAATCGATCTAGCAACTTTGTCAGACGCTTGTTGTCTTATATAGGCGCTGCCGACCGCATCGTGTTACTTTGATTGGTTCCATACCTCTGTTATTTGCATACGCACGCCTATACCAGTTTTTTTGGCTCTCCAGTGTATTTAATTAATAGTACTCTACTTCAATGTTAAGTATGCAAAGACTTATTCAATTGTAAGCTTGCTAAGAGTAATATATATACAATCACATGTCTTCTCTTCTGATCATGGTCAGTGTTGTGTTGTATTTTTATTGCAATTGCAGTATATTTGTTACTTGTCCATGTTAGTGTTTGTGATTAGGTAACTTTCAGCCAAATGCATTCATTGGAAGAAACACCTTAGCATCCACTTTCAAAGTGGGAGTCTGTACCATTTAAAAATATCTTGTAAATATTTCAAAATATTTCGATTATTTAATTTTTGTTTTGTTTCTAAGTTAATTATTTTAAGCCAGTTTGAAGAACTGTATTTAGTTAAAGTTATAATGTTTTTAGATAATGTTAAACTGCCGGACAATAAAAATACTGAACACAGAAAAAAAAAACACATGGTTTTGAAACTTTATAGAGAAAGTCATACAGCCGGGCGCGATGATCATCAGTTACCATCACTAAACACCACACACCGCCAGTCTGTGGTTTTCCACGTTGCTCTGGCCTAGCACCACTGCAAACGAAGCTGCTACTGTTTCAGAGTTGATGGCAGCAAATTTAATGGGCGCTGAGATCGCAGATTCGCCTCAGAAAAACGTCGACCACGTCAATCCTGAGCAGGCGCTCGATGCGGAGGTGCCTTCACGGGTCCACTGCTGCCAACAGCATCGGGCAGTGTGGCGATTCGACCACCATGCGCTTTCAGCCCTCTCTCGAAGTCCGTAAATTGCGCAAAGCGACGTCTTTGGCGTCTTACCGACATTCTTCTCCACTCTGTGCGCTTTCTTGGTATCGTCTGGTGTTTCTCGCGTTTATTCGGCTTCAATTAAACGCTGGAGTCTATGATGCTGGTCATTGCTTGCGGCGCCACTGCCAGGTGTGTGGTCAAATGCAAACGTACGAATATGAGATCACGTGCATACCAGCCCGTACTCTCGGTATTTACATCGTTTTGTGGTTGTCGCATGGTTTATTTGTGGTACGGTATTTTCATTGTCCGGCAGTGTAATAATTTGGTAGATTCAGGGGTTTAGATGTTTCTAGAGCTCTATTGGTTTTATTCTGCCACACCTAGACTCGCAGGCAAGGCAAGAAGAAATCCACACAGCCAGTCATCGTCGGCCAATCTTACAGTTCTTACGTTATCAACACCAAATGTATTCTGTATCCATTTTTACCATGCACCGTTATCTGTTTCGATGCTGTGTTCTGTGCACGGTAGCTGCTCTGGTCATGGCAATGACGATACTGTGCGGCAACCTTCGTTGTACTCGCGCAGTTCGTCCTTGGTAAATTGGTACATTTTTTTCTAATGATTGTATATTTGTTTTTGAGGTATTAGAATTAGAGTTACTTACAATGGTCCGCTGCATCCCGACTATACAGCATATAGAATTCATTAACACGTTGTACACACACTACGGAAACTGTCAAAAAAACACTGTTAATGTTGCATATGAAATAATAATTCATAAATTTTGTAAAACTGTACAAAATGTTTGCTAGAAACACTTATTTAAATGTAGTTAATATTAAAGGAATATAGTCTATTCTTAATTAAAACTTAAGCATATCACCATTCTGGATACTTCAGAAAAGAGAGAGTGAGTGAGTGAGTGAAGAGATATGGGCGGCTCTTAACATCGAGGTCTTGAAAGCCAATTAGGATGAAGCGAGGTTAGTATTAAGTAGCACCGGAATGCAAGGGCTGGGGAAATGGGAGATCCCCTAGAAAACCCGCGCCAGCGGCATCGTACGGCACGATTCCCACATGCGAAAATCCGGGAGCAACCCCGCCGGAATCGAACCCGGTTCGCTTTGGTGGGAGGCGAGAATTCAGCAAAGACCATTTGGAAAAAAAATAGCCCACGTCAAGCAAGACCGTTAGGCCTGTAATTACTCTGGTTGTATGTATTAAATAATTAGAAATAACGTTAACACATAATAAATATCTCATTGTTTGCACTGACATTCCAGCCACGAAAGATAATAATTATATAAATTTAAAAAGCGTGGATAATGTCGATACATACATATATATACACATATTTACATATGCTGTTCGGAAACTCACCCGAAATATTTCGCAAGGATATTCCTTGGGGAAAATGAAGTAGATATTTGCAATACAGCTTATAGCCTAGCTCAATTCCTAAGGGAGATATGCGCTCTGGAAAATCTAGTTTAGAAGTGGAGTTTTTGCAAAACATCAGAAAAGGAAGATATTTGG
This sequence comes from Clitarchus hookeri, assembly GCA_002778355.1. NCBI lineage: Eukaryota > Metazoa > Arthropoda > Insecta > Phasmatodea > Phasmatidae > Clitarchus > Clitarchus hookeri. The sequence continues at coordinate 277,847 of NQII01001654.1, read as the reverse complement.
GGTGAAAATCATAGCTGAATAATCCTGTCTATAAAGGAGAAAAATAGAAACTTGCTTCACCTCAGATTTTAACACTACTCTCACAATACAACACACGACTTGGTACTAATTTTCCCCATTCGTTGCCAACTTAACTGGTAGCCTGAATGCCAGAGCGTAGATACAGTTAACGGCCAGTGATTATTTTCAAAGGTTGATTTTAAAAGTGCTCATTTCACAGTAAACGGCTAATACCCATGAAGAGACCACAGCCCCGCGTGGTTCCTCCATCGCGGATCCAGGTCGCGCTGCAAGGTGTTCCACCAGCTACACTAGAAAGCGGGCGGTTTACTCGAAGGCGTAGCTCGGGTCGCACAGGTTTGGTTTCCTCCAAACTGCTCAAGGTCACCCCACAAACACGCTGTTAGCTGAATGAGAGCGAGGCCTGAACCCGTATACAGGTTGTCAGATAATTTGCGGGTATGGGCTGCACCACACGAATCTGTGAACAAAACTAAGTGGAAAATACTAATTGGTAAAAATGCAAAAGACCCTTCGTTTACGAAAAAAATGACATGAAAGGCTGAAAACCACTGTAGTAAACTCGTGGTGGTATTCCAATCGGAACAGGGTGATGTGATGTGGCAATGCTACAACTAATGTGTCGGTCGCAAGGCATACGGCAAGGGAACGGGCCGAGCTCAGAAGATCAAAAGAGGCAATGGAGTTCACATGCAGTAGTACTGGGACATGGCAATGGCCATGGGTGCATCCGGCGGCCAAGCTCCGTGCATGCATAAAACGTGCGTAAAAGTGTCTTTATATGGGCAGAGCAAATTTCGAACATCTGTTATGACGTTTCGACGTTTGTATGCTGTGCCTAACTTGAAATAGTCATTTTATCTACTTTAATGTCGTTTTTTTAGTAAACTAGGGACCTCGCGCTCTTTTTTTTACCAAATACTATTTTCTTCGTAGTTTTTATCATAGATTATTGTGGTGCAGTCCGTACCAGCGAATTACCTGAAACTCTGTATTTACTAATGGTTATCTCAAACACTTCTATGCGGTATTTTAACACATAGAACACTATACTACAGAGTAAATAAGTACACAGAAATGAAATTACCTGGCGGTTCGGGGCAACGGTGGTGTAGTGGTCAGACTACTTGCCTCCCATCTAGGCGAACCGGGTCCCGGTGGGACCACTCCCGGATTTCGCACGTGGGAATCGTGCCGACGATGTCGCCGGTCAGCGGGTTTTCTCGGTGATGTCCGGTTTCCCCCGCCCTTGCATTACAGCGCTGCTCCATACTCACTTCAACCTTATTGGCACTCACGACTCGATTTTAAGAGCCATCCAAATCTCTGCCCTGACATGAACAATATAGATTTTGTTACCTATTACATATTAAATTATATTTGGTCAGGATACTAACAGCTCGGCTCACAATTAGCTTACGGCCAGCCAATAATATAAAATTCATTCAGTGCAGAAGGCGTGTCATACTGGGTATAACCCGATAGTACGGTTTTAAGTGTAAAATCAGATGCCAATAGAACTGGCATTTTATAATTATTGTAAGTAAAAATACATAATTTTAGCGCGTTTTAAATGCAAGTAAATGTGCACAGACCTCATAATGTCAAAGAAAACGATTTCCTCGAAAGCTTATAAAACTTTGTTAACATGAAAATTTCTCTATTCATTAAATTTTAATGTGATGGCAGTGTGCCGAGTCCTCCTTCGCAAACGTCGTTCTCTTGGTGTGTTTCCAACGGCCATGTTAGAGAGCCATCCAACGCAAAGCGCGAGAGTCTGGCGAAAAATCGTAAAGAAAGTATGTACTGGAAACTGTATCTGAAAAGGTAGAGGGACACACAACACATCGAACGTGACAATAATTCCGTTGTTACATATTTATTCAAAATTCATAAATATTTAATGGAAACCATGTTGTTAATGAGCAGCGTTCGTTTAGAGCGAGACTGCCTCGCGCACCAAGTGCGCCATCGCCTCTAAGCGCGCGGCTCTGAACTGGCGTGCAGTGTTCTCGTCGCAGTGCGCGTACCTGCGGGACTTCCAGCTGCTGTGTTCTGCTGGATAGTCTATAGGAAGGTTCAACGCAGGGCCCTTCAGTAGTTTTATATGTAGGTCTGACGCGCATGTTTCGAGACACAGCGCTTTGAAAAAGTCGTGTTTAGCCATTTTGGAGTGCTACAAAATGCTGTCTCCGATGTTCGTGACGTCTTGAAAGCACTCAAGAGGCCTCGTATGAAGTATGCTTTCCTTTCATAATTCAGCACATTGTACGCACGTTTAATAATTTCTCTGGTAAATGCGTATTTCAAATCCTCTGCAACGCAGTTCAAGTACCAAGTAGGCGGGGGCCTTAAGATCCGTGAAAATGTCTCGCAATGTGCGACTTCCCAAAATATAAAATCAATAGTATAATTTGAACTACTTTATATATTTACATGGGGTTATATTAATTGACAATATATTTCATGGCTAGTTAATATTATACACAGCAAAAGTTTATACAGTCTATAGTTTTCGATTTAAAAACTGCCCAGTTTTTGTGAAAAATTAGGTATACCACCCGCTAAATAAGTAAATATGACAAAATTATTGCCTTAAAATTAAGATAATAACAATGTGTAAAGCTTTACAGAATGAAAACTATTTATCTGAATGTAGAACCTTTTTATTTAAACAGAATTTACAAACAGGAACTTTTAAGAAGATGAAATTTATGTTGAAATTAGATAGGACGGTTTTGTTTTAATTTAATCAAAGAGTTCAATAAAATAAAATTTTAAAAACTTTAAACAAACACTTTTGAATGTGTATTGATTTTTTGGTTTCTAGAAGTTATTGCTAAAAAACAATTAATCCTTTTTTATTCTAAAATATTAAATTGTATCAACTATTGCTGAATGTTATGGTTTTTTTAATTCAACCGTTTAGTGACATAAAAATACTTCAAAAGTTGATATAATGTACAATTACTTCAGATATATAAATGACAACTTCCGTAGCTTAGCTGGCTGTCAATAAAGTCAATTATTAAAAATATTCCTAAAAATCATGATTAATTTCCTATTGCATACAATTAGAGTTATTTATATAGTAATCTTGCTAGGTATTTTTTTTTGGAAAATGTGATTTATAAAGCATTTAAATAGAAATACGCCTAACTTTTTATTTAAAATTGTATGTTATTAAGTGGTTTTTAAAAACATTAAAATATGTAAATTCTAGTAAAATATTTGACAACCTTACAAAATATACACATTCTTCTATCATATGTAACATTAATTGTACTTTTCTATCAATATTTATAGAGTGTACTACTTTGTAACGAGTCGTGGATGGATGTTGTACTGTTGGATTCAGTGATTTATTGCCAGACACTTGGCTAAATTAAGCACATGTAAAACTACTCGTATATGTGGTGCATGAGTGTTCCTGTGTTGCTAAAGCTGTTTCTTTAATGGACCGCTTACAATATTCATGTCGTTGCACCAAGTTCGGGACAATTGGTACGAATAAGCGTCTGGTCACATAAGGAGAGGCGGCTTTCTTCAAAGCACTACGTGGGCTAGTGAAATCCACGCTCCTGGTACAGAGCACTTAACAATACAGAGGTGAAACCGCCGCCTTCACTGCGAACTCTAGACGCACACTCCACCAAAATGGCGGCACTGGCCTGCAAAATGCTGCAAAGCCATTTGCCAATCAGTGCCTAGTACGCCACTCTTCAGCCAGGAGTCCAGCCAAAAGGGGACCTTTCGCAGCATACAGTAACCAAAAAGAGGTCCCTGTGGTGTAGTGGTCAGACTACTCGCCACCCACCTAGATGAACCGGGTTCGATTCCCAGCGTGTTCACTCCTGGATTTTCGCGTGTGAGGATCGTGCCGGTCGATGTCGCTAATCGGAGGTTTTTCCCGGGTTTCACCCGTTTCTCCCGCCCTTGCATTCCGGCGCTGCTCCATACTCACCTCTCCTCACTCTCATCGGCTCGTAAGACCTCGTTGTTAGGAGCCACCCAAATCTCTCCACTCTCCAGTAACCAATTAAACACAAGGTCCGTTCCCAGAACGTCGCGTGGCCAATCAGGGAATGAATGAGCCCACCCCAAGGAAACACCACGTTATCTACTGCATGGTCCTATGTCGAAGCGCTGGTTCCTCGCGTTTGTTCCGCTTCCAGGGGTGTACAACAGAACTCCTTCAAGTTGCAAGAGCCATTGCACACGTGTATATGTTCTCAGAATGACCGGATGCCCTGATTTTCGCAGGACAGTAATTTCTTTAAGCATTTTCATGGGGAATACGAAAGGCCAGATAAAGTCATGAAATTTCCTTCTTTAGCCAAGTGTCCTGCGAAAAATCCTGTTTTTACACATGAATTTATATTATTTACACATGCAGTGAGTTTTGTGAACTGTTTTTAAAAAATAATACTTTGTTACGTGCAAATCGTTAAAATAAAAAATAATTTTCAAAGAATATGCATATTAAACTGTTATACTAGCGTGTGTTTATTTACAATTAAACTTTCAATAAAGATTTTAATTAACGTCCAGACATTTATTGGGTGTACTTTCAATTGTTAAAACACATTAGTTTGTATTTGCAGTAGTGTCATGCTCGAAAGTTAAAAACATTCTATCTATTATAAATCACATTTCTTATGACAAGTGTTCTGCTTCACGCATTAAGAAATCTGGTTACCCTAATATGTTCTGCAACTTGGGCGCACTCTTAGCTGCCAGTGTGAGACTTGTAACTACAGCCTTGTAGACACGTTCTATAGCACAAGCTTACAAACTTGTTACATTGTCATCTATTTTATACAAACCTAGTACCCTAGGCAGACATTTTTAACAAGTACATCTGCAGGAAAAGTACAATTTATTTTTGAGCTTTAATTAAATGTTCACGTGTATTTTTGTGGTTATGGTAGCTCTATATAATATTGAAATATGTGGATATTTTTGCGTAAAAAAGACAATGTTGCTCGTGTAAGACAGCCGTACAGGTAATTGCTAAGAAACAAGTTTGTAGCAGTCAACGATTTTGAATGTAAAGAGAAATTGAGGTTAAGTACTGCACAATTTGAAAATATTTTCTGCGAAATAGCAGGATTCCTTGAAAACAAAACCTACAGATTTCAAAGTTTGTCAGCAGAATAAACACTGCAAACTGCATTACACTGACTCGAAAATTGTAGGTAATATCACAGGATAGGAAAATAAACAACCGTAATTTACAAAATCATGGAGGTACATTTGTTGCAGTTGTTAACTAGTCTTGCATAATCCATCTATAATATAGAATTAGTATGGCATTGTACAAGTCTCGTCTCTCAGCTCGTCTTACGACACATGCTGCTACAAATCAACAAGTTGTAGACTTGTTTACTTGTAGAAGTTGTGTTATAGACCCCATCGATACAAAGCCGATAATTTTGAATGTGGGAGAACATGAGGGACATAGCCTTTGACCGTTATGTTCTTTCCATTTTCAAACTTTCATTTATCATTGCACTGTTTTCCATTGCAGACAGAATCTTGCTAAGTGCCATGTGGGTATTTCCCTTCACCATCAGGACCACATAGAAGGTCCTTACCGCGTCTGCTGAAGGAGCGCGGTGTTCTTAACTACGCCAAACTGGGTTTACTTCAGGGTTATGTAAAGGTTTTTCACTCCACGAATCCCCGAAACATAAAATAAAGAACAGAATTTTAACTACTTAATACAACTTAATGAAGTTAGAATTATTATAATCCACTCACGGCAACTTTCTGAAGCTCTGCTAAAGTTATACTTCCAGGATATTCCTCCGCCTCATGCAAACAAAGCCTAACAGAGTCTAGAAAATTACAGCAAAGGGATAGCGCACTGCATTCGTGCTCACTCACTGTAACTATATTTTTCATAGGAACTATTTTTTACTGGGTATTACCAGCACGCCTATTTTCTCACTGTTTTTTTTCACACTGATTATAACTGAAATATTATTATTTAAAGATTATATGTAAGCTAAGTTGAATTAAAAAATATATATATATTTGTGACAACACAAGTATAACACGCTGGTGATACATGGCATATTTAGGAAACAAGCAAACACGGCATCATTGGGGCGATTTTTTAAAGGTTTGATATAAAAAGTGCAAAGACACCGCGAATAGACTATAGAAAGAAATTTTAATGCTGGCGACAAACGTACACAGCAAGATTTTATAACAGCATATAGTTTTCGAATTAAAATTAGTCAACTTTTGCAAAAAAAAAAAGTAAGGCCCTAAACCAGAAAATTGGTTAATAACCTACAAATAGATTTTATCGACAGCTATATAATATTGAAATTTGTATAACGGCAACGAAAAAAACGCATTTTAAAGCAACTTTTTTTGAACAGGATCTTTTAAGAAAATGAAATTCAATTAAAATTAAAAAAGTTTTTCTTCAAATTTTTTTATTTTTAAGTTTTACATAATACAATTTTATTAATTTTAAAGTGGTGATATTTGAATCTGTACTAATTTTGCTATGCTTGTATCTTATTATTCCAGAAACATTCGATAATTTTTTAATTTGAAAACTATAGATTATATTGATTTTTTCTGTATGTCGTGATTGTTTCAATCCGAATATTTAGCTAATAAAACAAACTAAAATGAAATATTTGACATAATTGTCACATAGGTAGATGATGCCATCACTTCATACAGAATGTCCTTACCGACAAACCAACCATACCGAAATGTAATATCAATAATGTCATGGTATCAGACCAGCAAATCAAATGTTCCAGACAAAACATTCCAACCATCAACACTCACAGACCATATCACATCGCACAACCCATTTTGAACAGACAATATCTTCCATTTGCAAAGAGCTTACCACCATACAATACCACCACCAAACCAACCGTACATGCAAGCCCTACCAGACATCGAGCTGAAATATTACAACCAATCATTCCGACCAACAATACAGGCAGACCTTATTAGCAGGCCATTCCGTGTGGCAATACCCACATGCCATACTGCCAGAACATACAATTTAACAATTCCTACGAAAATATTCAAAGCAAAATCCTTATGAGCCATATCATCATGCCATACAGATCGTATAGATAGGCCAACCCTGCCATACTTAAACAAACATTTCACTCATACCGTTCAGACGATATAACACTGCCTTTATTTACATGTCTTGTAAAGAAGATTCAAATGATTGATTTTAATAAATAGTATACCACGCCCATCACCTCGTAGCAATTCATATGTCAATCCTTTCGAGAATTTGATCTTTACACGCCATCAGTTATTATCAAAAGTTTTGTCATAAAAGCAACACTTTTTCATATAATAATAGGATAATCAACATACTTACGTATTTACACATATTTTCCGAACTCTATTTCATAAAATCAGCGGCTTGCTTCGTTTTCACGCAGATGCGAACTCATACGCCCAGATTACTGCCAAAGTGATGGCTGCCAAGACCGAACAACATTTGAGATTTTACCGAGAGCATGCAGATGGCTGTATATACATAATCTGTATCCAACCACAGGTACCTATAAACTGAGAAAAAACTTAATTTATCTTAATTTTTTAAAAGTGTCCCAAGCAGCATGCAATAATCAAACAGTATAATCAGTAAAAAATTTCACACACCCCTCATTCCTTTATTCAGAGAGTACTCTTGTGTCTAAAAACATTATTTTATACAAGTTCTCATATTTAATTCGTCATAAGCATTCAAAGTTTCATTGATACCCATTCCATCAGGTATACTGAGAAATGTATGGCCATATGTTAAAAGTTCTTATAACTTCATAGTTTACACGCATTTTTTCGTATCTATACTCTATGTATGCTCATAAAAAATATATCCTTGGTGTCAAATGAACAGCACATTTAATTTATACATATCCTTCACAAGCTTTATTCGTCTCTTCCGAACAGGTTAATATTAGCAAGGGTTAAAATAAATGAATAACACAGAAGGAATTATTATACACTTTAACTTTATTTTACATACTTTACAGGGAAAAAACATTAGAATTACACATTCAACTTATTCTTCATTAAGCACAATAATTATCATTTTGTCTGTTTTGTAGAACAGTTCCTGCTGTGAGGATTCAATCCACTCTTATTTGCATGTATCACACCACAGTTATCATACGGGAAAGTCTTTAAGCGATGGCAAATTAACAGTTACTATCTTGATGTCGTCTGACATTAGAGCTGTTAGTAGAAGTATTGCCAAAAAACTTGCACACAGTCCCTGATGAGCGACACCAACTTCTAGTGTCAGAAAGTAGTCATGTCATCCTCGACGATGCAGCTGGTGTTAAAGATGGCAAGCATACAAACACCGATTCCTGCTTTATTGTGTAATACCCTACACAAACTTAATATATAGTCGTGACGATCTACTTTCCACCACACCTGCCAGCCAAGTGACAATATTTTTTACATGATGCATTCTTATATACTATTAACACTTCATGCCAGACCGTTTGTGTTGCCCGTCTTGAGTTACATCAGTAAATTTCTAATAGCTGTGTAGCTCCAAAACAGCAATATGAGGTCTAATCGGACCCATAGCTATCTAGCCTACTAAGCCGCCAATCAGACCACCCCAATCTTCTTTTCAGTTGTCTATCTTTGAGTGTTGTATGCACTTTTCTTCTCTTGCTACTTCAGCAGTATTCCGACGTGCATTACACCAGCTCCTAGAATTTGGCGTGTCCATAACAGTAGCACATCCTTGAGAACACTCTGTACACGGGAGTCAGCCGAGAATCTCTTCGTCCTGTTGTAGATAAGCAGGTTGATGTTTGTAGGCACATTGTATTTCATGTCGTGCATACGAAAGAAGGAATTATTTAGGCAGATATGCGTGCTCAGTTTCTTTGTCGAGTGCTGCAAGTGATTTAAACTTTCCTTATGCCACAGCATGCCATCATTTTAACTGTGCCCTCACGAGAGAAAGAAGTTTTGTATGATTTGTAGCGGCGATACAAACTGCTTTTACAGACCTAAAATTATGCAGCTAACTCTCAAGTCACTCGAAGTCAGTTAGAGAGAGAGAGAGAGAGAGAGAGAGAGAGAGAGAGAGAGAGAGAGAGAGAGTACTCGAACGACAGACGAATTGCAAATGAACCAGAGAGTTCGTGCGACTGTGTGTATATATCCTCGTTTTCTCCCTACTCCAAGCCCTTATCTGTTGACTGGCTGTATGGTTGATATACAGCTAATTTGTTTGTATGGCAGGCATACCTGTTGTGTTGATATGGTATGACCTAATCGCGTGCTTGGTTGGTTTGGTGGTATTACAAGAATGTAGCTTCGATGGTGTGGCCAAAATTGTTTAACTGTATGATTAGTTTGTAAGATAGGGGCACAATGCTTGCCTGATACGGTTTGTTGGTATGATTGGATGGTATATGTTGGTATGGTATTTGGGAATTAAGTCTCTATGGGTGTCGTAGATGGTTAAGTAGATGGCATGGGTTTATGATAGAATGATTAGAATTTATTTTTGGAATATTAAACTGACTGGACTTATGGCATCGCTTGTTTACATGTATAACTGGTGAAGTTAGATAAATAATAGTCTATATGGAAATCAATATATTAAAAATGTTCGATTTGTCAGTATTTCTGAGGTCAGTGTTTGATATGGCATGTGTCGTTAATAGCATAACTGCGGTATGCTTGGGTTATAGCAGATCATACATTTGGTTTGGATGCCATTGTCTTCTTGGTTTTAGTGTGTACACCTGACTTCGTGTTGCATTTGGTTGGTATGGTTATCTGTTATGGTAATAGCCGTGGTTTGTAGATATATACAGATTATATGTTGGTAAGCTAGTGTTATGGTGAAAGGTATGATCTGATTTGTACTCAGCTCTGCTGGTGTTATAGAGATAATTATTTGATATGCTAGGGGTATGGTATATAGTAAGTTTTGTCAGTGCAGTTATTAGTATGGATGGTCGGTACAACTGAATGGTTTGCTGGTTGATATGGTTGGTTGGTATGCTGGACGAATGTCACCTACTATGTTTTGGATGGTTTGATTAATGGCAATGATGGCTGTTATAATTGGCTGGTTTGTTGGTATTGATATGTTTGTAATGGTCTCTGAGTATATAGTTGATATTGTTTGTCAGATTTTATGGGCAATATGAAATGAGTTGTCTTGTTGGTATGATGTATTGCTTATAATAATGTATGTGTGGGTGGTTTGACTGATGTATGTTGGGTTGTGGTTGGTACAGTAGTGCTGGTGAGTAGGGTTATTGGTACTTTTGTTTGGTATGTTGGAGGTATGGTGGTCAGCATGGTTATTGTTATAGATGGTCGAAATAATCAGCTGATTTATTTGTCTGGTTTGTTGGTTGTACGTTTGGTTGGCATTGTGTCTTGAATATTTGGCATGTGTGTGTGCTGGTGATGATGCTATGGCAGACATGTTTGAGTTATGATTTTTTTTGGATGTTATAGTTGGTGTTGACTGTATGGCATGTTGGGTTGTGCATTATGAAGAATAATTTTTTGGTATCGGTTGGTAGTGCAAAAAGTATGAGCAGTAAGTACATTTTTGGTAAGATCAGTGTGAACGGAATGGTTGACGTATGTTTGAGTTATAGTGGATGGTATGGGCAGTTGGTATGTCGGTTGGTAGATAATATTGAATGGTTGTTATGTTATGGGTTGGTCGCAACCGTATATTTGCTCGAGCTATGATGAATAATAAGATTGTTCTGTTTAGGTGGTATGGTTGATTTGTAGTTTTTCTTGGGTTATAGGAGATAGTATGTTGGGTGGTCTGACATTATTTTGGATTGATGAATGGTACTTTGGGTGGTATGGTTTCCAGTATATCTGTCTGGTGATTGTTGGTGCATGCACATATACAATACATACTATGGCATGGACAGTATGTGTGTCGGCGAGTCCTGTAATGCTAAGGCATAATGCTGTTGGTATGGGTGGTCAGTGTATTTGGCTGGTATCAGTCGGTATGGTGGATAGTATGGAATCAAGTATATTGTTTCGTGGTGTTTGAAATGGTTTTGTGTGGTATGACTGTAATTTTGAGTGATATGGCTGTTGTATTTATTTTATTTTATTGTTTGATATGGTGACTAGTATATATTGCTGTTGTCGGCTGGTAAAGAAGAAAGTATGAGCAGTAAGTAAATTTTTGGTAGTGCCAGTGTGGACTGAATGGTTGAGGTATGTTTGAGTTATAGTGGGTGGTATGGGAAGTGTATATATATTTCATCTGGTGTAGGCTGGTAGAGCAGATGGCTTGCATGGTTACAGGGGCTGGTATGGTACCTGTGTGTGGGTAAATAAGCAGCTGGGTTCCAGTTAGGAAGCTTAGTTTGGCAGTGGCAGCCATGAAATACAGTTCGTCTCAGCTCGTGTAAACAACTGGAATATATTATGGAAACAATAGTTGATGGTCCTTCAATTTATGAGGTTGGCCCGGCACCGTCTAGTTCTTCAGATGGGACACAAGCAGCAGCACCACCATCCACTACTTCAGGCATGACACAGATAGCACCATCGACTTCTTCGGATGGTACACTTACAGCAATGCTGCCATCGATGACTTCGTTAATGCTCCGTTGCTTTTACTGTGACATGATATTTGCCTACAGCCAATGTGCAAGGATACATGAAAGAACTTATTGTGTGAAGGGGCCTTCCTATGCTAAGCAGCGATGCATCAAGTGCAAAAATCTGTTCAAGCAGGGCGATAAGCTGAAGAGACATAGCAAGAACTGTAAAGACAGAGGTTCAGCAGCTATAAGCAGATTATATAATTATCTCAAGTAAAGAGACTGTAATTAATTTTTTATATTGAACTTGTAAATATTTGTGAATAAATATATTTTTTGTAAAGAAATGCTTTTCTCTTTAATTTTTTAGAATCTATCAAAACTTTTTTCTTAAATGACATCAGATGCAACAGTCCTTAACGAGATACACACACACACTATGAGTGTGTTCCTAGATGAGATGGAACAAAATTGGTGAAAAATATAAGTTCTACATGATTGGTTAACTCCTACAAAAGTTATGTGATGGTTTGTTTGATGAGTGGAACGAAAGTGTTGTAATCCAAGATGGTAATTCGAGGGTAAACGGCAGGCTACTAAATCGACATGGAATGACATAGCATGTTGCCAAGATGGCAGGGTTGGGCAAAGGTGACTAAGGTGAAAAGGAATGACAGAGCATGAGAAAGTAGGAATATAATGACTCAACGTGATGTCAAAATCGCGGGCATGGAATGACATAGCGGGAGAAAATGTAATGCCAGATGGCGGGATTGGAGTGACAGAGTTTGATGTTAAAATTGCAGGAATGGAATGACAGAGAGGGATGAAATGAAATACAAGATGGCGGGAATGTAATGGCAGATCATGAGAAAGTAGGAATCGAATGACAAAACATGAGAAAATGAAATCAAATATCGCATTCATCAAGGTGGAATGAGAGAGCATGAAAGAAAGGTGACTAAGGTGAAAATAAATGTCAGTGCATAATAAAATAAATTCAAGATGGTGGTAGGGTACTAGGTAAATAGTGGATGACTAAGGTGGAATCACAGAGCATTAGAAAATTAAATCCAATATGGCAGACTGAAGGTGGAATGACAGAGCATGAAATAAAGGCGAGTAATCAGGGAACAAGATGGCAGACTCAATGTGGAATGTTAGAGCATGAAAGAAAGATAAGGAATGAGGAAACAAGATTGTAGTTCGAGGGGACCGAGTAAATAGTAAATGACTAAGGTGAACGAAAGAGTATGGATGTAATACCTGAAAAATTCTATAAATTAATCGATGATGATGTCATAGGGGTGGACAATGTGAGTAATTGAGAATCCAGGTGAAATGATAGAGCATGAAAGAAAGGTGACTAAGGAAAATAAAATCCAAAATGTCTGAAATCGAGGTGGAATGACATAGCATGAAAGAGAGATGACTAAGGTGAAAAGGAATGATGGAGCATTAAAGAAAGGTGACTAGGCGGAAACAGTTTGGCGGCGATGATGTAATACAAAATGGCGCGATGATTCAGCTGAGAATTAGGATGTATTACAAAATTTTGACAATTACGTAATCAAAGATGGCGGCCATGACGTAATACAATACGGTGACATAATACAAGATGGCGACGATGACATAATACAATATGATGGTGGTCGGCACCGCAGCACCAACCTTCTGATCCCTTGGCCACTGTTTGCCCATTTTCTATCTACTGCAATAGGCCTCAGCACTTTATTTATGTGTTAGTCAATTAACATTATTACTAACGGAAAAAATTACAAGTTTCCTGATTCTTATACTTATATGCATTAAAAAATCAGAAAGAAAAACAATAATTCCAATATTCGCAAGTTTTTACCTAACACTTTTAATTCAACGTTAAGACGCCGGGCTTCTTTCCCTACGCCGTTACTAACTTTACTGGGTGCTTGTCAGCCAGTGTGCCCATTAAAATATATGCAGGTAGGGGCAGTGATATTTTTCAAAGGTTGGTTTCAAAAGTCATAAAATAATCGTGAACAGCCTGTACATCTTGTTGGCACACGCCTTTAATTCATAAATGGCAGTATTGAAGATATTTCAGTTTTAAAGCATAACTTAAGGTACGTTCCCGAAAAAAATTCGCACTTACGTGACGTCACCGTACGAAGCATTTGCACTCCAGACCACACGCAGTTGATGCGCGAGATGGCCGGAAGTAGAGTGACGTATGATGTACACAGATGCACCTCTAGACAGATAACGGAACAACTCGTTTGCGCATTTTGCGCATTACAGAAATAGCAGAATATATTCTCAGCTTTCTTCACACGTTTTGAACTAAACCTCTGAAAAATCACCCCATGTATGATGCGTGTGGTTGATTTATAAATGTGTCATGTATCAGAAATGTTTTATTCTTAGCGAACATGAAGATGTCTTGTTTTCGGTTAAACTTAACATTTACATGTATTGAATGTATAAATTATAATTTTTCATTTGTAATTAATACGAATGAGAGCAGAGAGAAAAGGTGTGTGCTGGGAATGCATATTAGGAAATAGTTCTCATGAAAAATATTATTAAAACTAGTGCGTACGAATGCGGTAGGATTTTCGTTTTGGGTGTGATTTTTTAGACTTGGCTAAGGCTTCTTCTACTAAAGGTTGGGAAGATCAATGTTGAAGGTTTGGCAACCAAAAATTTTCGCCTCTAGATAAGAGCTAATGTCGGCAATGTAGCAAATATTCTCTATTTTCTACGTTAAACAAAAATTGTAATAATCGTAAATAAAATATAAACCCACTTCGTAACTAAGTAAACTCTTTCTCTTTTATTATTCACGTAGTTTGAAATTTTAATTAAAAGCCACCTTTTGGAAAACTGCGCACCTATCGGCGAAAATTTTCACTATGCCAAACTTCCCCATAAGAAATCACGTTTTGTTCCTAACCTGATTAGAACGAATATTAACTTGGCTAATCTTTATTTGCGTGAGATGGTGGACTATCCCGAAAGTAGAATTTCAACAAGGCGGGGCCATGGTAGCTGAGCGGGTAGACTGCTCGCCTCCCACCAAGGTGAATCGGGCTCAATCCCCTGCAGGGCCACTCACGGATTTTAGCAAGTGGGAATCGTGCCAGACGATGCCACTGGTTGGTGAGTTTCTATGGGATCTCCCGTTTACCCCGCCCTTTCATTCCGGCGCTGCTCCATTCCCACCTCATTTCACCCTCATCGGTTCTCAAGCCCTCGATGTTAAGAGCCACCTAAATCTCTACATTAATACATCTGCTGAGCAGAGAGAAAAGTTGTGTTTTGGTAACGCCTGGTAAGAAATAGTTCTAATGAAAAATATTATTTAAGCGAGTGTTCCGGCGAATGCGGTGCGAGGTCCCTCTGGTGTCATTTTCTAGATTTAATGAAGCTTTGCATGAGGCTGAGGAACATCAATAAAGCAGAATTTCAGCAGGGCTTCAGAAAAGTTGGAAGTAACCATGGATGAGCCGTAAATGACTGGTGGATAGGCTATTCACGGTAAAGTGAGCACTTTTGAAAGCCATATCATTTTGAATAATAGACAATGAATATATTTTATTGAAGCCTTAGATGTTAACTTCCAAGTGCAATTGTAAATACACACTGTGCTTATTAGTCACATGACAATAATTATTTTAAAATATGGTTAAAGTATAACAAATAGTTGAAATAAAAATGTAACTAGGGCTTCAAAAGTGCTCACTTTACTGTGAACAGCCTATAATAGGCACTGGTGCTCCGTCGTGTCGCCCCCCCCCCCCCNTCCTCGACACCTACTAAAATAGCGGTCAACTTTCGCGCACGACACGCACTTGCGGCGAACAAAAGCGCAGCCCACGCGCTGCGTAATGCACTGGGCGACACACGAGGAGGGCGGGGCCCGTGCTACCCACAATCCCCTGCGAGAAACGTTTGCAATATCGGGGAGGGAGTGACGTAGAAAGGCGTCTTGCTAACCACGCGCTCTCGTGTATAAATAGCGCCGTTTATCCCCGGTCGCCATCATTGGTCGCAGTCTACCACCGACACTCTCGACATGTACAAGGTGCGTGTATGGTGTTGTCAGCATGGCACATGTTATATATAGTCTATTCGCTATTTCTTCACAATTTTTAAAATCAAACATTTAAAAAAACTCACGTACGACGTGTTTGGTTGTTTTCTTAACAAGCGTTTTATATTTCTGTAAACATAAAAATATTTTATTTTTTGTTAAACTAAACGTTTACTTATATTTTAACTGTGAATTAAAAAATATTATTTATAATTATTACAAATAAAAACAGTGAGAAAATAGCTGTGTAATAATAAATAGTTCTCATGCGAAATATTATCGGAAATATTGTGCGAGGGAATGCGGTGCGTTATCCGTTTGGTGTAATTGTTTAGATTTTGTTGAGCTTTACTTGCATGAGGTGGAGAAGTAATGTGAAAGCAGGGCTTTAGAAAAGCTGGAAGTGACCGCGAATGGACTATAACGCTATACAGCAATGGCTCTCAAATCAGGCATCGCTGTGGACCGCTAGGTGTAAACTGTTTATCTAGCACCCTAAGTAGGACATAGGGGGAATGGTGCACGAAAGTCGTATATTTAATTAATTTTTTGTCACAAATTGTTTGTCGGAGGATTTTTTGAAATTTTTGTCACGACACGATATAAATAATAGTTTATAACGCCTTTTTACTTTGTTAAATATTCACTGCCTCTATTATTCTTGGAGCACTGATGTAAGAAAAGAAAACAATATTTATATATATATTATCTTCCATCGGTGCTCCAAAAATAATAAGGGTGGTGAATTTAAATTATTATATAGGTCTTATCGAGTTAGAAATATCGACAACCTTATGAAAATGAAGAAACTCGGATAAATAGACTGTTTCCGTGCACCATTTCCCCCAACGTCTCGTCGACAGCGAGCTCATTAGAGACGCAGCAAGTTTCTCAGAGAGGCGCGGACAGGGAAGTAATCAGCCGTGGTACATAGTAAGGAGTCGTCCAGGTACTCGCCTGGAGGTATTTCGGGAAACCATGGAAAGACGAAAGCCAGGAGGGCAGGTCCGGGATTCGAACCCAGGATCCCCCCAATGCGAGTTTGCAGCTTTACCACTGCACCTCCTCGGCCGGTTGTTATCTAGCGCAGGCTGCTACGTCTAGACTTTCAACCTAACACGGCCCACTTGTTCGGCGGATCGTTCATTTAAGCGGCAAAATAATTATTGAAGTTATCATCTAAATTAATTACTTCATAAAACTTGGTATATTCATTACAAAAACCTTTATGTTTTAGAACTTCACTGTAGGAAGGATCAAATTAATAAATGGAGTTAATCATAACAATTATTTCGTGGACCATGTAGGAGTTAGCAACGGACTCGCTGGTCTCTGTACCTCAGTTTGAGAAACACTGCTATAGAGTTTGATAGCGTTATACTATTTAATGAATGCCAGTAAGGAAAAATGAAGAAAGGGCAGTTATTCAGAGTGGTTTTTACTAACTATTGAAGGAAATATTCTACCAGGGTGATGTATTTATGTTGAGCTATTTCTATCGCCGTATGTCTTTTATATGTAATCGCGGCGAAAGATGTCAAGAGAAATAAATTCACCAATATTGTAAAATAGTTACACACAAAGTTGGAAAAATTGTTATCTAGGATTTCCCTTTTTTGTGTTTTTTCAACGTTCATTTCCAAAATTCTGTACAATTGAACTGACGTATTCAGTTTTTATGTCCCACAACTTTTCTTAAGTTGGGACCACAAATGCAAAGTTCAGCATTAACTTTAGAATTTGAACGTATACAGGAGAACTCATATTGTGTTTTTTAACATGCTGGTTCACAATACAAATTAGCAGGTCATGTGCGTGATTGGGTTCTACTTCAGCGTTTAAAGAAGTCATTGTATGTTATGTCCTCAATAAGAGAAGTACGGAGCTGACCAATCAGAATAGAGAAGTAGGTATTATTGGTGGGAACTATTATTTACGTTAATGTAAGCATCATACATGTTGAAAAGGAATGTGCATGTGCATGTTAATAGTTATATGTGTGAATTAAGTCCACAGTAATAATGTTCTCTGCCAGAAAAAATCTGCTTTTAATAATTATCTTATTATACACAGTTGTGTCATACGAGGTTAAGTTGAGAAAAGTTATCAACCAAAAGTAAAGAAGACAGGCTTGTCGCGTGTTTTCATTTGCTGGAATTAAGAATTGTAATACGAATTGTGAATCGTAAATCCAGAAGATTCTTCGAGAACTGCTGTTGCTGCATAGTTATTCAATCAAAATTTATTCAATTGTGAAACCTAGCATCAGGTAGTTCTCAACTTAGCAAGTGCCCGAGACTGGAGAGTAGAGGGTTTAGGAAGCTCTAAATACCTCGTACTTTAGAAACCTTGTATTGGATTTACTTAAGGGTTCTACAGCATCGGCGTTTGATTGTGTAAACAACATTCTCCGAAACATCGTGCGTTCGAGTGAAAGATATACTACGCGATGGCAGAAATAGCAAATTGCCTCAAATATAATCAGTACTGTTGTAAGCAATTACAATTGCGTGACTTTCTTCAATATTAGGAGCAATTCAGAAAGTATGATGCGTTGCTAGGTTATATCAGTTCATGCAGAATGCCAGAATCGTACATGCATCAATAAGAAAAGTTAAGGGTGGTTAATTATATGAATCTGGAAGCTTTCAAACATATTGATTTTGCGTTAGATAGAAAAAAAAGAGGAGTGATAGAAAATTTAGGTGAAATGTCCGAGGAAATGCACATAGAGAAGGGAACTAAGGCACTCGCTCTTTGCAAGTTAGAATCCAATTTATTCGTATTTCACCCAATTTATAGTAGTTCATATTAGCAACCAAAACTTTGGCACATATTTATATGTCTGGTAATTTAATATCATCCATGTAACTATGTATTGAGTTTTTATGCAGGAGTCTCACACTGGAGACTTGAATGTTCCAATATTTTTTATTATACAGAGTATATTAAATATATTTTTTTATCATATTTGCAGATAGAGATAGTCTTAATGTACGTCAGTAAACAGAAAATTTTATTAAAACCAAATAGCATATTAGTTATTAAAGCATGATATGCACTTTAAACATAGTCTCTGGGCCTAGGCTTTTAAAAGTTAAATATATATGTGTAATCTCAAACATTTCATCAATGAAATAAACTCAAAATCAAGGATCTGTTTGCAGTTCATCGTTCTCGCCGCTGTCGTGGCTGTGGCCAGGGCTGGCTACCTGGGCGGAGCTGCCTACGGCGCCCCCGCCTACAGCGCATACGCCGCCCCCGCCTACGGTGCGTATGCCGCCCCCGCCTACAGCGCGTATGCCTCCCCCGCCGCCATCACCTCCCAGCACTCCAACATCCTGAGGACGCCCGGCAACCTGGGACAGGTGTCCACCTACTCCAAGACCATCGACACTCCTTACTCCAGCGTCTCCAAGTCTGACGTGCGCGTCAGCAACGACGCCCTGGCCTACGGCGCCGCCTACCACGCACCAGTAGCCGCATACGCCGCCCCCGCCTATGCAGGCGCATACGGCGCCCCCGCCTATGCTCGCGCCTACGCCGCCCCCGCAGCCTACGCCGCTCACGGTCTGGCTTACTCTCCTGCTGCTGTCGCCTCCCACGTGTCCTTCTCCGGCCTGGGAGCTTACTACGGCTGGTAGACACTTCACCCTCACCCCTGGACAACGTCGCTGACGAGNTTCATCATCACCCTTTGACAGTGTCGTTGACGAGTCCTGGAGCACCACGAGGACACACTCTCGTTTCTCTTTTCTCATAAATTTTTTTGGATTTTATTGCTGCACGAACTGATGAACTGAACAGACTGAGCATTGTGAACTGTGTACATAATATTTATATTATAAATAAATACATTAAAAAATATACTTTATTCTTTATTTTTGAAAATTCACTCACTAAGGAAATACAACTATTTTCATTTAAATATTTGCCAAGAAGTTGTGAAAATACAGCAGTAATATTCCCAGTGTAATTCAAAGATAATATGTTTCCCTTAGATCTGTAAATGCTTATTGTTTGCTTGTCTTCAGGTAACAGCTTAATATTTGAACACCATATCACAAGACTTACAATGGAATAAGGTAGTGTCATGAATTCTCTCTTCATCTGACAGATTAACTATATTTAAAAATTTAATTAAAATTTTTTTTTTATACAATTATTTTTCAATTGCACAAAAATTCCAAAATTAGTATTCTGAGGTTATTGCTATTTTTGTTGACCTCAAATTCTTTTAGTGGTGAAACAAAATACAAAGTAAAAATACTTGTTTATATGTAAACACACATATACCTGCACACATTTTAAAGTCATTTCCTAAATGTTTTGCACGCGTTTTAAATTCTGTATGATAACAATATAGTAAAAAATGTTACCGTTAAAAAATATTAACATATTACCAGATAGACGAAATAAACTGCCGAGCATAGAGGTCTGTGAGTTACAATTAATAAATAGCCTGAATGCTAGCTGTAATTTTTTACAGTACATCTCTTGCTAATAAAATGTCTTGATTTTTAATAACATCTGCTTGTTGGTTCACATCACCAGATGAGAGAATTCACCATATTGTTCATGTCACAGTGCTATACGCTAGACGAAATTCTTAACAAATCGAAGTAAAGCGAAACCTTTTGNTCACCATATTGTTCATGTCACAGTGCTATACGCTAGACGAAATTCTTAACAAATCGAAGTAAAGCGAAACCTTTTGCATTGAAATATATTTCCGCATTATATATTATATACACTTTTTATTTAAACCCCTTTTCAGAAATTTTTTTTGCCAGGTAGGGTACTTAAGCTTTGGTTTATGCACGTACTATATGTCACCGACATTGTCNTATGCACGTACTATATGTCACCGACATTGTGTTTGTTGGTTTAAATCTCAGATTCAAACACACAGGAAAGAAGCTGACTCATAGTGACTATCCGTTAAAGATATTCAACGTCCTGGCCTGGCACTGAGAAATTAATTAATTTTTAAAAATCTGTTGAAAGGAGAAAATTGCGTGTTTCTTAAATAACACTTTATGGTTAATATCATAGCTGCTTAATTTACTCAAATATATCAACGCACAATCGAATGAATAAGATTTAGATGATATAATTTTTACGTCATCAAAACCATTAAAGGAGCAAAGTTTTTGATTAAATGTAATGCATTTTTCATATTAGTTTCTGTTAATTTGCGTGTATGGCTGCATGTCTCTTAAAAATATTTTCAACGGTGCACCAATGGTAACCAAACACAATATGCATAAGCATGTATTCCAACTTATCTTCCCGAAGAAATTGTGTACTTATTAATATTTGTGGGAAAATGTGTAAAAATAACTACATAGAATCAACACTAATTGCCTGATATTTATACATAATTAATTATAAATATTTTTTCGACAGTAAGTTCTTCTCTTTCCTTTTTTTTTTTCATTTATACATACACGTGTTTACTGAGCATATGTTGATATTTGTAAAGTTTATTCAGTATTTCTGAAATTATCGTTTACATTATAATAAAACTTTGATTGGAGATGCCTCTCTCTAGTTTAGAAATGCATGTAATGGAGATACACATTCAATTGCCATTCCTCTATCTTTAAACTTCCCGTGTCACTACCTGTTTTAATAAGTCATTTTATGTGCAAATGTACATATAGTATTTCGTGAAAAATTATAATTTTTAGAAAAAACAAAAAATTTTTTTTGGAAAAATTGTTTGTCTACCAATATAATTGTCAAAAATCACATAATTTGAATTTTAATGTATGAACATAAACCACCTATCTTCTTTAAACTGTTCTGCACCAAAATTAGTGCGATAGGCTGTTACTGAGCACTTTTAAAAGACCTGATTAATATAAACTTGTATCTATATAGTGTATTCTTCCACCATGTCCAAAATTAACATCATCATGGGCCATATCACTTTATTTATGCGTTGGTCAAGTGCATCTTTCATAGTTAATAGAAAAGTAAAAATTTACCAATTTAATTATTTTTACACTTATATGCTTTAAAATTTTTAAATAGATATAAATTATTTAAGTATTCAAAATGTTTATATAACACTTTAAATTCAACGTTCAGACATGGAACTACATTCCCTCCGGCGTTACCAACTTTACAGAGCGTATGCCAGTCAGCGTGTCGGTTACAATGATTGCAGGTTGCGACAGTGATATCTTACAAAGGTAGATCTCAAGAATGGTCAATTAACTGTGAAAATATCACACAAAACTTCACCTATCTACGCTAAACTGTTCTGCTTCAAAATATCACTACAATATTTAACACGTTTACGTAGAGCACTCAGCGATGACCACATATGATGATTCAGGTGACAGTCTTTTATCCCATCGCGCAGAAAATCAAGGTAATATTACGGATAAACTGCCTTGAAGTTGTCCTCCAGGTACAATAATCGTTATAAACCATTCACGGTTACTTACAACTTTTATGAAGCCCCACCAAAGTTCTACTTTCAGTCTATTCCTCCGCCTCGTGCAAGAAAAGTTTAACAAAGCCTGGAAAATTACACCAAAGGGACGACGCGCCGCATTTGTGCGCACCCAGTTCATTAATATTTTGCTTAAAAACTATTTATTAAGCATTACCAACACACATATTTTCTTCCTGTTTTATTAATTTCAATTATTAGTGAAATGTTAGAATTTTTAGGTAAACTATAATTAAAATTTCAGTTTAACCAAAAATAAGATATTTTAATGTTAACAGAAGAATAAAACGCTTGTGATAGTGACATATTAGGAAACAGGCAGACATGTCTTCATGGGGTGATTTTTCCAAGGTTTGGCTCAAAATGTGTCAAGATACTGTGAATAGACTATACCAAGTAGTTTAGATTGACTATCAAATTATCAAATATGAAATAAAAGTGTCTTTCGAAACCAAGAAAAGTACGAGACAGTCGCTCTATATGGTGATTGTTGCAACCTGAGTCTCGGAATGAATGTAATTACTTCATGTTTGGGTCGCAGCGAAAGAAAATTGTATACGAGATATACATTCTCACCAGGGAATTAAAAATAAATCAATGGCATACTGAAAAAAAAACAAGCTTACTTCGAAATAATACGCATTTATTGTTTTTAATGCCACATAGCAGCATAAAAAAATTGACAGTAAAATATACATTCCAAATAACTAAATAAAAATGAATTAAATTGTTTACACTTTTTTGTTTTCTTGTTAGACTTAATGAGGCCGATCCTTATCAAAAGGTTGGTATTGGTTTGAGTTCTCACAAATGTTGACATGAAAAGTTTTCTCTTATAAATTGTTACAACATTACTCTTAACATTAGTTTTAGACAAATATGTTTACCCACGGAAAACTGGAGTTATTATAAGATGAGTTAATTAATTCAGTGCTGAAATAAAATCATAAAAAAATATGTATATAACATTTTTTCGCATGTAATGCAGAATCATGAGGTTCCAAACTGTCTGCAAAAGCTATATCTTGCTATATAACTTATCCTGTGAAATAAACACCAGTTTTTTTTTATGAATAGAGGCTTTTACATTCCTGTAGGTCTGGTGGATCAGTGAATCCATTAGGATCCTTGCAAAATAATAATTCGGATAGAACAGCAGTGTCATTACGAAATGTTTTCTTGACACCAAACTACCGTTTATGTAACGTATCGTCGAACCACGAAAATGGTTTCAAATNTTTATCCCATCGCGCAGAAAATCAAGGTAATATTACGGATAAACTGCCTTGAAGTTGTCCTCCAGGTACAATAATCGTTATAAACCATTCACGGTTACTTACAACTTTTATGAAGCCCCACCAAAGTTNAGTTGTCCTCCAGGTACAATAATCGTTATAAACCATTCACGGTTACTTACAACTTTTATGAAGCCCCACCAAAGTTTTACTTTCAGTCTATTCCTCCGCCTCGTGCAAGAAAAGTTTAACAAAGCCTGGAAAATTACACCAAAGGGACGACGCGCCGCATTTGTGCGCACCCAGTTCATTAACATTTTGCTTAAAAACTATTTATTAAGCATTACCAACACACATATTTTCTTCCTGTTTTATTAATTTCAATTATTANTATTTTGCTTAAAAACTATTTATTAAGCATTACCAACACACATATTTTCTTCCTGTTTTATTAATTTCAATTATTAGTGAAATGTTAGAATTTTTAGGTAAACTATAATTAAAATTTCAGTTTAACCAAAAATAAGATATTTTAATGTTAACAGAAGAATAAAACGCTTGTGATAGTGACATATTAGGAAACAGGCAGACATGTCTTCATGGGGTGATTTTTCCAAGGTTTGGCTCAAAATGTGTCAAGATACTGTGAATAGACTATACCAAGTAGTTTAGATTGACTATCAAATTATCAAATATGAAATAAAAGTGTCTTTCGAAACCAAGAAAAGTACGAGACAGTCGCTCTATATGGTGATTGTTGCAACCTGAGTCTCGGAATGAATGTAATTACTTCATGTTTGGGTCGCAGCGAAAGAAAATTGTATACGAGATATACATTCTCACCAGGGAATTAAAAATAAATCAATGGCATACTGAAAAAAAANGCGAAAGAAAATTGTATACGAGATATACATTCTCACCAGGGAATTAAAAATAAATCAATGGCATACTGAAAAAAAACAAGCTTACTTCGAAATAATACGCATTTATTGTTTTTAATGCCACATAGCAGCATAAAAAAATTGACAGTAAAATATACATTCCAAATAACTAAATAAAAATGAATTAAATTGTTTACAATTTTTTGTTTTCTTGATAGACTTAATGAGGCCGATCCTTATCAAAAGGTTGGTATTGGTTTGAGTTTTCACAAATGTTGACATGAAAAGTTTTCTCTTATAAATTGTTACAACATTACTCTTAACATTAGTTTTAGACAAATATGTTTACCCATGGAAAACTGGAGTTATTATAAGATGAGTTAATTAATTCAGTGCTGAAATAAAATCACAAAAAAATATGTATATAACATTTTTTCGCATGTAATGCAGAATCATGAGGTTTCAAACTGTCTGCAAAAGCTATATTTTGCTATATAACTTAGCCTGTGAAATAAACACCAGTTTTTTTATGAATAGAGGCTTTTACATTCTTGTAGGTCTGGTGGATCAGTGAATCCATTAGGATCCTTGCAAAATAATAATTCGGATAGAACAGCAGTGCCATTACGAAATGTTTTCTTGACACCAAACTACCGTTTATGTAACGTATCGTCGAACCACGAAAATGGTTTCAAATNCCATTACGAAATGTTTTCTTGACACCAAACTACCGTTTATGTAACGTATCGTCGAACCACGAAAATGGTTTCAAATGCCCTCTTCCATGTATTTTTCTTTTGCAGCAAGAAACATTTCACAAGTTTCAGATTCTCTTTATTTTGTACAGCCACTACATTCAGTCTCTCTGTAACTTGTAATTGAACACTTTTAACAGCTATCAAGTCATGGACGATCTCCATCTTCATGTTCCATCTTTGTTCCAATGTGAGTTATGTTGTTTCAATTCAACTTACTTTTTTCTTCCAATAAGGTACGAACCACAACAAAACGTTCCTTGCTTGTGTCTCGGACAACTTTTCATATTTACATGTCCTGTGCACTCAGGTTCGCCAACATTTCGAATAATTCTTCTACCACCATCACAGGCACCACAGCTCTTAGGGACGAGACAGCAGCCTCTTCGTCATCATCAAGACTCAGATTATAACTACTCTGTATGACAAAAATACTAACACTTCACAATGATTTTTTTAATTATTTGTAAAATTATTTTAACAGTNATAACTACTCTGTATGACAAAAATACTAACACTTCACAATGATTTTTTTAATTATTTGTAAAATTATTTTAACAGTTAAATAGTTGTAAAAAAAATCTGTTCCGTCTAGTAACTTGTCCTGCACTCATATACGAACGAACCAGAATGGTCGCAAACTAAGTCTCTAAATACGCACCAAAACAGTGATGTCACACACCTGCTCATGTGTGAACAGCTGTTAATGAGGTGAGAGATTTGAGCGACTCTTAACAACGAGGTCTTGAGAGCCGATAAGGGTGAAATGAGGTGAGAATGGAGCACTACCGGAATACAAGGGCTGGGGAAACGAAAGATCCCCGAGACAACCTGCATGCCTGTGGCATCGTCCGGCACGATTCCCACTTGCAAAAATCCGGGAGTGACCTGGCCGGGGATTGAACCCGGTTCACCTTGGAGGGAGGAAGGCAGTCGAACAGCTCATCCACCGCGGCCCCCAAAAGCTGTTAATGTTTTGTCTGCTTCGATTGGCTTGATCGGGGTAAATGTGAAACACTGTGCCACCGTCCAACGGAAACCGTTTAAAATGTTTTTTTAAGAGTACAGATGAAAGTACCGTTGCAAAAGGATGTCTTCTACATTACCTGGCCGTGTCCAGCCCCGTTATTCAAGGATTAGGGTGAAGTNATCCACCGCGGCCCCCAAAAGCTGTTAATGTTTTGTCTGCTTCGATTGGCTTGATCGGGGTAAATGTGAAACACTGTGCCACCGTCCAACGGAAACCGTTGAAAATGTTTTTTTAAGAGTACAGATGAAAGTACCGTTGCAAAAGGATGTCTTCTACATTACCTGGCCGTGTCCAGNGAAAATGTTTTTTTAAGAGTACAGATGAAAGTACCGTTGCAAAAGGATGTCTTCTACATTACCTGGCCGTGTCCAGCCCCGTTATTCAAGGATTAGGGTGAAGTTCTACCACGACTGACGCGGACAGAAGTAGTCAAGATGGTGCTACAGTCTGGTCAGTTGTTCGCTGCCCCACATTCAGCTGAGCACTGCCAGTATATCAAGATGCCGGAGAATACAGAAAACGGCAGAAACATAGATGCATCGTCTAGATAGCGGAGTCTCAAGACGCACCCTGGCTTGACAAATACGGAGGATTTGGAGAGTCATTCGCGCCAGCTGTGGAAGGATCATCCGACGTCTGAATGTCTCCACGCCCGACAGCATCACCGCCTGTCTCCGTGGTACGGGTGATCCAACACCACACCAAGTGCTTCCTGCAAGTGTTCGTCCCCTGTAATACGTGTTTGGTCTGGTGCAATATGTTGATGTTTCCTGAATGCATACTACCATGTCCTATGCGTCTACCCATTTACGTGCCTCTGCGATGGCACCATCAGGGTGAACGAATTTTTGCAAATAAGTACAGAAAGAAGTTGTGTGCAGGATACTTCGTTTGTGTATGTGAAGTGCATGTGTGTAGCATGCCCAGCTACCAGAAGAATAAACATTTCAAAGTCGTAAAGGCGCGATCTTTGTCAACAGCGTCTCTTTCCAAAACACCAACTAGTCAGCTACATACGTTCGCTCATTCTGCTANAAGGCGCGATCTTTGTCAACAGCGTCTCTTTCCAAAACACCAACTAGTCAGCTACATACGTTCGCTCATTCTGCTACAAATAACACAACTAAGCTACGCACCGTACCTGAAGAATTTGCATGCTAACTTACTATTCAAAATACGATACTAAGAATTCGTATTATTAATGCAAACACTTAAAACTTATTTATAAATTACCTGATAACGCACTGCCAGTTGGAAAGTTCAAAGAATAAATTCAAGTCTTGTTCAAAAAATAGTGTTGTGAGATGCTTCTTCNCACGCACTGCCAGTTGGAAAGTTCAAAGAATAAATTCAAGTCTTGTTCAAAAAATAGTGTTGTGAGATGCTTCTTCCTCAGAAATAAAGAGAGCGATAGTTTTTTTAAGTTGAAAGGTGAGTATGTTAGTGGTGTATTAATTGGGAGAAATATAAAGTAAACGTGCTATACACGAACATAAGTCACGGAAAAAATTTTCACTAGATAGAACATCAGTTTGGTTACATTTTGACGATAGGCTACAACCAATTTTGCTACAAACTATATGGACCTAAAATTAGGCGACCTGAAAGCAGCATTGGGCAGCAGCTGGCAACACCTCTTTCCACCGTCCAGGGACATCGTACAGCGACATCGTACAGCGACATCACTTGTGACCTCTTCTGACCATGTTTTTGAAAGACGACTTGAAGAAGAAGTAGAATATTAGCATTCTCGGCGTTCCTTGCGCTACAACAGCGACTTCCTTTGCAGTTTTGTCGTAGTCGGATTGCATGGACGGCTGAGGAATGGCTGAACGTTAGGACCCGCGTAATTCAGAATTAGAGGTTAAATGTTTGGGTACCATATGACGCGGTAATGAACAGAAAGACGAAATACGACGGGACATCAATTACCACACCTGTGGCCTCCGAACCACTGGTCACNACATCAATTACCACACCTGTGGCCTCCGAACCACTGGTCACCGGCTAGGTTAGTGGTGCTCAAACTGCGTCCCGCCGTTTCAAGTCGTGCGGCCCGCGGACTTATTTGTGATACAGACTGTATCTAAATCCAATCTAGAAATTCGGCTGCACGTCAATAACGAAAAAAGAAGTTGTAAACATTATATATATAATGTTATTTATTCGTTATATATACATGACTTATGGCCTGAATTGAATTCTAAGGGCGGTTCACGTCTTTGAAGTTGGGACTGAAACACTTGTTTATTGCGAATATAGCTGAAAACATTTCAGCTGGAACACTGTGTATCTGGATAATGGGTAACTGAACAAAGATCTGCAAACACCACAACACGTCTGTTGCTATCACCAAATCAGTTCGTTTAAATAATCGCGGTTACCGCCCTTATTTCAAATCAACTTCCATGACGCGGTGGCATATTTGGGATCTAAATGATGGATTATCAATCTGCATGTCGCGTTCAATGAAAAAGGTCGCGTTGTGTAAACACCTGAGCCTCGCCTTTTTCGAGTAATTATTGTTTTAATTTGGAGCTGATACTTGCCAATACCTTGCAGGTGGGCAATACGCAGTACACCAGATAAAACACTGTTGTGGCTATCAAAGAGAGGGGNTACTTGCCAATACCTTGCAGGTGGGCAATACGCAGTACACCAGATAAAACACTGTTGTGGCTATCAAAGAGAGGGGAAGATTCCAGATAGAGGTGAATAGCACCGTCCTCAGAATTAACTATGCACCATTGGCCGCATATATGTATTCATTTTCTTTTTCCGTGATTAACTGGCAACCGAAGTTTGTAGGTCGAATGTAGATACAACCTGTATAAATACAGTTCCATGTATCGAAAGAAATATTTATATCCTATAGGTTCTTTACGGTAAACTAAGCAATTTTGAAAAACCTTCTTAAGATCTACTTCTACGCAAATTGTGTATTCTTTTGACATATATAAAATTAACATTTCCACGGGCCTAGTCAAGCGAAACTATGAAATGATTGGAAAAATAAATAGTTTACAAACTTGTCAATTTTTAGACGTTTATGTGTTAAAAAAGAACCGAAAGCAAAAGAAATCATTCCAGTTTTCACAAATCTCTTCCTTACAAGTTTAACTCAACGTTAAGATATGGAACTACTTTTTCTTCGTTGTAACCAACTTTGCTGANAAATCTCTTCCTTACAAGTTTAACTCAACGTTAAGATATGGAACTACTTTTTCTTCGTTGTAACCAACTTTGCTGAGAGAATGCCAGCCAATGTTACCGTTAAAATGTATGGACGTAGCAGCAGTGAAATCTCCAAAAGGTTGATTTCAAAAGTGCTCAGTTTACCGTGAACAGCTTATATAGATGAGTAAGGGATTTTCTGTAATTAATACATTTCATGTGGCGAAATATTACGTAGTACTAATAAAAAGCCTCGATCGTAAGTAACTTACTTTGAGGTAGTTGTGATTTTTGCGCTTCCGGCCCGCGGACAAGTCTAAGACACAGATTAGATAAATACACCCAGACGAAATAATATGGCGATCCTTTTGATGTGCGCATACCCATTCCCTGATTGGCTGCGTGAGTCTCTGACAACGAGTCTTGCGTCTGATTGGCTACCGCGTGCTGCGGAAGGTTCCCTATTGGCTGGGGTTTCCGGCTGGCAGGCAGGTTACCAAGCTGGCTACTGGCGCTATTTTGGTGGCGTGTAAACGGTTGGAGTTCGCGGAATAAGCTGTTATTTCACCTCTGTATTCCTAAGACTCCCGCCTTTAGGGTCCCATTTTTCTCCCTTTCTTCGCCAAAAAGCGCGGGAGCTATAAGGGTCACACAGGCACGAGCTACAAGAGCGCCATCGCCGCTACGTACAAGGCTCTGAACTGGCGTGCAGTGTTCTCGTAGTTATGTGTGTACCTATGGGACTTTCAGCGGTGACCCTGTCATTTTTTTGATGAAAAGTCTGTACAAAGTTCAATACAGGCTCGTATCGCAGTTTAACTTGTGTCTGGNGACCCTGTCATTTTTTTGATGAAAAGTCTGTACAAAGTTCAATACAGGCTCGTATCGCAGTTTAACTTGTGTCTGGCTAGCATGTTTCAAGATGTGGCAGTCTGAAAAAGTAGTTTTTAAATATATTGGAAGACTTCAAAATAATTATATTTACATCATGCATGGTAACATTAAAGTGTTATTCCTTCCTCGTCTGGGATATGGGGTATTTTCGTGGGTAAACATACTAGAGGCCCGATTAATAGTTTTGTCAAAAACTAGGATTTCGAGCACTCTGCAACGCAGTTGAAGCGCCAGGCAGGCGGGACCCTTAACAGACTCTGTGTCTAAGATACGGGTTGCGGCACTTCGCCCGAGAAAAAAGGTTGGACACCACTGGTGTAGTTGGTGGGTGAACTACGGTGTGCTGGAGGTTGGGCTAGGGCCTGCAGGTCGCAGGAGCGTGCTCGATATAGGGAGTGGCTGGCTGTCTTGGGTGGCGGGGGAGGCGGCAAACAGCGGCGGCGGCAGGGTAAAGAGGCACGCCCGACCTTGCGAAAGTACGGCGGCCGCCTCTTGCGAAAACCGGCAGCCTGCTAGTGTCTGTCTCGGTGAGAGGTTTCTGGCCGAGCCCAGCCACCACTCCTCACCTACGACAACCACGAGGCGGACTGGTTACCGCCTTGCGCCCATGCCTACAATTTCAGCTCACGGACGGCCAACAGTTCCGACAATTCACTTCTACAGAATTAACTTTTTCTTTCTGTGGCCAGCCAGATACCAGACAGGCATTCTTTTCACAACTGCTACTATGGAGTGGAAAGATTTGGACTGCTATTAATATCGAGGTCTTCAGAGCAGATGAGGCTGAAGCGAGGTGTGTATGGATAAGCGCCGGAATCCATGGCGGGGGGAATAGGAGATTCCCGAGGAAACCCGCCGACCTGCGGCATCATTCGGCACAATTCCCACTTGAAAAAATCCGGAGTGAACCGACCGGAAATCGTACCTGGTTCGTCTATATAGGAGGCGATTAGTCTAACCACTACACCTCCGTGGCCCCGTGTTCAGTGTCCATATTTATTTTGAATGTTTACGGCGAAACAAGCACATGGTTGTTGTTCCCTTCTCTCTTGTAGTCAAGCACGTATTCAGCAACGGAACAACGCTGCTATAGTTAGATACTAACTGCGCTTAGGCTACGGCCACGCTGGGCGCTAAGCACGCTATTTTCGCTATGTTGGCGATGCGAGCAAAATTAACATTTTTTTTAAAGTGAAAACTCTACGAACACACTTGTCTTATAGGTACAGGCGTAAACTAACTAAATGGACCACAGAAGATATATGGGGNGGGGGGGGGCTAACTGAAATGCCATTGAAAGATCTCAATGTGTGTGAATTCCCGGCGTATTAAATCAACAACTTATTTTGAACTACTTAGTATTCATCGATGGGGTTTATTTTATTTTATGTATATTTTCACTAACAAAATCATTACACACGACAATAGATAATAAAATGTATAATTTAAGAATGAAAAATAGTGTACTGTTCTTTTAATAATAACGCGTAGGTACATTTACAAAAACATTTATTTCAAAATTTTATAAAATATTTAAAACAAATTAAAACTAATCCTTTTTATGATCAACCTAATTTAATTTTGTCAAAAGCTCCTGTTAGAAAATTTTGTTAAAAACCTATATCTTTAATTATTAGGGATAGGAAAATTTCGCTTTTTAAACTACCTGCAGGCTAGACTCCACTTTTTTATGTATTTTAGAGCTTCAGCTTTGTGTTTATTGGCTGTTGCCCCATTGTGTAGCCAGTTATAACACATACCAGGTGACACGATTTACGTTGCTTGTTTCCTTGAACGTCTGTTATTATCTCAGCGTCCACGTGGTCGTGTCTAATAAGCTGTAATCCAGCTGCAAGTATAAGAATAATGTNACGTCTGTTATTATCTCAGCGTCCACGTGGTCGTGTCTAATAAGCTGTAATCCAGCTGCAAGTATAAGAATAATGTATGTGTATTTGAAGTCTAGTTTGACATAAAATTAATTCGCGAAATTTTCCAGTCCCTATTCATTGTTTGTATACGTTAACATCGTATATTAGTAGATAATATTATTCTGTTAATTAAATCAATTATTTTGGCACACTAAATTGATTTTGTGGTTTATACACCTTATTGTNAATCAATTATTTTGGCACACTAAATTGATTTTGTGGTTTATACACCTTATTGTCCACAAAAAACGGAAATTTTTAACCATAGACTGTGCCAAATATCACTGTATATTACAGTTACCAGCATTAAAATATCTTGAAAATCGAATCAGATCAAAATAGACAACATATTTAAAATCGCACACTGTGAATTCCTTCATCAGCGCTTAACTTACGCCGCGTTCACGCCAGCGTGACGTCTGCACTCGCAGAATTTGTGCTCCAGAATACGTGCACTCAATGCGTGAGATTAACTGGCAGTAGACCAATGTACACTCCTAGCAAATATTCTCAAATTTACTACACATGTGTATACATACATTGAACATTTTTTTTGCACTTTTACATGAAAAATTCTTGGAAACCCAGTTGCAAAGGAAATATTTTGTAGAACTACAAACAGTTATCTTATAAAATCTGCAATACCTAAATTCGTAATATTACAGATGTGATGAATTAGTAACAGAGAATAGTGTAAAAAAAATTATTAACGGGCAAACTGT
Organism: Clitarchus hookeri; assembly: GCA_002778355.1. NCBI lineage: Eukaryota > Metazoa > Arthropoda > Insecta > Phasmatodea > Phasmatidae > Clitarchus > Clitarchus hookeri. The sequence continues at coordinate 245,093 of NQII01001654.1, read as the reverse complement.
ACACCTTGCCAACACGGCGACTAGAACACACCCTTAACCACAAGACCATCTTAACTTAAGAAATTTAGTTTTATATGTATACTTAATACATATTTAATACGTAGAAAATAATAGTACTGTTATTCGGTTAAGAAGAACACGTTTATTTCATTTTAAGCGTTCTGCATAGATATGAAAAATTAACATTAACAGTTAACAATTAACAATGTCCCAAGTTTTTTAATTTGTCGTCGTTTTATCATGATTATTTGAGTTGTTTTAACCCCTTCATGGCCACTGTAGACAATTGACAACACGTTGCACAGGAGGCATATATTTGACCGATACTCTACTTTTCAAGGCGCATTGCCCAATGATCTTCCCTGTGGGTAAGTGATTCTTAAACCGTGCTACTGCGTTGCGTTATGACTGGTTCATATTAATATAGGAGACCACAAAGAATGTAGTTTATTGGTTGTGATAACGTAACAAGTTGTTTGCCAGTTTAAGTACAGCTGGAATCAAAGTATTTCTAATTTGCAACATAATAAGTTATACATTAATGTGGCAATGAAACGGTTAAGTGTTTTAGGTTTTCCATACTTGCAATGCATTTCTTTCCGTGTGCAGCTACACGTCACATCACCCGTAGTTTTTATACAAATATCTATGCACGATTTTACGTTGTTGGGTGTCCGCCAATTTGCTTGAACTTCTGGATACGGGTAAGCAAATTCTTCGTATCGTTTGCATTGAGATGGGCGTCCAACTAGGATACCTTTCACCATACATTTGGACGGATTACTTGGCATTTCTGCACTCTCGCCCTAAATAAATAGAGCTTCTAGTTTATCCTCATTTGTGAACTGCATTGCGTACGTATAGCCACACACTGCGATGCCACTTACCATAACAGATTATGTGGACTGATGCTGCACTGCTATTAGCAAGCGGTCCCGCCAGGATGAGTCACAGCGCGTGTTGCTTGCTGACAGCTGTGAGTACAGATCCACTGCCTCATGCTATCGGCCCACCTAACTTAACCATATTTGCACATTATTTCTTGGCGTTTCTGTGTTACTTCCTATTGCATATGCTATATAACTGGATTCCTCTTTGCACGTACTTTCAGATGCCGTTGAAATAAAAGTATATTTCCAGGGGAAAAATCATTTGTGGTTTAATTATTTCTGTCCATACACGCTTTAAGAATAGTCATTTTGCGGCAAATTACTTGCCCCCGTACGTAATATCATTTAGCGAAAACAGCATTTCATGATCTGGAACTGTTCCGGAAATTTTGGGGGTGTCTTCGTTAGGCGGACCATCCTGTACGTATAAAAACATATTACAAACACATTATCATAGTAACATTTAAATGTATTAACATCTAAACACATTACAAACACGGTTCTTGTAGGTTTATAAACAAGTAATTTTACGAGAGAAATTTTTTACTCTTACAAACATTTGTAAAATTACAAACAATTTATTGATAAAATTACAAAAAAAATTTTACATTGTACGTGTAGAGAGAACGCGCGCGAATGGTACATTCTTTCCCCATACATACACGGTAGAGTTCTTAGGTTTGCCCACGGAAGAGCAGATGAGTACGGAAGTTCCCAACAACGTTACTCAACATTCCTAATATTTTTTGTATAATTGCAGCCCGATATGTGGTATTATTTTCATAATTTGGATAGGTTAAAAAATTATATTACAATTTACGAAGTTTACCAGAAATATTTTTTAAGTGTAGGAGATGCACACTGATGCGTCTGCTGCGAGTGATCGAAAAACTTTCTTCCGTAGATTGCGCGTTGAAGAAGTAACGATAATTCGACCTACATGGTCAAACATTAACGCCTCTTGTTCTTCGTTTATTAACAGACCCGTTATATACACTATAACCCCGTTATTCCAAACCCCGTTATTCCAAAGGTTTGGTTAATCCAAATATTTTTTTCATTATAAAAATTCATGAATATTAAAACAATTATATGATGTGTGTTTACAAAAGTAACTTACAGCATAATATTCGCTGCAAGTAAATCAGTAGTGGCATCTAGGTGGGGTGATTGAACTTGGTTCACTCGCTAAGGTATCGTGAATTTGCTAAGTTTTACACAATAGAAAGCAGTTTCCGAGTGTGGAATAAAAATATTACGTATGCTGCGTTATTGTAATGTTTAAAGAGAAGAATTTCGGGTATTGTGGACCCTCTTTTGTNACGTCTGTTATTATCTCAGCGTCCACGTGGTCGTGTCTAATAAGCTGTAATCCAGCTGCAAGTATAAGAATAATGTGTGTGTATTTGAAGTCTAGTTTGACATAAAATTAATTCGCGAAATTTTCCAGTCCCTATTCATTGTTTGTATACGTTAACATCGTATATTAGTAGATAATATTATTCTGTTAATTAAATCAATTATTTTGGCACACTAAATTGATTTTGTGGTTTATACACCTTATTGTCCACAAAAAACGGAAATTTTTAACCATAGACTGTGCCAAATATCACTGTATATTACAGTTACCAGCATTAAAATATCTTGAAAATCGAATCAGATCAAAATAGACAACATATTTAAAATCGCACACTGTGAATTCCTTCATCAGCGCTTAACTTACGCCGCGTTCACGCCAGCGTGACGTCTGCACTCGCAGAATTTGTGCTCCAGAATACGTGCACTCAATGCGTGAGATTAACTGGCAGTAGACCAATGTACACTCCTAGCAAATATTCTCAAATTTACTACACATGTGTATACATACATTGAACATTTTTTTTGCACTTTTATATGAAAAATTCTTGGAAACCCAGTTGCAAAGGAAATATTTTGTAGAACTACAAACAGTTATCTTATAAAATCTGCAATACGTAAATTTGTAATATTACAGATGTGATGAATTAGTAACAAAAAATAGGGTAAAAAAAAAATTTCAAAATATAATTAACGGGCAAACTGTACACCTTGCCAACACGGCGACTAAAACACACCCTTGACCACAAGACCATCTTAACTTAAGAACTTTAGTTTTATATGTATACTTAATACATAATTAATACGTAGAAAATAATAGTACTGTTATTCGGTTAAGAAGAACACGTTTATTTCATTTTAAGCGTTCTGCATATATATGAAAAATTAACATTAACAGTTAACAATTAACAATGTCCCAAGTTTTTTAATTTGTCGTCGTTTTATCATGATTATTTGAGTTGTTTTAACCCCTTCATGGCCACTGTAGACAATTGACAACACGTTGCACAGGAGGCATATATTTGACCGATACTCTACTTTTCAAGGCGCATTGCCCAATGATCTTCCCTGTGGGTAAGTGATTCTTAAACCGTGCTACTGCGTTGCGTTATGACTGGTTCATATTAATATAGGAGACCACAAAGAATGTAGTTTATTGGTTGTGATAACGTAACAAGTTGTTTGCCAGTTTAAGTACAGCTGGAATCAAAGTATTTCTAATTTGCAACACAATAAGTTATACATTAATGTGGCAATGAAACGGTTAAGTGTTTTAGGTTTTCCATACTTGCAATGCATTTCTTTCCGTGTGCAGCTACACGTCATATCACCCGTAGTTTTTATACAAATATCTATGCACGATTTTATGTTGTTGGGTGTCCGCCAATTTGCTTGAACTTCTGGATACGGGTAAGCAAATTCTTCGTATCGTTTGCATTGAGATGGGCGTCCAACTAGGATACCTTTCACCATACATTTGGACGGATTACTTGGCATTTCTGCACTCTCGCCCTAAATAAATAGAGCTTCTAGTTTATCCTCATTTGTGAACTGCATTGCGTACGTATAGCCACACACTGCGATGCCACTTACCATAACAGATTATGTGGACTGATGCTGCACTGCTATTAGCAAGCGGTCCCGCCAGGATGAGTCACAGCGCGTGTTGCTTGCTGACAGCTGTGAGTACAGATCCACTGCCTCATGCTATCGGCCCACCTAACTTAACCATATTTGCACATTATTTCTTGGCGTTTCTGTGTTACTTCCTATTGCATATGCTATATAACTGGATTCCTCTTTGCACGTACTTTCAGATGCCGTTGAAATAAAAGTATATTTCCAGGGGAAAAATCATTTGTGGTTTAATTATTTCTGTCCATACACGCTTTAAGAATAGTCATTTTGCGGCAAATTACTTGCCCCCGTACGTAATATCATTTAGCGAAAACAGCATTTCATTATCTGGAACTGTTCTGGAAATTTTGGGGGTGTCTTCGTTAGGCGGACCATCCTGTACGTATAAAAACATATTACAAACACATTATCATAGTAACATTTAAATGTATTAACATCTAAACACATTACAAACACGGTTCTTGTAGGTTTATAAACAAGTAATTTTACGAGAGAAATTTTTTACTCTTACAAACATTTGTAAAATTACAAACAATTTATTGATAAAATTACAAAAAAAATTTTACATTGTACGTGTAGAGAGAACGCGCGCGAATGGTACATTCTTTCCCCATACATACACGGTAGAGTTCTTAGGTTTGCCCACGGAAGAGCAGATGAGTACGGAAGTTCCCAACAACGTTACTCAACATTCCTAATATTTTTTGTATAATTGCAGCCCGATATGTGGTATTATTTTCATAATTTGGATAGGTTAAAAACTTCTATTACAATTTACGAAGTTTACCAGAAATATTTTTAAAGTGTAGGAGAGGCACACTGATGCGTCTGCTGCGAGTGATCGAAAAACTTTCTTCCGTAGATTGCGCGTTGAAGAAGTAACGATAATTCGACCTACATGGCCAAACATTAACGCCTCTTGTTCTTCGTTTATTAACAGACCCGTTATATACACTATAACCCCGTTATTCCAAACCCCGTTATTCCAAAGGTTTGGTTAATCCAAATATTTTTTTCATTATAAAAATTCATGAATATTAAAACAATTATATGATGTGTGTTTACAAAAGTAACTTACAGCATAATATTCGCTGTAAGTAAATCAGTAGTGGCATCTAGGTGGGGTGATTGAACTTGGTTCACTCGCTAAGGCATCGTGAATTTGCTAAGTTTTACACAATAAAAAGCAGTTTCCGAGTGTGGGATAAAAATATTACGTATGCTGCGTTATTGTAATGTTTAAAGAGAAGAATTTCGGGTATTGTGGACCCTCTTTTGTTTTTCAATTGTTTTTTTTAATATATTGTAAATTTTATATTCGTCTAATGTCGGTATACGATATACATATGACATACACATTTAATAAAATATTTATACTTGATATATTATTATTCGTACAAGTCTGTAAAGGTCCACTTTACCTACACTGTTCGGGTAAAGTAGAACCACGGGTCTACTTTTCCCATTCCAAATTATTAAAAAGTGTAAATCCCAATTGTAATCTATCGTTTGCAAGTGTACAGTTGGTTCATGCTCTGGACACATTATAGTTATAAATTGTGACAATTAACATAAAGAAAATGAACATAGTCTATTACTAAAATAATTCAGAACTTGTTCTTGGCGCACATGAAAATATTCTACTAAATTAAGAATATGACGCACCAAACACATTATCTATAAAAATGAATAAAATAGACACTGATTATGATATGAAAATATGACATACAATGTCCAAAGTTTCATTATCAGCACATTCTTCGTGAGACCAGCCTGAACACACTAAACCTTGAACCCATTTTTCTCCATCTTTGTCAAACGAAAATTTCCACAGCAGTAAATACACAGAGCATCGGTTTCATCAATCCTGCGATGTTCAGCGGGCAATTTTTTTTTCATAGTCTTCTCAGATGCTTCATGATCACAGGCTCATAGGTATAACAAATTAACTATTACTAATGAAAATTGAAGAAATGTAAACTATGACGGGTAAAGTGGACCGGTGCCACTTTAGCCGCAAATTGCAGGGCCATTTTAGCCGACCCACGCCATTGTTTTTCGAATGGTGTTGTAGACTAAACTACTGGCATACTACGAATTTGAAACACCTACCATAAATACAGCCCCCTGTATCATTACTCTAGAATATTCTATGTCATTTTGTTATCTTTAATAATTTCAACTTGTTTAATAACCATACATGTCTGCAAAATATTTGAATTCTGGATTTTGCGTCACCGTGTTGTTACTTGCAGACATAGATTCACGCGCACCCCTCCGGCCATCCAGGCAACTAATGTATTGTGATCGAGTACTTCATTTGACTCTCACTAGGTTGCAGCACCTACACTAAATTTAACAGCGTGGGTCCACAACAACCAAACTTCCTCTACTTACTAGTTCAATTAGTTCAATTTCTAGTTATATAAACTCGGATAATCCGAAGATTGGCAAATTCAAACTGGCTCCGGCTCCAGTTGGTTCGTATTGATTATGGAGTTTTAGTGTGCGTGTATGCCTCTCTCTCCCTCTCTCGCTCTCTCTCTCTCTCTCTCTCTCTCTCTATATATATATATATATATATATAATATACGTTTTACCTCAGTTGCATTAAAACGCGGGTACAGGAAGTGTTCTAAGTAAAGTACACATTTACCCTAGCCAAGATACATCGGTTAAAAAAAAATTCGGGGTGTGGCTGTGTAGGGAGCACAACTGTAGATTTTTTTTGTGAATATATCTGCGTTACGTTGAGATATGGGAATGAAAAGGAAGTTAAGGAAATAAATATTTGCCTTTGATGGCTTAAACCGTCAGATCTATCCTAGATATTTAGTTTGGCTCCAAATTCAGCGCGCTAGCACACAAGGGTCGCGAGATGCACCGCCCGGATAATTTTTGCCCACGCCAAAAATTGCCCCTGCCCACACCACACGCATGCGCAGTGCCAACTCGAGGTCATACTCGCTTTGTAGTTGTATACTTGATCGAATGAGACCACGTTTGTTTCAATCGTGACATTAGTCACTAAGTTGTAGTGTCGGAATGGATCTCCCTGCGAACGTTAACATAACCGTTTTCGTCGTGGTATCCCGTGTGTCGGGCTCATTTTACAGACGTGTCTGCGTCAAACGAGAAAGATTTGTCCGTTCTTAAGATGTGAACATACTTTCCTGCACACTCTAATCCCCGACGCGGCAAGGTTCGCCTAACGGGGTGGCTTGTTAGCGAGAACATCTGCCCTTGGTCGCCTCTCCTAATCCGTGAAAAGTAACGGAAAATTTGTGGATAATCGTTATCTGCCATTCCCAGCAACGATCTCATTCAAGACGCTCAAGTGTATCGTGGTAACAACCTACATATTACAATTGTAACTATACAGAGTGTTTTAAAACTCTTGGCCCAAACTCCAGACACAGTTTCTTTGGACCAATAGTAACACGAAAGCCCTAAATACTTATATCGAGAAAAGTATTTTTTAAATCAATAATTGTGTTCAAAGTTGAGGCGTCTGGAGAACAAGGTGGCGCGATATGCATGTAGGACAAGTTGCATAGGAAGTAGGTGTGCGACACTAAAATATTACATACGCAGCGTCACGCGCCTACTTCCTATGTAACTCGCCCTACACTCATGATCCCACAGCCTTGTTTTTCAGATGGTGTACGCCGCAGTTTTGAACATAATTATTTGATTAAAAAAATGCGTTTCCCGATATAAGTATTTAGGGCTTTTGTGTTACTATTGGTCCAAAGAAACTATGTGTGCAATCTGACAAGTGAGTTTCTGAACAGCCTTTAGTTCGTCCACGGTTCCCTTTACAATTTTTGAAACCCTGCTTTAGTATCTACTTTCTGCCTTTATATACTTCCGCCACTGGTATATGCTGCTCAAGGTTTATTGAGCACTTTCGAAATCCATGATTAAGATATACTTTTCTTCTCAATTTGTGTCCTTCCACCCTAAATAAGATTAACATTGACGTGGGTGTGTTAAAAATTATTCATGTGCCATCCATGTGAAATCATGGAATTGTTAGGAATGTGAATGCGTTACTATCTGCAAATTCATATTATAATGTGTATAAAACTTGAGAGGCCATAAATTTAAACACTTCATTCGCAGTACAACGTCAAGTGTTAAGAACTATTTTTACTAATTCTCTGACCACTTAACCAGCAGCCTGCAAGTTAACGTGTACTATGGAATTTCGGTTGTTCACGGTTAATTGAGCACTTTTGAAATCAACCTTTGAAAAATGTTACTGCCCCCACCTCAGAATATTATGACGGGAACACTGAGTGGCATGAGTCCATTTAAGTTGGCAGCGGCGGAGGGAAAGAAGTTTCACGTCTTAACGTTGAATTAAAAGTGCTGGGTAAATGTTTGTGAGTACTGAAATTATTTCTTTTGCTTTCTGTATTTTTTAATTACAAATAAGTGCAAGAATTAGCACATCTGCAACATATCTGTATAATTCTCTAATTATTTCACAGTTTCACTAAACCGACGCACGAATAAAGGGATTAGGCCCATGGCAATGTCAATTCTGCATATGGCGGACAAACATAAAATGTGCATACAAGTACATAGTAAGCAGGGATTTCAAAAGTGCTCAGTTCACAGAGAACAGTCTATATAAGTGACTATGGGCAGTTTTTTTAAGGTTAATTTCAAAAGTGCCCTATTTAACGTGAACCGCTTTTTAAAGTTCATAAAGTTATGATGTAGGTACCTAATGGCCAGTGTACGTGCGCTGTTCAAGTGAGTATTAGGAACAGTTTGAAACATCAAAATTATAATAACATAATGCTAATCCTCGTTGCATGTGTGAAACATAAACGGAATACGGTGGGTATCAAACAAAATTACATTCTTAATATGGTGGGAATATTTATAAATATCTTCCCTAATTCGCTGCAATCCTTAGTGCACGTACTACAAATATAAGTTTTTTTTTTTTAAATATTGGCATTTAAGTGTTTAAGACTAGAAAATAATTTTATACATCTCTATCATATTACACAATTTTTTGTTGTGCCATAAAATAATAGTCTGAAAAAAATTGACAAAATTGTAAAATTAATTTTTAGTAACTAATCTAAGAAACTTTAGGGATTTTAAATATATATNTGAAAAAAATTGACAAAATTGTAAAATTAATTTTTAGTAACTAATCTAAGAAACTTTAGGGATTTTAAATATATATTTGTTCCTACACATTTCAAAATTAAACAAAATAAATACATAAGCTTAAGGTCAAAATAGTCGTCGATGTTATCAAAATGTAATGAAAATATTTTCTTGAACATTTTTTACGCTTTTCGTCCATAAGATGTAAAGTTGATGTAACAAACAAAAGTAAAACGCTTACGGCAGATAAAACAAAAGGCAGATTTAAGAAATATCGATATTCCACTCATGTGACTTAAGGGGCCTTGGCCGCAAGGCAATTAGTTATTTTATATTTGCACCACAAACCGTTCAACTTGTAAACATTGTCTGCGACTTTTCCCTCATAAAAAATGATTTTAGATTGCATAGATTTTCAAAATGTCACATCAAAGTCAATATTTTACTCTGTTTGAAATGTACTAATTAAATACACCAAACTATTTGCAAAATAAATTTAACAAGGACAACTGAAATGTATTATGCTAATTAATTTTAAGGTAGACTAGCTATAGTTATTTAAAAAAATCAATGGCAGACACAAATAAAAAATATGAAATAATTTCCTTATTTTCGGCATTTTTTTGTAGTTGCAAAAACATTTTCTTGTGCTTTTTATAGATATCTTGAAGTAGCTCTTGGCATCTTCTCACAGTATGAATTGTCTTATTTCTTCACGTAAGCTATTTTCGTTTATCGTACATTTATAAAACAATAAAATAGTGATTTCGACACGTATCTATGCGAAAACTATGTGCTCAAATATTCCGTTTTGTGAGGAAGAGTAATCACTAATAATGTCTAAAAGCTGAACAGTATACTGTACAAGTATAAAATAATACTTTTCTCGTGGCCAACACACTTAATTAAGAAATACTTAAGCTAAAACTAAACTTTGCGTTGAATACGTTTATGAAGTTTGTTGGAATCAATATTTCAAGATAAAATAATTATATTCACGCGAAAAAAAAACATCGTGAAAACGCTTTTCCAAATGACTTGGTATTTTATCAAGTTGTCATTCGTGTCATTATATGAAACCATAGAATATCCTCAAAATCTAGGAAAAACATTTGACCCTTGAAAGATTTTAAGAGCGTTCGATTTAACTGCGTTTCGTATACCGCATGTAAAAAAATTTAACATTCAATATCCTAGGGATGTTAGCAGAGATCAATACAGATATGTTTTTATTAAATTACCATAGGCAGGACATTCATAATTGAGATATATTTTGACGTTATTGAGAATGAGAATAAAAAAATTACGTTTCAATTTAATTGTAATCTTCTACAAAAAATGTTTAAAAGTGCGGCCTCCTGCTTCAACAAAAGCTATGCCATTGCCTGTCGTACACGTTCAAAGACCCCCAGGCACGTGCTGTAGAGAGTAGGCAGTTGCAAGTACCTGAGCGACGAGCTCTTCCTCTGATTCTGTTGGAGTCTCATACACCAGTCTCGTAAAGTACCTTAGCACAGAATAATCAAGTGGAGCGAGGTCAGGAGAACGAGGAGGCCATGCAATAGGGCAATAGGTCCTCTGCGGCNTGAAAAAAATTGACAAAATTGTAAAATTAATTTTTAGTAACTAATCTAAGAAACTTTAGGGATTTTAAATATATATCTGTTCCTACACATTTCAAAATTAAACAAAATTAATACATAAGCTTAAGGTCAAAATAGTCGTCGATGTTATCAAAATGTCATAAAAATATTTTCTTGAAAATTTTTTACGCTTTTCGTCCATAAGATGTAAAGTTGATGTAACAAACAAAAGTAAAACGCTTACGGCAGATAAAACAAAAGGCAGATTTAAGAAATATCGATATTCCACTCCTGTGACTTAAGGGGCCTTGGCCGCAAGGCAATTAGTTATTTTATATTTGCACCACAAACCGTTCAACTTGTAAACATTGTCTGCGACTTTTCCCTCATAAAAAATGATTTTAGATTGCATAGATTTTCAAAATGTCACATCAAAGTCAATATTTTACTCGGTTTGAAATGTACTAATTAAATACACCAAACTGTTTGCAAAATAAATTTAACAAGGACAACTGAAATGTATTATGCTAATTAATTTTAAGGTAGACACTAGCTATAGTTATTTAAAAAAATCAATGGCAGACACAAATAAAAAATATGAAATAATTTCCTTATTTTCGGCATTTTTTTTGTAGTTGCAAAAACATTTTCTTGTGCTTTTTATAGATATCTTGAAGTAGCTCTTGGCATCTTCTCACAGTATGAATTGTCTTATTTCTTCACGTATGCTATTTTCGTTTATCGTACATTTATAAAAACAATAAAATAGTGATTTCGACACGTATCTATGCGAAAACTATGTGCTCAAATATTCCGTTTTGTGAGGAAGAGTAATCACTAATAATGTCTAAAAGCTGAACAGTATACTGTACAAGTATAAAATAATACTTTTCTCGTGGCCAACACACTTAATTAAGAAATACTTAAGCTAAAACTAAACTTTGCGTTGAATACGTTTATGAAGTTTGTTGGAATCAATATTTCAAGATAAAATAATTATATTCACGCGAAAAAAAAACATCGTGAAAACGCTTTTCCAAATGACTTGGTATTTTATCAAGTTGTCATTCGTGTCATTATATGAAACCATAGAATATCCTCAAAATCTAGGAAAAACATTTGACCCTTGAAAGATTTTAAGAGCGTTCGATTTAACTGCGTTTCGTATACCGCATGTAAAAAAATTTAACATTCAATATCCTAGGGATGTTAGCAGAGATCAATACAGATATGTTTTTATTAAATTACCATAGGCAGGACATTCATAATTGAGATATATTTTGACGTTATTGAGAATGAGAATAAAAAAATTACGTTTCAATTTAATTGTAATCTTCTACAAAAAATGTTTAAAAGTGCTGCCTCCTGCTTCAACAAAAGCTATGCCATTGCCTGTCGTACACGTTCAAAGACCCCCAGGCACGTGCTGTAGAGAGTAGGCAGTTGCAAGTACCCGAGCGACGAGCTCTTCCTCTGATTCTGTTGGAGTCTCATACACCAGTCTCGTAAAGTACCTCAGCACAGAATAATCAAGTGGAGCGAGGTCAGGAGAACGAGGAGGCCATGCAATAGGGCAATAGGTCCTCTGCGGCNTAGCACAGAATAATCAAGTGGAGCGAGGTCAGGAGAACGAGGAGGCCATGCAATAGGGCAATAGGTCCTCTGCGGCGAGTACATTTATCATAGAATCAGCTTTTCAAATTCTCCTGGACGTCACGAGAGAAATGAGGAGTTGCACGGTCATGTTGAAACCACAACTGACGTCGAATATCAGGAGGAACTTCGTCGAGGAGTTAAGGCAATGTGTTCTCCAGGAAGCATTGGTACAAGTTACCACTCAGACATAATGGCTGCATGTACGGCACAATCAAATTATCCCCAACAATACCTGCCCACAAGATGAGAGCAAATTTTTNAGACATAATGGCTGCATGTACGGCACAATCAAATTATCCCCAACAATACCTGCCCACAAGATGAGAGCAAATTTTTGTTGGAGGGAACTGAGGAAGATGGTGTAAGGGTTTTCATCTACCCACAGATTTTGGTTGGGTGAGTTGAGTGACGAGTGAGTGAAGAGATTTGGGTGGCTCTTAACATCGAGGTCTTGAGAGCCGATGAGGGTGAAGCGAGGCGAGTATGGAGCAGCGACGGAATGAAGGGGTGGGGGAAACGGGAGATCTCCAAGAAAACCCGCCGATCATCCGTATCGTCCGGCACGATTCCCACTTGCGAAAATCNCGGGAGATCTCCAAGAAAACCCGCCGATCATCCGTATCGTCCGGCACGATTCCCACTTGCGAAAATCCGGAAGTGATCCCACCGGGAATCGAAGCTGGTTAGCCTAGGTGGGAGGCGAGTAGTCTGACCACTACACCACCGCGGCCCCGTGTNTCCCACCGGGAATCGAAGCTGGTTAGCCTAGGTGGGAGGCGAGTAGTCTGACCACTACACCACCGCGGCCCCGTGTAAGTTGACTATTCCATCTTGGGTAAACGATGCTTCGTCGGTGAACAATACAAAACTGTCCAAAACGAGGTTCCACAGCGCATCTCTGCAGGTACCATTGACAAAACTCAACCCTACGAGGAGAGGCGTTGGGTTGGAGTCCTTGCACCCCTTGNCGCATCTCTGCAGGTACCATTGACAAAACTCAACCCTACGAGGAGAGGCGTTGGGTTGGAGTCCTTGCACCCCTTGCGGATGAGATGGATGCAGCTGTTGTTCATGCCACACCCACCAAAAAGCCATGGTCAACATGCAATTACTGTGCAACACGTCGTGAGCTTGTTTGATGGATTGTTATCGATTTGTTACAAAACTTCCTCCTCAAACACGTGCGTGGACACTGTGCGCTGAGAGCCAGCATCGGCTCCGTGGACCTACAAACGAATATTTATAAGTTGGTACTGTGCAGTAAGAACCATAATCACGAGCACCCATTTGGACAACCTTATGTGCAATGAACCTGTTTCGCGCAAGCGGCGATCAATTGCGACAAATATACAATGGTTTGGCACACGCCGACCAGTATATCGATCCACATCGCTCCGTGTAGTAGCTCTTGAATTACCAGTTTATTCATCATAAACCACGTGTATGTCTGTTAATTCAGCCCATGTATACTTTTCCATTGATCTGTTGTGTGCGAACGACAAAGAACTGCGCGAGTTACAGCACGGACTGCGCTCTCACGTCATGGCGTGTTTAACGGAGTGCATATCATTGCATGTTATTTAACAAAAAAAAAAAAAATGTAATGGTGTCTTCTACGACCCCAAGAAGTTTGAGTATTGAATATTTTTTATACTTGGCATTATCTACAAATTCCTTCCCGATTTACCTGTGGAAAAATGGCACCTCCAGCTGGAAGTCGAAACCATGTCACCCGTATGTCAAGCTACGACTGTTATTCAAACGTTATAAATACAGATTTTAGGCAAATAAAGAAGATAAACTAATTTACGGTTTCAATATTTCAGCATAAGTATAGACAAAACCATAATCAGTTTTGCTTTACAAATAAGAACACTCATACCTCTCGCATAAATGAAACAGTGTACGTTGCAATCAGTGCGACGTTTATATTTCTAGTTCTTAAATTTGCNAAAAAAATGTAATGGTGTCTTCTACGACCCCAAGAAGTTTGAGTATTGAATATTTTTTATACTTGGCATTATCTACCAATTCCTTCCCGATTTACCTGTGTAAAAATGGCACCTCCAGCTGGAAGTCGAAACCATGTCACCCGTATGTCAAGCTACGACTATTATTCAAACGTTATAAATACAGATTTTAGGCAAATAAAGAAGATAAACTAATTTATGGTTTCAATATTTCAGCATAAGTATAGACAAAACCATAATCAGTTTTGCTTTAAAAATAAGAACAATCATACCTCTCGCATAAATGAAACAGTGTACGTTGCAATCAGTGCGACGTTTATATTTCTAGTTCTTAAATTTGCGNTCATACCTCTCGCATAAATGAAACAGTGTACGTTGCAATCAGTGCGACGTTTATATTTCTAGTTCTTAAATTTGCGAAAATCCTTGTATTACCTAATAATCTTAAATTTTTAAAATATTTATTTTAATTAATGGAGATTTATAACACTTTAAAAATAATGCAGTTCAGCTTCTGTTGTTACATTTATGCGAGTAATTTCAAGCAACCATGCTAGAATCGCAAAAAAAAAAAAAAANAAAAACCCCCTTCATTAATGCGTTAGAACCTGACGCTAAAGTGGATGGTTACATCATTAACTACATGCATTATGTTAATATTTTATTACATATATTATAGACTTGTATTTTTTTTTGTCCATCCAAACAAGGATTGTGAAAACGAAATTACACATTTACTTCTACTGTTATTAAGTTGTTTACAGGGAATTCAGTAACGTATGGCGGAAATATAAAGAGCGAAATGGAATATATAGAACGCCATTAACACCCTAGGCAGCTGAGCTAGTTCCACAGTCTAATAATGACTTCTGGTAATACTGGCAGGAACGGTTTTTCAACGACTGTGCAACTTTTTCAATACACCAGACTGTGTTTACCGAGCTCTGAATGTAAGTTCAGGAAAGAAACGTTGCAGTGTCGAGCGAGCTTCTCTCAACCAGAGAACAACATACTGAGCGTTCGTTGATGTCAGTATTAACCGTTCACATATGAGAGCTGCAGGAANTCTCTCAACCAGAGAACAACATACTGAGCGTTCGTTGATGTCAGTATTAACCGTTCACATATGAGAGCTGCAGGAATTTAAACGAACCAGATTACTCGGAAGCAAGACGCTCAAGAAATCGGCCACTGGTTACTTGTGTACAGTGATGACCATAAACACCCTTCATGTGCAACATGCCCTCGAACCTAGACACGGCGATTGAAAGGGTTAAATGTTATTATTATTATTATTTTAACCATCCGAGTGACACCACTGACATTTATATGAGAGCACTTAAAATTCTTAATAGAAAAAAAATGCTAGCGTTTATAACTCTCTTATACTTAACTTCTGCTAAAGTATAACACCAACGACCAATCTCCATGTAGTAAAGTCTGAAAAAAAAGTGTCAATAATTTTAAATTTGCTAACAAAATCTTTTAAAAAACGAAATACCGTTAAAATGAAGAACTTTTTTCTTTATTTTTGTAAAGTTCATAATAAAAGTGTATAAATTAAAAACAACTATTCTTGTATATGCACTGATTTTGTGGTTTATAAACGTTATTATTCAAATTAAAATAAACAATTTTTTTCTAATACTGTATATTATCTCAACTGTTGCTGTATGTGATAGTTTCGTTAGTTCAAATATACAGCCAGTAAAATAGACCATCTAAATATATGTTAAGTCAGTCGAGATTGTGTTCTTGATTTCATGTTTGGGGAATTGGCCCACTGCGAGGCCTTCCATTGCCCTTAAGGCTCCCGCCTACCTGGAGCTTAAATCCGTTTTTGAGGCCGAGAAGCCCGGTAGCGACAAGAGCGACGCCACCACGCGCATCAAGTGCGCCATCGCCTCTAAGCGCAAGACTCTGAACTGGCGTGCAGTGTTCTCGTCGCACTGCGCGTACCTATGGGACTTTCAGCGGTGACGCTATTATTTTATTGGTGGAAAGTCTGTAGGGAATGTTCAATGTAAAGCCCTTAAGCAGTTTTTTACGTATCTGACGCGTGTATTTAGAGATACTTCACTTAGGAAAATCCGTTTTAGCCATTTAGAATGGCCTGAAATGGTGTTTCTAAAGTACATGACGTATTGCAAGCATCAACAGCCCTCTTGTAAAGCGGATGTTGTTATCGTAGATCAACAAATTGGACGCACATGTAATAGTTTCGTAGAAAAACGTGTGTTTTATCTCGGAACGCTATAGTCTATACACTCTTTCAATCAAACCTTCGAAAAAAAATTCCCCATTTATATACGCGTTTGGTTGTTTCCTAGGTATGTCATTTATCACAGGCATTTTATTCTCCTGTTATCATAAAAGTATTTTATTTTTAATTAATTTGAATTTTTAATTATATTTTATGTATAAATTATAAAATTTCATTTATAATTAATGTAAATAAAACAACAGTAAAATTCACTACAAATCGGCAGCCAATACGAAAAGGCACGAAACTCGCATAGATTAAAGATAAGGTAGAGCGATATCGCTGGCTGCGCACAGTCAATCTACGTGTCCCAACACTTAACCGCTTTTCTGCCATTACGACTAGCAAAAACGTCGTGGATTGGACTTGATGTCAGAACACTGTTTGGTAAACAAGTGCTTTGAGATGTTTTTATACTTCTTCGAACCAATTTATAATGTTGTTTAATTAAATTGAAATTGGTAAAAGTATTTTATTGAAATAATAGTGCTTGTCATTAAAAATTATAATATAAACAAAAATGTTTAGCACTGTTGACCATGTAACTTTGACAGTTGTGTATGATTGGGATAGACCAATGTTCGGTACTTGCGCAGAAGACGAACAAGTTGTCTACCTCATCTTTAGTGTATGGAAACTCACAATATTGTAGTACACGCTTTCACTGTTTGAAGTCACGCACTTTTGCATTGTTTAATTTCCTTTTAACTGAGTTGGTTTTATTATTACTTATTCAAGTTTAGAAGGCTGTCCAAATATAAGTTTATGTTGCTTTTTTTTATTTTTGTATTTACTTCCTCACGGCATGAGAAAGCAGATTAATTTTCTCTGGTTCAAAAGCTTTTGGTTCATATTTCGATGAATATTTTATCCAAACATACTAAAATGCCATAAACCACGGCAAAGAAATTCAACATTACTATACAACAATTTTCAAAAACCTTGTAACATTAGCTGTGTATAATTCTTTCCTGGTTGTTTCATATTTTTCTGTAAACATCCATTTACTAAATAAATCTCTTTGATCATTAATTTATGTCACATTAATACTTTAAGACACTGCGTTATTAGCTAATGTAAAATGTTGATCCATTACCCCAATTTCCACATCTGCAAAACAGACAGGAATTACCAAATGTAGAACCGTACCAAATTACTTCTCTTATATAGTCCACTATACAATATTTCAATGTTATTCAGTATTTCGGGGCAAAAAGTTCTTTTACATTAACAGTCATTGTAAATTTCCTCCTGTGCTGTGGCTCCTTCGAATTACTTTGCGTAAATGTCCGGCGACATTGCCGAAACGTTGAAAGTTAAAACCACCATGGCGCCACTACAAAACAGAAGCAAATACTGCCAAGAGACATACCGCCATTTACTCTGAGTCTTACTCGGATTCCATATGAATAAAGGCTGTTCACGGTAAAATGAGCCCTTTTGAAATCAACCTTTGAAAAATGTCACTGCCCCTACCTGAAAATAATATAACGGGCGCGCTAAACGGCATGCGCCCTGTAAGGTCGCCAACGAAGGAGAGAAAGTAGTTCCATTTCTTAACGTTGAATTAAAAGTGTTAGGTAAGCCTCTGTGATACTAAAATTATTAATTTGGCTTTCGAGTTTTTTTTCATGCATATAAGTAGAGAGCTGAAAAATTCGCGAGTTCAAAGACCTGCAGGATAGACTCTACCGTCCCATGTACAAATATGCCAGTATCAACTGTGCACTGGTTGTCTGCTGCCACAGTGGAAGGCGACGATTGGGCCAGCGTTCTTCAGGAGTTGTCAAACACCGTGTGGACCAATGTATAGAGTTAGCTAAATACACGTGTTTAGAATTTTAGCATGTCCTGAATTGAATCCGCAAATTCTTCAGGTCTCTGTATATAAGTGTAAAAATCAGCGAATTTGTAAACATTTACTTTTGTAATAATTTCACAGTTTCACTTGACCGACGCATGAATAAAGTGATCAGATTAATGCCAATGTTAATTGTACATATGGTGAAAGAATACACAACGTGCATACCAGTAGAACTTGAGCAGGGCTTTTAAAGGTGCTCAGTCTACCGTGAACAGCCTAAGCAAAATTCCGTTTATCTAACTAAAGTAAAAATGATTCCCTCAAAATTAACTGCGTCTAGTATAAATTAAACAAGACATCAGTTCAAGCGTTTGCTGATGAAGGCCACGCGTTCGAAAAAAACAGCGCTAATAATTGGGGGAACGCTTTTCGTAAAAGGAAACAATTAACCGGCTTCGGACGTCGCCGACCAGATGTGGCACGGTGGTGGGCGTGGCAAGGGGACCCACAATGCACT
Organism: Clitarchus hookeri; assembly: GCA_002778355.1. NCBI lineage: Eukaryota > Metazoa > Arthropoda > Insecta > Phasmatodea > Phasmatidae > Clitarchus > Clitarchus hookeri. Next base: position 226,283 of record NQII01001654.1, on the reverse strand, counting down.
GCGTGCCACTGTTCGGTGCGTGATTTAGAAAGCCAAGGTCCTGTAAATGCGGTGTATAAATACCTGCGTCGACTAAGCACCAAGTATCATTGGTCGTTCAGTCAGCCACCGACACTCAACATGTACAAGGTGCGTGGATTACATCGTCCCTTCAGGGACGGCATACCAGTAGGACATATTAGTACTTATACTTTTATGTGCGAATTATTACGGACGTTTTAAATTCATTGTCATTTTAAGCTTTAGGACTATGAACGAGTAGGAACTATATTGTGGGCTAGTGAATTGCTGCGCAATTAGGTATATAAGTGTGCAAAATATCATTAATAATCGTTATAAAACGAAAAATGGTAGTTTCAGGGAATCATTACTGCGGGATATATGATAACTACTACTCAGGTTAAAATACTTATATACGCTCATTTACTTTTTAAAACATATTTGCAGATACGCTTCATAAACATGTAGGTACCAGCACGACTATGCTGATCGAGGTTGAAACGTTCAGCTACTTAGTATACCGATACCTTCTGGTGAATATAACTATAATAGACCACAACATACGTGTTTTATTGAAGGACATGAAAATAACATTCATTTTTAAGGCAGAGCGATTGTAGTTTCCACTTAGTAGCGAAATGTATATGAATTAATCCACAATGCTCTTCGAGAAATATACGGCGTGTTTATTCCCACAGAGACACGGTGTTTACTTACTATAGCGTATTACCAGTATCTTCACTTCTTTCAATCAAACCTTTAAAAAGTCACTTCATATATCACGCGTTTGGTTGTTTCCTAAATATGCTACGGATTGCACGTGTTTCATACTTCTGTTTACATAAAGGCCTTTTAATTTTGGTCATTTTTTATTTTTATTTTATTTATAAATTACAATATCTCATGTATAGTTCATGTCAGTAAAATGGGAGTACATTGGTGTGTTGGTACTGTCTAGTAACAATAAGTTATTACGCAAAATATGATTAAATCGAAGGCGCACAAATGCAGTGCGTTGTCGTCTTGGTGTAACTTTCTATACTTACTTAAGCTTCGTTTGCACGAGGAGGAAGGATATTCTGAAAGTAGAATTTTAGCAGGGTTTCATNGCAGGGCTTCAGAAAAGTTGGAAGTAACCACGAATGGGTAATATGAGGCGTTATTAAATGAACCCTATCGATGTGTGTAAACATTGGACAGGTATGAAGGGAAAGACGAAATACAAGCAACCAGAGTAGTATATAGTTAAGTTTACAGAGTAAAATGTTTCTGAGGCGTAATCTGTGGTGTTCAGGCAGGCACAGAGTAGAGAAGCATACAGAGACAAAATGGCGTGGCAGCTCCTTTGATGTGGGCGTAGCTTCTCTGATTGGATGCGCGAGGTTCTGGGAACGAGCCTTGTGTATGACCGGCTACTGCGCGTTTCAAAGTGTTCCCTATTGGCTGGGTTGCCGTCTGGCTCGTTAAGTTCCCAGGCGCTGATTTGAGAACGGCGCTCCAATATTTTGCTTGCTAGTAACGCCATTTTGCTGGCGTGTCCAATTGGAGCTCGTGGTATAAGTAGCTGTTTATCCTCTGTACATTTAGGTACTATGTTATAGAGGAAGCTGATAAACTCCTTCCTTAAAGAAAGATGTGTGAGCCTACTGTAACAAACACTCAGTTGCATCTTTTACTTCCTCATCGGCGTTGAGACGTCTTTTTAAAAATAGGTTACTCATATAACGACGATACCAGGCTGTAGGCGATTGACCTGGACACGCTATATTCGCCATTTCCTCTTGTCTCTCGCGGGAAATTCACTGTAGGCTATTCAGGGTTAAGTGTTCACTTTTGAAAGAACTGTCATTTGGAACAATAGTCAATACATATGTTTTAATTTAGCCTTAGACATTCTATTCTGTGTGCGGTGGAATATACACACTGTGTTTATTACTAACATGGCCATATTTATTTTAAAAAAAGTTGGTTAAAGGATTAAAAAACGGTTGAAAGGAAAAAACAACTAAGGCCTCAAAAGTGCTCACTTTACCGTGAACAGCATATACCAATCAGTAACATTCGTCTTCGTCACGCCCTTTTCCCATACCAAGTGAACATTCTCCAATGAATCGCAATTTTTTTGCACCCATCGGCCGTTACGAACTGAATTTAAGCTCGCTGATTCTCCTTGGGACGAGTTTTGTACCACGCCAGCCGTCTTCCACGTATTGTGGCTCGTCTAATGACGCCCATCAAATATTTAAGAACACTCCGCATGCACCACACTTTAGCTCCGCATTACTAAACTAAAATGTAATCTCATCACCTGGTACACTCCGAACATATCTCCTTTGAACAATCTTCGTCCTATCGACTACTTCTCGAGTTAACATAGATCTTGATTATGGACGTGTGACAGATATTCAGTTAAAAATATATTTTAAATTACATTGAAACCAAGTTAAATAAAATGTATAATTTCAACGGTTGCAAATACGTTTTTGTTTGAAACTGTACTAGTATAATATAACTCTAGGATATATATCCTGATTATTAAAATTGTGTGTGTGCTAGATCTCATTGGTAGCAGCTGTTTATGCGAGTACAGAATATAGTGTCAGAGATGAGCGAAATATCTCACATGTAACGAGTTTCCATTTATGAACGTGGTTTACTGCTATGAGCAGTGCAGATTAACAAAGCTACTTTCAATGCAAATGTCCCATACACTGGGCAACTGTGACTAAAAGTGTTAATATGAGAGATTATATCTTGTTTTGTGTCTTTCCAGTTCGTCGTTCTCGCCGCCGTCGTGGCTGTGGCCAGGGCTGGCTACTTGGGCGGAGCTGCCTATGGCGCATACGCCGCCCCCGCCTACGGCGCGTATGCCGCCCCCGCCTACAGCGCGTATGCCTCCCCCGCCGCCATCACCTCCCAGCACTCCAACATCCTGAGGACGCCCGGCAACCTGGGACAGGTGTCCACCTACTCCAAGACCATCGACACTCCTTACTCCAGCGTCTCCAAGTCTGACGTGCGCGTCAGCAACGACGCCCTGGCCTACGGCGCCGCCTACCACGCACCAGTAGCCGCATACGCCGCCCCCGCCTATGCTGGCGCATACGGCGCCCCCGCCTATGCTCGCTCCTACGCCGCCCCCGCAGCCTACGCCGCCCACGGTCTGGCTTACTCTCCTGCTGCTGTCGCCTCCCACGTGTCCTTCTCCGGCCTGGGAGCTTACTACGGCTGGTAGACACTTCACCCTCACCCCTGGACAACGTCGCTGACGAGTCCTGGAGCACCACGAGGACACACTCTCGTTCCTCGCTTTTCATGAAAAATGTTTGAATTTTATTGTTGTACCAACTAAACTGAACAGACTGAGCATTATGAACTTTGTACATAATATTTATTAAATAAATATTCAACAACAAACACATGTTTGATTCACATTTATATATACTTGGTTATTTTGTATATTCATGGATTTATAAGCATAGTTAGGTTTAATAGTTTATCTTATAAAATGAGATCCTTTATATCGAAGTTGTCATTGGTAGAATCTGAAAAGTAGCGACGATTAGTTATCAGTAGATGAGGTACTTGCCTTGCCGAGAGTGTTCTGGACTATTGTGCAGAGGAAGCAAGAAGGCTGTTGTGGCGAAATCCTCACATCTGATCAACTTCTAATTGCCTTTACATGTAACTTATCAAACTATCACTTAGCTTTGGTGTTTTACAGTGCATAGCAGTGAGACTGTAAAGAATGTGATCATAATTTGATGACAAAATAGTATCACGTTGTATTCGGTTCACTTCAATTGCGCGACATGAAATAAATATTTAAGGAGTTTGTCTATTCAAGATGATTAAAAACAGAGAAATGGGAAACCGTCATCAGAAGGGGAATGTATCTTAAATGTGAAGCTTCTGCAGATCCTGATGAAATACAGAACTCTCTATAATGTCTGTCGTATAGTTGACGCACCGCAGATAGTTTTGTTGATTCTGAAGGTGGAATCCTGAAAATATTGTTTACAGTATTATTTTCGGGTGGTGAATTTAATAAGAATGTTATGAATGATTTTTTGTACGGTCAAATAGATAACTACTTGGTATGCTGCATGGTTGGCTCCAGTAAGAACAGCATATTCTTATGCGCTAGAATATTGCACTCATGCCCGCTGGACAATGGACATTAATAAGGCTTGATAGGGGAAGAATTGTTCTCCCTTCAATTAAGTCCACTTCACCACTTTCACATTAACTAGAAGAATCTCTGTACAGAGCCTGAGTGTATAATGCTACACTGCTACCACATACTGACGTCTCTCAGAAAGAAAAATTACTACTTTTAGAACATACTATTTTCTATAAAATATTTGTAGAAAAATTAATTAGTGCATGCCATTTTATACACGTCTTAGATGTGACACACGAAGTACATTAATGTAGGTTTANTTAGAAAAATTAATTAGTGCATGCCATTTTATACACGTCTTAGATGTGACACACGAAGTACATTAATGTAGGTTTATCCCAGAAGTTGACTGCCTGAGACTGACAAATTCATAAATAGTGTTTTATCCCTGCTTACTGCATATGTTTAATAACAAAACCTTACATGTATGGTTCAAATTCGCTCTCTTAGAGAGACTGAGAATTAAAAAAACATACGTGGAAAATATTTTCCTGTTCGTAATAAATATTGGTGGCTGGTCAGTGGAAAAATACCAAACGTGCATTTGCCCCACTGTTCATAAAAATGCCCGATAGTTTTAATTTGTGATAGGTAACAAATGCAAGAACAAAACTCAAATATGTGTTTAAGGGGGAAAACGGAGTATAATAATCGGGGCACAATGGGACACCCCATTATGCCCGTACCCTGTTTTTCCGCCCCCTATTTGCTGTGTTTAAACACATGCATGTCTGCAGCTGTATAAATTGCTACTAAAAAATTATCAATATCAAAATTTTATTTTTAATTTCTGGGACAAGGTTACATTGTACAAAAAGAAAACAGACCAGCAGTCATGGGACAAAAACGATACAAAGCAGGCTTTAGAAGCAATAGTATATATGGAAATTCGGTATAAAGAGATGCAATTATTTTCCGTGTTCTGCAGACAACACTCGAAAGAAGATTCGCTGATTTTAAGCTTTCTAAATATTTTTGTTGTGCTGCAAAAAAATTACTATAAATTATTTTCTAATGACCTTTCTATTTTATTCATTTAGAAAAGCATTGCATGAAAATAATATTATTTTTAAATCTTTGTTTGCATTTTGGAGAACTTATTTTTTAAAGGTTTATCATTACAATTTTTTGGAAATCTTTAAACAAATATATGATTAACCAAACCGGCATCATAAATAATAAAAAACACATTTAAAAAAAAACTTTGGAAAAAAAGTTTTTTCTATTTTTTAACATTTGCATATATAGACGATGTAATTATGATTATGTGCACATAATTTGAATTACGTTTTCTATAGAAACAGTCAAATTCTCTGTTTACAAATTTTGATTTATAATGTACTGTTATGTTAGCCTATTTAGATAAGTAAACAGATGTCTTCGTTTCAGAAAAAGGGAAACTTTAAAACGGTTTTTTTTCAGTGCAATAAGAAGAAACCTATTGCCTAATTAGTTTTATCAGAACATGACATATGTGTGAACTACATTCTGCATCTACAGACGGCTGGATGAACTGTGCGGTGTGTAGAAAGTTGGCGCACAATTCTTGTGTGGGTGTAACAGAAGACGAATATCGAGCAGTTTATGTATGTCCAACGTGTGAATAGTATTTTATATGTTAAAGGAGTGGTTCAATGCGTACTCCATTAACTTCAACGCNTACTCTCCTGCTGCTGTCGCCTCCCACGTGTCCTTCTCCGGCCTGGGAGCTTACTACGGCTGGTAGACACTTCACCCTCACCCCTGGACAACGTCGCTGACGAGTCCTGGAGCACCACGAGGACACACTCTCGTTCCTCGCTTTTCATGAAAAATGTTTGAATTTTATTGTTGTACCAACTAAACTGAACAGACTGAGCATTATGAACTTTGTACATAATATTTATTAAATAAATATTCAACAACAAACACATGTTTGATTCACATTTATATATACTTGGTTATTTTGTATATTCATGGATTNTAAATAAATATTCAACAACAAACACATGTTTGATTCACATTTATATATACTTGGTTATTTTGTATATTCATGGATTAATAAGCATAGTTAGGTTTAATAGTTTATCTTATAAAATGAGATCCTTTATATCGAAGTTGTCATTGGTAGAATCTGAAAAGTAGCGACGATTAGTTATCAGTAGATGAGGTATTTGCCTTGCCGAGAGTGTTCTGGACTGTTGTGCAGAGGAAGCAAGAAGGCTGTTGTGGCGAAATCCTCACATCTGATCAACTTCTAATTGCCTTTACATGTAACTTATCAAACTATCACTTAGCTTTGGTGTTTTACAGTGCATAGCAGTGAGACTGTAAAGAATGTGATCATAATTTGATGACAAAATAGTATCACGTTGTATTCGGTTCACTTCAATTGCGCGACATGAAATAAATATTTAAGGAGTTTATCTATTCAAGATGATTAAAAACAGAGAAATGGGAAACCGTCATCAGAAGGGGAATGTATCTTAAATGTGAAGCTTCTGCAGATCCTGATGAAATACAGAACTCTCTATAATGTCTGTCGTATAGTTGACGCACCGCAGATAGTTTTGTTGATTCTGAAGGTGGAATCCTGAAAATATTGTTTACAGTATTATTTTCGGGTGGCGAATTTAATAAGAATGTTATGAATGATTTTTTGTACGGTCAAATAGATAACTACTTGGTATGCTGCATGGTTGGCTCCAGTAAGAACAGCATATTCTTATGCGCTAGAATATTGCACTCATGCCCGCTGGACAATGGACATTAATAAGGCTTGATAGGGGAAGAATTGTTCTCCCTTCAATTAAGTCCACTTCACCACTTTCACATTAACTAGAAGAATCTCTGTACAGGGCCTGAGTGTGTAATGCTACACTGCTACCACATACTGACGTCTCTCAGAAAGAAAAATTACTACTTTTAGAACATACTATTTTCTATAAAATATTTTTAGAAAAATTAATTAGTGCATGCCATTTTATACACGTCTTAGATGTGACACACGAAGTACATTCATGTAGGTTTATCCCAGAAGTTGACTGCCTGAGACTGACAAATTCATAAATAGTGTTTCATCCCTGCTTACTGCATATGTTTAATAACAAAACCTTACATGTATGGTTCAAATTCGCTCTCTTAGAGAGACTGANTATCCCTGCTTACTGCATATGTTTAATAACAAAACCTTACATGTATGGTTCAAATTCGCTCTCTTAGAGAGACTGAGAATTAAAAAAACATACGTGGAAAATATTTTCCTGTTCGTAATAAATATTGGTGGCTGGTCAGTGGAAAAATACCAAACGTGCATTTGCCCCACTGTTCATAAAAATGCCCGATAGTTTTAATTTGTGATAGGTAACAAATGCAAGAACAAAACTCAAATATGTGTTTAAGGGGGAAAACGGAGTATAATAATCGGGGCACAATGGGACACCCCATTATGCCCCTACCCTGTTTTTCCGCCCCCTATTTGCTGTGTTTAAACACATGCATGTCTGCAGCTGTATAAATTGCTACTAAAAAATTATCAATATCAAAATTTTATTTTTAATTTCTGGGACAAGGTTACATTGTACAAAAAGAAAACAGACCAGCAGTCATGGGACAAAAACGATACAAAGCAGGCTTTAGAAGCAATAGTATATATGGAAATTCGGTATAAAGAGATGCAATTATTTTCCGTGTTCTGCAGACAACACTCGAAAGAAGATTCGCTGATTTTAAGCTTTCTAAATATTTTTGTTGTGCTGCAAAAAAATTACTGTAAATTATTTTCTAATGACCTTTCTATTTTATTCATTTAGAAAAGCATTGCATGAAAATAATATTATTTTTAAATCTTTGTTTGCATTTTGGAGAACTTATTTTTTAAAGGTTTATCATTACAATTTTTTGGAAATCTTTAAACAAATATATGATTAACCAAACNTTGGAGAACTTATTTTTTAAAGGTTTATCATTACAATTTTTTGGAAATCTTTAAACAAATATATGATTAACCAAACGGGCATCATAAATAATAAAAAACACATTTTAAAAAAAACTTTGGAAAAAAAGTTTTTTCTATTTTTTAACATTTGCATATATAGACGATGCAATTATGATTATGTGCACATAATTTGAATTACGTTTTCTATAGAAACAGTCAAATTCTCTGTTTACAAATTTTGATTTATAATGTACTGTTATGTTAGCCTATTTAAATAAGTAAACAAATGTCTTCGTTTCAGAAAAAGGGAAACTTTAAAACGGTTTTTTCAGTGCAATAAGAAGAAACCTATTGCCTAATTAGTTTTATCAGAACATGACATATGTGTGAACTACATTCTGCATCTACAGACGGCTGGATGAACTGTGCGGTGTGTAGAAAGTCGGCGCACAATTCTTGTGTGGGTGTAACAGAATACGAATATCGAGCAGTTCATGTATGTCCAACGTGTGAATAGTATTTTATATGTTAAAGGAGTGGTTCAATGCGTACTCCATTAACTTCAACGCGCAGGTTACAGCATCATTATCCTAGATGTCATTGTTCCAGTTCAGATAATTTCTGTGATATTTACAATAAAAATATATGATTCAGCTGCACCTTCAAGTGTGCGGACCTCCCTTACGAAGCATTGTCGACCATATTTCACATATATATTTTTGACTTATTGTTTCATATGAAATATGCAGGCGGAGTTTGTCGGTGTTTGTCAGACTCACCTTGTGTGTGTGTGTGTATATATATATATAAAATAAAAAAACCAATAAGCCCTTTCAAGCAGACGCTGTGTTCTAGCAAACGTTTAGACGTTCACGAGGCAAAATTTGTATTTTGGCAGTAAATTTAATGTTTACTTAGGTATCATTTCTGACACTTTTCTTTGCGGTAACCCTACCTGAAGAATTAAATAATTTATGACATACTTTATAAACTACCAAAACGATTTATAACTAATTCAACTTCCAAATTATACTTTTACAGAGAGACAAGGGCTTTTAATTGAGTACCGTGCTGATTTTCAAAATTGCTGTCTTGAACATTCTGTGACCAAATAGTTTCCATTGTAAAAATTTTGTCAATTACCGATCGACCAACTCGTAATCCTACGAGATGTTATTGCTGATTGCTTATACATAAATTACAGAAACATAAGTATCGCTCTCAATGTAATATCTTCAATTATTCGCTATTTTAAAAGACAGTGCNATACATAAATTACAGAAACATAAGTATCGCTCTCAATGTAATATCTTCAATTATTCGCTATTTTAAAAGACAGTGCTGCCAACAATTATTGTTATAATTCTATTTCATGTCTCAAGAACTATTCGAAAAATTTCCATAAAATCTGGTAGACAATTCCTTCCGCTGAGTTCTTTTTAACACATAAGCTCTTACTGCCCAAATATTTGAATATATTTCAATTATTTAAATATATGCTTTGAGGAAAAAATGATAAATTACTATATCAGAAACTTTGTGTATTTATTTGCTTTCCGAAGTGAAATAATTTTGGCCGTAGCGCTTTTATTAAAACAGGCATTTGCTTATTTATTTTATAGACACAATTGGAACACTTTGTTGCACTTCACGAATTAAAGAGTGCACTACGTAATATTATCGTATACAACAGGAAATTCTTATTGTGGTCAAAATAACAGCATAAAATATTCCTTTGTGATACATATTATATTCCTTACAGTTATTTTTACTTGCTGGTTTGTGCGAGTACACATTTAAGGAATTTTATTGTTGAGGGATTTAAATAAATAAAATATTCACCCGGCCCATTAAATAAGTCGATTTTTTTAATTCAACCTCTAAGAAGATGACAAGGGGTAAATTACGTTTTCGAAAAATCCCCAATAGTTCATTAACCCGATGAGAATATCGTTGTGTTCTTAGCTTCTAAAGGTGGCTTATACAAATCCCTAAAAAAAAANTAGTTCATTAACCCGATGAGAATATCGTTGTGTTCTTAGCTTCTAAAGGTGGCTTATACAAATCCCTAAAAAAAAATTCATTTCATGATTTTTTTTTAATTTTAACCCCTAAGAGGGTGAAAAGGGACAAAAACTTCTTAATTGAACATTAATGCGGTAACGTATCGTTATTCTCTTTATTTAGAAAGGCTACCTGTATAAATACCTAAAAAAAATTAGGATTTTTGGAAATTCAACCTTTTAGAGAGTAAAATGTGGTAATACGCGTTTTCGAAAACTCCTCNTAGTTCATTAACCCGATGAGAATATCGTTGTGTTCTTAGCTTCTAAAGGTGGCTTATACAAATCCCTAAAAAAAAACTCATTTCATGATTTTTTTTTAAATTTAACCCCTAAGAGGGTGAAAAGGGACAAAAACTTCTTAATTGAACATTAATGCGGTAACGTATCGTTATTCTCTTTATTTAGAAAGGCTACCTGTATAAATACCTAAAAAAATTAGGATTTTTGGAAATTCAACCTTTTAGAGAGTAAAATGTGGTAATACGCGTTTTCGAAAACTCCTCAATAGTTCAGTAATCCGATAAAATATAATGTTCTTTTCTTTAAAAGGTTGGCTATATAAATAGCTAAAAAGTTAATTAGTTATAAATGCAGTTTGGATATTTTCTTTCAAAGACCAATAGAATGAGCAGTGAACACGACGTAAAACTTTAGTTCGTGGCGTAAAGATGTTTCAAATTATTTGAAAGACTTTGCTGCATTTAAAACTCAGTTTCTGCAAAATAAATAATCTTATAGTGGTAATATATTTTCTGTAATTGACTTATACTTAAAATTATTTGAGTTGATAGTGAAGGGTGTTATTACAAGGAACGGCCTGAATACGAGACTTAAGGTTGAGTTGAATGTATAACGGAGAAGTGGGGCCACAGCGGTCTCGTGTGGTTGCAACACAAGGGAGTGTGTGAAACTGGTTAGCATTATGTCTGACACTCCTAACTCGCACCGAATGAGTCAGCTCAACGGGAAATTGCTGCGGCCTCGATAACAACTACAACGATAGAAAACCAATATTTGAGACACACATGTTGGTGTTGTTCAGGAGGTGACGTCCTGGAAACTTTAATTAACGATTTCTCAGTTTTTAAAAGTTGATGCAGTAGTCAAACATCTAACTTCTCGCCTGCCACCAGAGCAAACGGGGTTCGATTCCCGGCAAGGTCACCCGGGTTCTCGCATGTTGAGTGGAGTGATCTGGACGGCTCTTAACATCGAGGTCTTGAGGGTCGATGAGGGTGAAACGAGGTGAGTATGAAGCAACGCTGGAATGCGAAAACGGGAGATTCCCGAGAAAACCCGTGACCAGCGGCATCGCCCGCCACCATCCCCACATGCAAAAATTCGAGGGCGACCCCACGGGGAATCGAATCCGGTTCGCCTTGGTGGGTGGGGAGTATTCTAACCAGACAAGGGGACCTTAGCTCGTAACTGATCTGAGGCTTCGATTCTAGTAAGGTGTAGTAAGTTAGATAAGGAAAGAAATTTGTGGGACTGTTTCGCAGTTCATTCCTAACGTAGTACCGAGCGTTGTATTCGGAGAGGCACGGGTTAGATTCTTGGCCCTGTCATCCTGTCTTCGGTTTACCATGGTTCCAGGTGAATGCCGGGAGTGTTCCTTACTACAGACCATAGTCAATTCCTTCCCCACTCTTGCTTCTCTGAGCAACTTGCTCCGTCTCTAATGACCTCGATGTTGACGAGACGTTAAGCCCTATCTACGTATATGACAACAAAACCATTCAAACAGGACTTTTAACACGCTGTTAGTGTCATATTGTTTGTGTACTTTCTTAACAGGTAATGAAATCTTTAGTTAGCCAAGTATTTATAAAATTACATCTAGCAACCATGCAGAAATATTGATTTCCTAATGTGATTATCTAATGTATTTCTATGTTGTGCTTGCTACGCCGACCCTTATCAACGACGCTGGGACAACAGACACGGTTAAGAAATTTGGCTACTTCCGAAACTGATGCTATTATTTGTATTCTATGGAATTATTAAATTCAGTTAAGAATATGGGTGGAGTTTTTGTTGCACGAATAAAAAAAACTATCTTATATTTAAATAAAAATCGGAGGTACAAAAATGATGTTCCTTCATGGGAATTTTTGTAGAAATAATGTATAAAAGGTTACTAAAATACTAAATTCTGCATTAAAAGATAAAGGAATATATTAATTTGGAAATGAATATAGATATAATAAGAAGCACATATTAATAAATGCCTAAGAATACTGCTTACTTAAACAGAGTGTCATTAATGAGCACTGCGGCTGTAACATTGCAATGGGATGGGTCACATATTAAGTTCGAGAGAAATGGCGTTTTATTCACAAGTGCAGTACGCACTACTGCATCCTAGTACCAAAAAGTGGATACGTATTTGAAGTAAACCTGTGATTAACTTTCACGAATACGTTTGTATCTGAGGTGTATCTTAGGATGCGATCACTATGGCTGTAAGTAATTAGGTTTCGTTACAGTGATTCGGCTAAGGTTAATACGACAGATTCCCTATTTTCTTATTAATGAACATAATATTTTATTCTGTGTCTGACATTAAGCCGGAACAAGATATCCCCAAAATGCCACTGAAAAAAACACTACATGAAATTTATACCAAAAGTTCAAAATCTTTTTAAAAGTTGAGTGTTATTTGAAAGAAGTAAGAGGAAATTATGAAACTTGTGTCAGGATAATTCCCTTGGTTAAAAGAGAATCTGACAAAATCCATCGTCAATCATTTGAAAATAATTTGTATTTTTTTGATTATATTTATTTTAACTTATTTTAACAACTATTTTCGGATTAAAAAGAAAAGAAAAATAAAGTTTTTGTCATTATATGTATTTGAAAAATATGTCAAGTTTCTTTGTTTTTACTATTGAAACCGTTAAAGTTATTCACAGTAGTCAAAAATTTTATTTCCTTTTCTTTAAAATATTTTGTAACACACTGATGAAACATCAGTTAATTTACAAGCATTATTTTATATACAATAAGTTGCAAGTCAGCACTTAATATTTCATCACAAATAAATCGGAACAAAACAGGAAATTTTAATAGCTGCCTCTAACATGGAATCAATTTCCTTCCATTAAGTAGTTGAGTTGGAATAGAAAAGTATACTGCTAATTTTATCTTGCACATATAACCCTGAACATGTGGCCGTTGTCAAATCAATTATTTAGCGTCTATCATGTGGCAGTGTAACGGTGTAAGCGAAATACACCGATAAGATGGATGAAATTATGCGATCAATCCTGCATAGAATATTGATGTTTAAAAGTCAGTGGTGTTAAACTCAAAATTGTGTGGGGCCTGTAAAATGTAATCAAGAGAGAATAAATATCCACATACCAGAAAAGCAATAAATTAATAAATTAAAAGACTATGGTGTTAAAATGCCATTCTGTTATCAACTTACACAACTGAATATCGTAAAATAAAAATAATACGTGCATGAAAACAAATGCCAAAATCGGGATTATGAAATCCAGAAGTTTGGAAAGAATACACACACACACACACACACACACACACACACAAACACACACATATATATATATATATATATATATATATATATATATATATGTTTGTGTGTGTGTATGTGTGTCTGGCATCTCTTTGGTTTCCAAATATTCAAAATTTTGTGAAATGTATTGGCTTGAAACAACAGTCATTATTATTTTTAAATGTTCGTCTATGAGCTGACTTCGTAGCTCGGATTCGTCCAACTTCAGAAGGAAAAACCGTTCACAAATATAATTTTGAAAATCAAGCGACTGAATGATTGTTGCAATAAACTGGGACCACACACGTATGATCCAGTGGCTGCACGTGGCCCGCGGGTTTGACATGCCTGGACTTAGGTAAACGACTCGCCAAATTGTTGCCGTCTGAGAATGTCCAGAATGACATCAAACCCACGTATAAACGTGAAAGGTACTCGTAGTACCGTCAGTTTCGTGGACGTTGTGTTGCGTGGTTGCCTGCATACTGGTGCCAGACTGTCTACGAACTTGTTGACCTGCGGTAGTAAATCACTGGCCATGTTCCTTTCCGTATCGTACTCACATTCTGTGTACTTGTAAGTATACTTATATTATGTTCACATAGGTGCGTGGACAGCAAAATAAACAAATTTGTTCAGTATGTTAACTAATTTTTGTCCAAATGAAGGCTGTTTCTTAAGGCGACGTTCCAGAACGTTACTCTGCGAGTAAACGTTTCTCTTTGGATGTCCCAAAACACCTTGATTACATTTCTTACTCGCTCTAAGCATTGTACGAAAACTGCAGGGTAATGAGCATCTTGCAGAGCAAATCTTTTACACGCACTTTTCCAGCGAGTAACGAAAGGCAAACTTCAAATGGTGGGAAGTTTATTAGAATTAAACAAACTAAAAGGAAATGTGGAGACACTGGTTTCAGACACACGCGGGAAAATTACAAATGACGAGTGATAAAATTCTTATAATTATTTTAATATAAACTTATATAAAGGTAGCATTCTGAGAAGTAATGTTTGTGATTATCCTCATAGTAAGAAAAGCTGTTTATGTATGAAACTATTTTTTTGGAAAAGAAAAAAATTAAAGAAAGTGATAAATATCTTTTGGAATTGATATTGGTTGCTTAATCAGTGCATTTTTGTGAACGCAGAACGTTATTTACATCATTATCGTTCCATAAGCACGTTTACTCATGCTTTCTTCAGCTGTTACTCTGTTACTTTAATCTAATCTCGGAGTAACGTTTTGGATCACCACCTTAATAAGCGATGCATATGGAACCAGTTGTGGGGAGGGGAGTTGGCGTTGTTTGTATATATTTTTTTCTGGTTTACGTGAAGATTACATACGGGAAGATGTCGCTGGGATGAAACAGGGACAGAATGAAAGAGGGAGTGTGAAAGTGAGTGGAGTAAGTTAAGAGGTTTTTGTGGGCACTTNACGTCGCTGGGATGAAACAGGGACAGAATGAAAGAGGGAGTGTGAAAGTGAGTGGAGTAAGTTAAGAGTTTTTTGTGGGCACTTAACAGAAAGGTATTGAGTGCCGGCGAGGGTGAAACGAGGTGAAGATGGACCAGCGGCGGAAGGTAAGGGCGAGGGGAAACGGGAGCGCACCGAGGAAACCCACCGGCCAGCGGCAACGTCCGCCACTTTATCCCACNAGGTAAGGGCGAGGGGAAACGGGAGCGCACCGAGGAAACCCACCGGCCAGCGGCAACGTCCGCCACTTTATCCCACACGAAAAAATCCGGGTGATCCAGCTGGGAATAGAACCATGATCGCCTTATTGGGAGGCGAGTAATCTAACAGACTACCTCGTGGATGGGGCAAGAAAATAGTACTGCCTAGAGAAAGAAATACTGCCGTACTATCGACATGGGGATCTCCTCCTGAAATATTTAAAATTCACCAAAGTCTGGTTCCACGCAAGCACCTCATCAATGAGGGACACTGACTGCTGGTTTAAAGACACATAGTGGTGAGGGGGGGTCACGCCGCCATCTTGAATTAACTTATACTCCCCCATAACTAAATATCCAAAGTCAACATTGTAAAATCAAGCTTGTCAAGGCACACATCGATAGAAAGATTTGTACCAGTCAACTAAATATATGTTTATGTAGGGCCAAGCATATATTTAGTAGCATTAGCAAAATATTTTGTTAAGTAAAGAAAACTTAAAAAGCGACAAAATTTATTTCGTTTATCTAACAAAATACATGCTTGAATTAACAAAACTTCGGTGTTGGGAAAAAAAATTAGACTATCAACAAAATATTTAGTTGAATTAACTGTATATATTTTCTTAGCTACTCATTTGATTGCCTTCATTCGTAAATACAGCCCGATAATTTGTTTGTGATTTTTGTGACAGGANTTTTCTTAGCTACTCATTTGATTGCCTTCATTCGTAAATACAGCCCGATAATTTGTTTGTGATTTTTGTGACAGGATAGTCGCAGTGTTCACCAGTGCACTTATTGAGGCTTAAAAATGGTATGATAATCACAATCAAATATTTTCAACAGGAAACTATAAAGTAAAGGTGTAAAACTTGAAATTTTTTTCACATATGTTGTCCTGTATTTGAACTGTATGTATTTTAAACAATCCTGCTTTGTCAGCAATCACTTTGCTGACGTTGACTGAGTGCTGTAGTTTAGCACAAATGATACAGGTTCAAATATTAGTCATGTTTTTACTTTTTAATATTAACAGAAATTATTAAATGCACGTAGAGCCTCAAAAATACTTAGTTGCACCAACCAAATGTTACAGTTTGGGCAAACCAAATAAACACAGTAAAATATTTGGTTTCAACAACAAAATATTTTATTGACTCTATACAAACAATTAATTTTTTTGTGTCAAACGAACTTTAAAAACACCTTTTTTCTCAGTGCACGGAAATAGTTATAATTGGTATGTTCCAAAAAAGGTTCGCTACAGGGCACAACACCGAACCTTACCAAGCAAAGCCAAAGTGTATGCGTTTGCATTCAACCGCTACGGCGACCATCTTGGCAGCAAGTAAACTGCCATTTTGTTATAAAAATTATGGCAAAAGCGCAATTTTGTTTTCAACATTTTCCAAAATTTTCCAAAATTTCCAAGTAAAATTGTATTAATTTTTTTTTTAATTTAATTAAATATATAAAAAAATTATTTAATATTTAAAAAGTTTATTTAATATTTTAAAAGTTTATTCAATATTTCAAAAGTTAAATTTTTTTATAATATAAAAAAAAATTTCTCGAACATTCAATGACGGTCATATTTGTTGTTAATACATAGCCGCAGGTGATGCTCCATGCGACGAACCCTCCTAGCCATTAAATCGCCCGAGACAACGAGTTGACATTGAAGGAACTGTTCCTAAGTTAATTTTTATACCCGTATATTAATGCATTTATTAAACGCTGTGATTTTCATATGTAAATGAATTTATTAAACACTTAGTGCAGTATCAATACTATTATTTAAGACACATTTCAGTGTCGAGGAAATTCCCCTTTCCATTGGTGCCGAGGTGCAACAGTGGCTAGACAGACAGTATCTCCCACAGTAAAATAAGTATTGATTCTTCAATAGTACTAAATAATATAATATATATTGAACAAAGTAATTATTATTCATATGAATTTATTAAACACTCTTTACTTGTATAATATATGCGCTGGTGTATAACTTGTTACCTTTACAAGTATGGCTAGACATAAACACTTGTGTAATATGCGCAGGTGTACAACTTCTTTCCTTTACAAGTTTCTTCCACAGAAAAATAAGTATTTAAAAAAATCGATTCTTTAATGGTACTTGAGGCATAAACTCGACACATGTGTAACATGTGCTGGTTGGCACGTGTGTATAACTTGTACAGTATCTCATATTTATTTATAATAAATATTCATATTAAATTATTAAATACTTTTGCAGTATATTCCACCGTGAGATCTATTTTGTCTCAGGTGTACATAATGGATATTGAAGCATGAACTCGACACTTGNCCATATAGCATCACCTAACTCAAACTTGAGCTTACGTCTAGAATACAATACAGGAGAAGGTGAAATAGAAATAACAGAATTTGAAGTAGCAACTAACCCATTTATAGCAAACGTCTTCCAACATATTATGTCTCTTGAATCTATTTGACTCAAGTAATTAACACTAGTCACTGTGCTGTTGTGTGGATGTTTATAAAAGCAACCAATTTCACAGCGCCATGAGGCAAGCACGTTACCACAGGAGACGATATGTGTCAAGACCTGTGTTCAGAAATATTGGTTCTTTTGATTGTGATATTATGAAGGACGATAATGTGTTCGTGAAGCAAGTAACTACAGCATAAGAAAGCTACACACTGTTAAGTTTCATGTTTAGATTTGCTCTACAAGAAACCACGGTTACCTGGCAAGACTACTACTTGCATGTGCTCCAGTATACCTCCGAGAAAAAAAAAAAAAAGGACGTGCTGGTAACATGCCTGGCAAGTAAGATGGTAGCTTGCATTCACTCCAGCGTGTTACCTCCCAGTATACATGGCAAGGAGAAGATTGCAACTCTTGCATGAGCTAGAGTACACTGAATCAGACTGCGCGGGCCAATAAATAGTATACCTGGCAAGCCATCCGGTCTTGCAAGGTCTCCAGTATACTGCAGGAAATAAAAAAAACTGATAATTTACCTGACAATGTTAGGAACTTGCCTCTTGAACGAGCTACAGTAGAATACAGTCAGCATACCTGACAAGCCTACAACACACTTGCACACGCTACAATATGCTTATCGAGAAATATGGCTACCAAAACCCTCGGCAATGTACGTGACAAGCGGAATATGACGACGCTTGTGCGTGCTCCCGTACATGCCGGGAGAAAAAGCACTCTCTCCGACGGCATACATAACTATGTAGGCTTGACCCAAAACTGTTATTCTTATTAGGCCTGATAACCGTAGGGGATGGTATGTATGCCATCATCCAGGACTTGTCTTTTGTCGTCCATCCACGAAAGAGAGAGTTTGTTTGATTACTCCGTGCCAACTTCGTGGTGGTACAACCTAATACCAGCGACCTGCACTCTCATGCCGCGCTGGGCCAAAAGGATGCGCCGACAATCGTCTAACGTTATCGTCTTTTCAACTGCACACCTCTGTATCCCCTTCGCGCGTTTCCCTACCGTATTCATGCAGCGGTACGCATACAGTTTCGCCCTCAACCCGACAAACTCAATCATCTCGTTGCCTGCTCACTCATCCTTGAACTTCCCAATCACCTTAGCATTGGTAGGCGAGTAACAAAGTTGAGTGGTCGGGTAGCAGTTGGTGTCGAACTCCGACATGAGCGTCGGGTTTATGGCGAGTTCACTGTCAAGTCAGGGCAGGCAATCTCCATTACTAGGCTATCAGTATTCATGTAATGGAGGTTCACACTGTTCCCATACCGCNCTTTTCAACTGCACACCTCTGTATCCCCTTCGCGCGTTTCCCTACCGTATTCATGCAGCGGTACGCATACAGTTTCACCCTCAACCCGATAAACTCAATCATCTCGTTACCTGCTCACTCATCCTTGAACTTCCCAATCACCTTAGCATTGGTAGGCGAGTAACAAAGTTGAGTGGTCGGGTAGCAGTTGGTGTCGAACTCCGACATGAGCGTCGGGTTTATGGCGAGTTCACTGTAAAGTCAGGGCAGGCAATCTCCATTACTAGGCTATCAGTATTCATGTAATGGAGGTTCACACTGTTCCCATACCGCGCTCGCATTACATCGTAGTAAAATATATACATGAGTGTTTTTGACAGGTCGAGTACGGCAAACCCAGCGTATATGGGCTTGGCAAACATAATGTTCTCTTGGAGTAATTTGACCAGGGACAATGTCTCATTGTATTTAGTCCTGCATGCATTGTATTTAGTCCTTAAATGCAGGCTTTGCGATGAGCTTCTTCGCCCGAACGTCTCTACACACGAGTTCTATACGCCATCGTTTGCGCTTATTCTCCACAAGTTTGCAGTACGTTGCGTTATTCATTAACTTGTAAAAGTCTTTCTCGAAGGTGTTCGTGGCCGCCTGACGTTTCACCATATTCAAATCTATATAAGGCTTCAGCAACGGCTTCTGCAGGAATTGGAGGACTCAGTGAACAGCCTTGAGCCATAACCCATGACCCAATGCTTGCTTCAAATTAACATAATGTACGATAGAATGAAGCTTGCTCTCCAGGGTCGTCATGAGTTTCCGGGTTACCAGCTCTAGCTCGTGCTCTACCTTGAAGAAGTGAGATGTTGTGCGGAATTCACCGGATGGCAGATTCTTAGTGAGCATTGCCAGGCTGGCAGACATGAACCTGTACATATCAATGAACTGTATAGTGAACTTGTTGCCCAAACTCTTACTGAAAGCGATGATTTTCTCCTCGCTATGTGGAATAATATATATGTCCTGGCAATCATAGCCAAGCTGCTTAATTATTAAATTGGCATCATATGTCAAGTTATGGAAGTGTATCGGCAGTCTCTGGGGGTGGCGACAAAGCTTGTTGCAGTTATTACATGATGCCCCGATAAAACTGCCGGTAAAATTATCATGGTCATGCACCTTTTGGTTGTTTGTCGGTAAACAAACCAGAACAGTGGCAGCAGGTAGTGGCTAGAACATAGTCAGCCTGTTCCTCATGCGTTAGTGCTCGCATAGGTTCAGACTGACTATTTATGTCTTTCACCAGGAGACCTATCCTAACCACCTCTTTAATGAAGTGTTTCGACGCACCTTCGCCCGTGCAAACAGTTACACCCGGGGGTAGGCTGGTCATCTTATAGGCGGGAATAATGTCGTTATCAACTTTAACATATATGCCATATGAATAGGGCTCGTGTTTTTGGTACCTATATGTGTAGGACGTGTCCGGGTTTGGCTGACACGTTTGCACAGGTGCCAGCATTGCCTCAAAATCTGCATATACTATGATAGTTACCTTACCGCCATTCTGGTAGTTTTTGAATTTGAGCACATGCTGTCTGTCGTAGCTGTCCGGCTGTGGCATGTCTGCACGAACAGCAGTATGGTCAGTGCAATACCTCCTGTGCTCAGTCAGAGTTTCGGCACCCGTCAGCCCTGTCAGACGTGGTCGATTATCATATCCTTTGAAACAACTTTTACAGATATCTAAAAGCTCCGTGTGTGAAGTCACCGGGGAGTGTACCAGTCGCGAGAAATTTGACACATAACAATAATGAGAGTTCTGGTCCTCCGCTGTGGTGAGCAGCAGCAAATCAAAGTGCTGGGCCAGTTCCACATCTGTCACCCATATCTGCACTACTTTCGTATTCTCGACGAGTGCGTATATGTTTACGCTGACCCCCGGATTAGCTATCTCAAAAGATGGTATTTTTCGTACAGGAGTGGGAAACTCTATGGTAGAAAAATCGAAGCGCGTCTCCAGCCTGGTGTATCGCTGGTTGAGGCGTTGAATATTCCTCCCCTCTACGAAGCATGCCAGTATAGCCCATTTAAAGCACTGTAAGTCAGCGTTGTGTGGGTTGATAATTGCGCCTTTCTCCGCAAAACCTACAGGTAAGGGGATGTACGAGGAGACTCTAAGAGGGTCGAGCTTGTTTGCGCATAACTGGACTCGTTTCTCAGCAGTGAGAGTCCAGCCACTACCCTTCCCCATATAGTCAGTCTCCTCCACACATATCTTGGCAATGGCAGCCAACACAGCCGCCTCTATGTCGACTACGTTAAAAAGAGGCACGTTCGTCGTCTTAAAGGCACGTCGATCCTCCTCGTCCTCGCGAGGATCCGGTTTACCATATATGCGATCTAGAAATATGTTAAATTTGACCGCCCCTGTGTCTCGATTTCCTGTTCTAGTTGGCCAATGACATTCGCTTTCATTGCCTCGAGGTAGTCACAGATGTCTATTGCTTCGCTCGAGGTATTCTCGGCGACGTAAGTTTTCATTATGCCTCTGAACGCGCTTTCAACCTCAACGAACCCATAAGAGTTGCTCTCTCCAGCCCCAGTGACAATGGGCTCTCAGCGAGAGCTGCCCTCGCTCTCAAGAGCCGGAATGTGATGGGCGGCTGCGGGCTTGTCACTCTCGCTCGCTTCGCCGGCCGGGAGGTTGACGTGGCACCACCAGAACACTTTGCGCTATGCGCACGAAGCCTATCGGTCCTGGTAAACTTCCTGCCGAAGTTCCCACATGCCCTTGATGGAGCAGTAGGGTTCGCCCAACAAATACGTTCATGATGCCGGGCATGACAAGAGTGCCCGAAGCCCTCTTTACAGAATGCACTGTTGAGCAAAGCGGCATGCCTGATCAGTCCTGTGCATGTTACACTATGTTCGGCAAGCTTGTATGTGTAGTTGAAGGGGCGACCGCACCTATCGCAAAGAAGTTGGGCAGGCAGCCGGAATGGATTTAGAGAGCAATTGTGCTCGTGACACAATCCATTCCGGTGGTCCGTAAACAGTCGGTCGCAAAAACCACACTGTAGTGCGGGTCTGTGTATAATGGGAATGGTAGGGGATTAACAAACGCTGCTGAGGATGGAGACAATGGAGGTGAACTAGACTGTGACGAATCCATTGCAGTAGTAGTATATGTATATAAATAAATTCAGGTGCGTGGCAGGCAGCCCAGACCAGGATATATCCTACGATAAATAAAAAGGTTCTAGGATAGTTCGCAAATATGTGTGTAAATATATATATACATATATATATTATAATATATCAAAATTAAATCAACAAGTGAGTTCACCGGGGCTCGAACCCAGGAGTGATGTTATATTTAAATAGAATGATACATGTTCTCCGGGAGAGACATGCTTCATGCTTTGTATGGCGACTATCCGTATGTCAATATGAAATAGACTAGCTGTAAGGACCAGGGGGAGACTATATTACGTGTGAGCAACTGAATGTATGCAGAGCCGTACGACAGTTCAAGGCCTCCTAAAAGTTAATAACCCTTCAAGCTGTAATTACCTATACACTGGCCTGACACCAACACACAGAAATATGCTAACATGTGAAATAAACAATTAACGACTGCTGGGAAGCGGTGTGTGTGAACACCCATACCATTATGTTAAAAGTTATAGCCGAGAACGAACTACGCTATGTTTCTTTATTACTGAATGTCTTCGCATACAAACCCCCATACCTTTAATACTCACCAACAGACGAAACACACTTATCTCTAAAGAGGAGAGATGTTGTATAAAGTATCAAGTGCAGATATCAGCCTGATACTGACACCAGACGTGTATAGCTAACATCCAGAGCACGGTAGGTATTATAGCTGAAACCGTGAGGACCCTGGACATGTAGCAAGACATGAAGTGATCAGCTGTCCATACACGATTGAATGTTTAGGAATATAGGAGAGGTATATATACCCCTTCCCAAAGGAGGTAATCTGGAGAGAGTATTAGGACGACAATAACAAGTGTTATCTAACAATAACAAGTGTTATCTAACACTGTCCAGAGCGGCTGTAGGATAGACGGTCCCTGGCTAAAATCCGAAACATCTCTCTTCCCCAGCCCCAGTTACAATTCAAGTATATGGAATTTTAACTACTCTATCTGAACAACTAAAGTGTACTTGCGAGTACTCCATCATAGTTATATGTTGAAACTGTAACGTAATTAAATATTAAATACCGTATTGAATTTTACCTACTTATTTACACATAAACAACTAAAGCGTATTTGCGAGTACTCCATCATAGTCATATGTTAAAACTGTAATGTAATTAAATATGAAATATCATATGGAATTTTACACATGAACAACTAAAGCGTACTTGTGATATACACACCATCATAATTATATGTTAAAAGTGTAACACAATTAAAGTAACATATTTTATTTACTATTCAAGTAATGGTACCATCCAAAGGATTGTGTAATGTCTTTAGATTAAAGTATGCCTGTTAGAATTTTACCTTATCACAAAGATATATTCTAGCACAAAAGGTTGTGTACTGTGCTTTTAATATGCTAGCATGTTTTGTTTGCGATATGTATGTGTGCTTGTCATCCAACAGAAATAAAAACACAGAGAGTTTCAGAACACATATATATTAACGCATATATTATACATTGTTTTTGATTAATAACTAAATACATATTCTCTCATTTCTTTATGCAATTAATACAGTCCAAGACAATATTGATATACACAATTTTTTTTTTTCACATCAAGATATTTGTCTACTAAAATTATCACAAGTAAATATAAAATATTTTTCAATTAATACAAAAACACAGAACGTATTAACATAAGTAATATATATTTAATTAAAACCGCAGAAAATAAGATGTATATTTGATAAATTTTAAATAAAATTTGTTTAAAAAAATTAAATACAATTTTTTTTCACTATTGTTTCGCAAGCAGAGTAGTGAAAAGTTGCTGCAGTAAAGTCTTTCTATCGGCAATGGTTAATTTACATGCGCCCTGAAGCGACGAATTGCCGCAATTCAGACAGGCGGTGGCTGACATCTTCTTACATGACGTTCTGCGACGAGGAACAGCTTTTACTACCAAGGACTTGACAGCTGGCATAGAGTTGACAGCAACAGGCTTCTTACCTTTGACGACCGGCATCTGGGCGTCCTCCGTAGTAATGTAAATTACAGCAGCAGAGTTGGCAGGAACTGTAGGTTCAGGTATCACCAAAGGATATTGAGGAAGGTGAACTCATTGCATTATGCAATAAAGTGTGAGTTATCACCTCGTCCGAATCACATGGCAGGGGAGTGTCTGTTCGCATATAGTTAACAACACACCTCCGAAGAATATTACAGTCGACCATCTGCTGACAGCGCTCGCATGATGTTGGATTGTGGGCAAGCAGCCAATGCACTATACCGTCACACTGTTCGCTGTACGTTCTTGGCTCGTCAGCGGTCTCGCCATCACAGACATAGGTTATGCTCCTGTTATCAGGCGTTACACTGCTGTAGGCTGTCTCTGGGCGAAATGGTACGTTCATCTTGATCTCACTGGTNTTTGCGAGTACTCCATCATAGTCATATGTTAAAACTGTAATGTAATTAAATATGAAATATCATATGGAATTTTACACATGAACAACTAAAGCGTACTTGTGATATACACACCATCATAATTATATGTTAAAAGTGTAACACAATTAAAGTAACATATTTTATTTACTATTCAAGTAATGGTACCATCCAAAGGATTGTGTAATGTCTTTAGATTAAAGTATGCCTGTTAGAATTTTACCTTATCACAAAGATATATTCTAGCACAAAAGGTTGTGTACTGTGCTTTTAATATGCTAGCATGTTTTGTTTGCGATATGTATGTGTGCTTGTCATCCAACAGAAATAAAAACACAGAGAGTTTCAGANTATGCTAGCATGTTTTGTTTGCGATATGTATGTGTGCTTGTCATCCAACAGAAATAAAAACACAGAGAGTTTCAGAGCACATATATATTAACGCATATATTATACATTGTTTTTGATTAATAACTAAATACATATTCTCTCATTTCTTTATGCAATTAATACAGTCCAAGACAATATTGATATACACAATTTTTTTTTTTCACATCAAGATATCTGTCTACTAAAATTATCACAAGTAAATATAAAATATTTTTCAATTAATACAAAAACACAGAACGTATTAACATAAGTAATATATATTTAATTAAAACAGCAGAAAATAAGATGTATATTTGATAAATTTTAAATAAAATTTGTTTAAAAAAATTAAATACAATTTTTTTTCACTATTGTTTCGCAAGCAGAGTAGTGAAAAGTTGCTGCAGTAAAGTCTTTCTATCGGCAATGGTTAATTTACATGCGCCCTGAAGCGACGAATTGCCGCAATTCAGACAGGCGGTGGCTGACATCTTCTTACATGACGTTCTGCGACGAGGAACAGCTTTTACTACCAAGGACTTGACAGCTGGCATAGAGTTGACAGCAACAGGCTTCTTACCTTTGACGACCGGCATCTGGGCGTCCTCCGTAGTAATGTAAATTACAGCAGCAGAGTTGGCAGGAACTGTAGGTTCAGGTATCACCAAAGGATATTGAGGAAGGTGAACTCATTGCATTATGCAATAAAGTGTGAGTTATCACCTCGTCCGAATCACATGGCAGGGGAGTGTCTGTTCGCATATAGTTAACAACACACCTCCCAAGAATATTACAGTCGACCATCTGCTGACAGCGCTCGCATGATGTTGGATTGTGGGCAAGCAGCCAATGCACTATACCGTCACACTGTTCGCTGTACGTTCTTCGCTCGTCAGCGGTCTCGCCATCACAGACATAGGTTACGCTCCTGTTATCAGGCGTTACACTGCTGTAGGCTGTCTCTGGGCGAAATGGTACGTTCATCTTGATCTCACTGGTGCCGAATGGTAGGAAAACATGGCGTTTATATAGCATCTACACTGCGTCGACATTACTTCAGAGCTTTTTGAACAATAACAGTCGAATACGTGCATAAATGTCGTACATTANATCTACACTGCGTCGACATTACTTCAGAGCTTTTTGAACAATAACAGTCGAATACGTGCATAAATGTCGTACATTATCTGACAACATTTACACTTGCTGCACTTGCTGTGACATGTTATTTCGCCCTCGGCCATCGTGCTGCTGTCTGCTTCAACTTATATACAGTTTCAATTCAAGATACAACATACCTTAGCAGCGCAGGGCAGAACGTATGTGCTGCCACATTCTTCCAGCGTGCTCGTATGTATGTGGCCTGTACATTCTTCGGTCCAGTGGTAGGTTGATCCAGTATCAACTTCTCGCAAGGTAAAGTGCACCGTTTTGTTCTCGGTGCGCAGTTCTGTAATGTCTTCACATTCAGTATGCACTGCGAGAATACGTCCGTTTTCAGGTAACTCACTCTTGGGTCAGAGATTGTAGACAGCACACTGGTCGGACTTGTGGCAGGGTAGAATATCATAATAAAAGTTATCACGGGTATCCTGATAACCCCAAAAATTATTTTTAGAGTCACATATTTGTACTTGCTCGTGTTCAATCTCTCGTTTAAACACGACTCTTCTATATCCGGTTAAGTATTTCTCGTACATGTTCACGCCTTCCGGCAAAAATGTCACAAAGTTACGTATGTTAAACATATTACACATGACGATAGTTCTCTTCTCAACGAAACACTGGTGATTACTGCGNACATATTTGTACTTGCTCGTGTTCAATCTCTCGTTTAAACACGACTCTTCTATATCCGGTTAAGTATTTCTCGTACATGTTCACGCCTTCCGGCAAAAATGCCACAAAGTTACGTATGTTAAACATATTACACATGACGATAGTTCTCTTCTCAACGAAACACTGGTGATTACTGCAGCTCTACTTGTCGCTCTTCTTACATTGTCCTCCACATAATTTTACCTTTGTTCATGTATGTAGTATGACGGTCGCCGGTACAGCACTAGGTCCAGCGGGTAATTACACTGTTAGCATTGAAAAGTTCATATGTAATTGCATGAGTAAACCAAACCTGGCGTATATACATACTCTTCACCTGCTTGCGCTAATATAGTACTGAGTGAGCACGGCAGCTTCATTTCAGGTCTTAGGTGATACATGGCACATGATATTCCATTACATGGTACCGAGAGAAAACTATTATCATTGGCACGACACGTACAGTGTTCAAGACCGTTACAAGATTCTACCTGCAATGGTTGGCTGGGTGGTTTGAAGTACACATGTCTATATCCTACCGTGACTTCGCCTTCATACATGATGAGTGGGTTGAAGTACATGATAACTTCAAAATGTTAAACACACTAAGCTAAGAATATTCCGCAACCATGTTACACATTCTTAAGAAAATTCTACGACATGCATTGACTTCCCATTGTCAATTGACTTGATGCCAGCATAGCTGAATCGTACTGTTGTGACATTTTACTTAACCATGTCGTCATCTGATATGAGTTGAACATAACGTGTATGCAGTCGGATGCGCAACTCATTGTCTAACGTATATTTCATACAATCACCGTATGCTGTCTTGGTGCGGCGAAAATCTGATGCGACGTGCAACTTGCCGATGACTAGCTCTGACAGCGGCTTGTATGGTACGGTCCCATTCAGCTTGGCGATTAGACATTCCATGATTACCAGAGGATCAGTAATATAGTTCTCCTCCTCGCCGGCTCAGCTATTTATAATGGCCGGAGGTGTTTAAAAAAAATGTTGACCTTCGATATAGTCCAACAGATGCCATGTCTTTATCAAAAGCCCATTAAGGCAAGGGCAAACAAGGTTACATCTACATGCATTACATGCGTGCTCTATATGTTTTTTATATTTCTCTCTCAACTTTCTAAACGACGGGCACTCACACTCGGTTTGTAGATCACAGGGTTTTATTTTAGTGGTGCAATAATTGCTTAAATGGCGGTTCTGCTCTGGCCCGGCTACAAAGACTGTACCATTCTCGTTTAATGCAGACATAAGTACATTGCGCGCTTTCTCGTATTCTAAATATTCCTCGCTCCAATTGAGACCGTGATATAATTTTTCCAGCCAGATATTAGTTACTTTGCTTTTCACGTCCAGCTCGTGCCATGGACACGGCGGTTGGAATGTACGCATATCTATGCGACCGTCAACATATGCTATACAAATATGTTTAATAATAAAACCCTGCTGTGAGACGCAACCATGAATGTTCACTTACATTATGACGATTGGAGACAGAATGGGATATAGTTGTAACTTACATCAGTATTTTAACTACTCTGTCACGCACATTATACGTGACTAGTTTGTCGTGAAGTATTAAGGTGTAGACCTGGGTGAAGGCCGGGAAATTCTCTGTGGTGGTTATTTCAATCCTGCAGTCTACAACCCCGGATTTTAAGCGATTGTCTTATTTGCTAACGACAAACACTAGTAGGGGCACCGTATCCATGAACTTGTTCGGTTCTAAAGCGGGGGCTTGTGTTTGACCATAGTACGAGCGTTGAAAGTCCGTGTACATTTGGTACGGTACCATATATGCACCATTTGCGAAATCTATATTTAAATCTCTATATGGATAGGCCTCGGAGTTTAAGAAAATTTTAACATTCTTAATATTTACATGATCGAATTTTGAACAATCCTTATTGAGTACGTTCCGTTTACCTGTCTGAAACTAGTTTTCACATTCCAATTTATGCTTACAAAGCTCGGCACGCTAGGATAAGTTTCTAAACTCCAAGTACGAAACGCTATACCTATGTTCCTTCCTTTTTCTGCATATTAAAAAAAATTTACACATTCCGACATGTTTACTTGTATGTGTGGTAGTAACCAGTCAATATAATGTATTATTGAGAGTGTGGCTGCTTCTGGGACCGCCCCAGCGTCCTTGGGTGAATTCATTTGAGTGTTGGCCATTTGCATAACTATCTCCTGCTTGGAATTAATAATGATGTGCCTGTAGTCTTCCGCGAACCTTAACAGCTTAGTCAGGGGAATACACACTTCAAATTTACCGTTGGCATATACAGGAACCTCAAAGTCTTCTTCCATTCCCCAGCCAGCCAATTTGGCGGCCGGCAGTTGGTTATGCGATGAAAGGTAATTTTTTTGTGTTTGCCGTGATTCTTACATCACGAGTTGCATCTACTTCGCACCCGTTAAATTCATAGAAGATTCTATTAATCATGTGAAGTATACCATTTCTAATGATTTTAGTCGTTGCTGGAAGAGCGTTACCAGCCCTTGTCAGCATACCCCAAAAGTGCAAATAATAATTACATGGTGCTGTGGAAATATCTCGGTTTTGCACGGGAATCCGTACCTCTGATGAGGCCATGTAGGGGCATGGAAGATATGGCGAGTAAGTGTGGATTTACGCCTTTGTAATTGTGTCTTCATATCCTACCGGCTCCCCGACGTTTAAGATTTCCATGTCCATACTTACTCTTAATCGTTAATCCTAATATTGTAAGGAAACAAACGTTTTCAGGTGTTAGCGGACTGAGTGCCTGCCTCGTATTGACTTTTGGTGTGACGTAATAAGTTACTGTTATGGCTTTCACATGCTTAATTTTCAGTCCCATCTTTCTGCAAATGCAAACGCACTGTTATTTCCTCATCTCGAACATTAATCAAACGACTTTCTTGGTCTACTATGGAAACCATTACTTCCTGTACATTCTCTGTTGTGACCAGCACATATATGGGCGTAGTTGGGATGCTCAATAGTTTAAATCCCTGTGGGACATTTGCAGAGAATTCATATAAGGTCTGGTTTGGTTTACCATTGAGAAACGATCCGCTAACTAAATTACAATTTATTCTTATAATTTTCACGGGGAAGATATTTACAGGTAGGGTAGATTCGTGAGTCTTATTTGCCTCGTATTAAGCGTTTTCAAAACCCAGCATGGCTGCGAGGGTATTGTTTTGTGTAAAGTCTACCTGTGCTGTACAATGCATTTCGCTATGCAGAGTATTAGAATTTCCTTGTAACACTAAGGTAGCGTCAGATCCCAGCTCTTGTTTCAGATACTCGCCGATGTCCTCAATCTCGTTCGACCCAGTGGAAATGCCTACCTCTTGTATCTTACCGTCTCCCTTTACATATCGGAACATGCTATTACATTCATCAATGTTTGGCACTGAAAAATATGTTTGAAAATCTATCACAGCTACAGACCACACTCCTGTCAGGCTTAGCGGTGGAAAATGCACAGACCATAATTCCAAGGTATTAACTGTCACTATCAGAGTAAGCAACATGACTGATACCTTAGCAATATTGTGTAGACGTTAAGTAACCAGGAAGCGCAAGCACAAGTGACCAAAATTCCAGTCCCGCGGACGCTCTTCTGTCTCGTGGTTTCAATAAATTCTAGCACCTTTAAAATATTTTTTAAATTCGGGCGGGGCCCTTAAATGACCGTAGCTATCGTAATATTTAACTGTGTTCCCATCATTTTTATAGGTGGTCCAGTGAGTCCCAGGCCCCGAGCTCGTATCTAAATTTACTATCCCGCATTCTACCTGTCTCGAGCGCTGCAGCAATTTGTCAAGCATAAAAACACACTGGAAATAAAGTATTTTTAATTTTTGTGAAAATTTATGCAACTCTATGTTTGTTAATGGCCTGACAGGCAGTTAATTTAAAACTTCCTCTTTCGCCATCGACTTTTTGAGCCCCCGTCGCGGTACGGGCGCAAATACAGCCCTTTCTCTTTTTTTTATGCTGGCAATATTTTACATTTTTTTATTATAACATAATTGTTCAGCTAAGCGTTTATTCTCGTCTTTAGCACTATTCACGGCTTGTGCAATACTGCTCGATCCTCCAAAGACTTCCCAACACTCCTAGAGCTGGTAAAATGAACGGTATAATCCCTCCGTGCTTAGATTTCCTGCGTATATGTTTCTCCCACCCCTTGTTTAACTTTGGACTTCATTATTTTGGAAATGCCCCAAGCGGCCAAGCATTCAATGGGCTTAGAGTTGGATGAACCGACTATTGCTTTGGCCGTATTCGCAAGAATAGTGTCTGCAGTGTGTCGGTCTTTCAAATTATTACTAGTAGCGTACGCAATGTCGTGTTGTTTGCACGCAGTGTCTAGAGCATTTATAGGTACGTCTCCTCTCTCTAGTCTTCGAGCCAGACGTGTGCCAGGTCCACAAAATTTGTATGCGGGTATATGGGCTTCAAATGAGAGATAATTTATTAATGTATTTACCAGATCGACTTCTTTCTTGACAGTCCTATCCCCGCGATGCATAACGTGAAACTAACTGTTAATGTTTATAGCGTAAGAGTTTTATAAGGTTTGTGAATGGATTCGAATGTGGGCTGGCCATTGTGTGTGTGACTTCTTACAATGAAGCGCTCTCCTCTAGTCTGGCTATTGACCGACGATCTCGCTTCCAGGTTGTTGTTTTTCCTCCCAGCTCAGAGCGGCGGTGGCCATTGATGTTTTNGACACATTCCACCAATACGACACACATGCAGACCACTTAGCGCTTATACTTCCCCCACCCCATGGCTCCTTGGCATGCGCAGACAGAATAAGTGCTGTTTACGTCTCCGCTGTCCCTGCTCTGGCACGCGGACTACTAGCTTTTCAGACAGACCGCCTAGCGCTTGCTCCCTTCTATATTTTAAAACATTAAATTTTTCTAAGTTCAGATTTGAGAACCCAACTATTGTAGCGTTTATGAAACATGAGAGTGCAGGTCACTGGCATTAGGTCATACCACCACGAAATTTACATGGAGCAATCAAACAAACTGGCTCTTTCGTGGATGGACGAAAAAAGACAAGTCCTGGATGATGGCATACATACCGTCCCCTATGGTTATCAGGCCTAATAATAAAAACAGCTCTGGGTCAGGCCTACATAGTTATGTATGTCGTCGGAGAGAGTGCCTTTTCTCCCGGCATGTACGGGAGCACAAGCATACATTCCTGAGGGTTTTGGTAACCATATTTCTCGATAAGCATGCTGTAGCATGTGCAAGTGTGTTGCAGGCTTGTCAGATATGCTGACTGATAAACTACTGTAGCTCGTTCAAGAGGCAAGTTCCTAACATTGTCAGGTAAATTATTAGTTTTTTATTTCCTTCAGTATACTAGAGCACATGCAAGACCGGATGGCTTGCCAGGTATACTATTTATTGGCGCGCGCTGTCTGATTCAGTATACTGTAGTGCATGCAAGAGTTGCAATCTTATCCTTGTCAGGTATAATGGGTGGGAACATGCTGGAGTGAATGCCAGCTACCATCTTACTTGCCAGGCATGTTACCAGCACGTCCTGTACATGTTTTTTTTCTCGGAGGTATACTGGAGCACATGCAAATAGTAGTCTTGCCAGGTAACCGTGGTTTCTTGTAGAGCAAATCTAAACATGAAACTTAACAGTGTGTAGCTTTCTTATGCTGTAGTTACTTGCTTCACGAACACATTATCGTCCTTCATAATATCACAATCAAAAGAACCAATATTTCTGAACACAGGTCTTGACACATATCGTCTCCTGTGGTAACGTGCTTGCCTCATGGCGCTGTGAAATTGGTTGCTTTTATAAACATCCACACAACAGCACAGTGACTAGTGTTAATTACTTGAGTCAAATAGATTCAAGAGACATAATATGTTGGAAGACGTTTGCTATAAATGGGTTAGTTGCTACTTCAAATTCTGTTATTTCTATTTCACCTTCTCCTGTATTGTATTCTAGACGTAAGCTCAAGTTTGAGTTAGGTGATGCTATATGGGTATTTAGAAAGTTGGTTGGTATGAATTTGTCTTTGGTATCACACTCTAGTGCCCGTCCGTATTCTGTTTCCCATTGCTGAAGATTTCGCTTCATTAGTCGTCCCCCTGCTGCTTCGCAGCCCACCTGTTCACTATATCTATGACGTTACCAATATATATTTATATATTTATATATGTATTGATAGTGTTGTAGGAATAGTGTACTGCCGGTTCCAAGTCCCGGGTCCGTCTGCATGGTTATGTCATGCAGGTGGTAAGCGGGCGGACGAGACAGCAACTGGTAAGTGAAGGTAACTTGCGATACTTAGAAAATGATTCCAAGTATAATATATTTCTAAAATATGTTTGTAAACCATTATGGTGGCATCATCAAGATAAATTAATCAAAGTTCCAAAAAAACTGTATTAAAATCAGATTGTTTAATAAACATGATAAATATGTATTTTACTGTGGAATATACTGAAATGTATGTATATTAAATCAAAGNGCATGTACGGGAGCACGCACAAGCGTCGTCATATTCCGCTTGTCACGTACATTGCCGAGGGTTTTGGTAGCCATATGTCTCGATAAAAATGCTGTAGCACGAGCAAGTGTGTTGCAGGCTTGTCAGATCTGCTGACTGATAAACTACTGTACCTCGTTCAAGAGGCAAGTTCCTAACATTGTCAGGTAAATTATCAGTTNTGTTGCAGGCTTGTCAGATCTGCTGACTGATAAACTACTGTACCTCGTTCAAGAGGCAAGTTCCTAACATTGTCAGGTAAATTATCAGTTTTTTTTATTTCCTGCAGTATACTGGAGCCCTTGCAAGACCGGATGGCTTGCCAGGTATACTATTTATTGGCCCGCGCAGTCTGATTCAGTGTACTGTAGTGCATGCAAGAGTTGCAATCTTCTCCTTGCCATGTATACTGGGTGGTAACACGCTGGAGTGAATGCCAGCTACCATCTTACTTGCCAGGCATGTTACCAGCACGTCCTGTACATGTTTTTTTCTCGGAGGTATACTGGAGCACATGCAAGTAGTAGTCTTGCCAGGTAACCGTGGTTTCATGTAGAGCAAATCTAAACATGAAACTTAACAGTATGTAGCTTTCTTCTGCTGTAGTTACTTGCTTCACGAACACATTATCGTCCTTCATAATATCACAATCAAAAGAACCAATATTTCTGAACACAGGTCTTGACACATATCGTCTCCTGTGGTAACGTGCTTGCCTCATGGCGCTGTGAAATTGGTTGCTTTTATAAACATCCACACAACAGCACAGTGACTAGTGTTAATTACTTGAGTCAAATAGAATCAAGAGACATAATATGTTGGAAGACGTTTGCTATAAATGAGTTAGTTGCTACTTCAAATTCTGTTATTTCTATTTCACCTTCTCCTGTATTGTATTCTAGACGTAAGCTCAAGTTTGAGTTAGGTGATGCTATATGGATATTTAGAAAGTTGGTTGGTACGACTTTGTCGTTGGTATCACACTCTAGTGCCCGTCCGTATTCTGTTTCCCATTGCTGAAGATTTCGCTTCATTAGTCGTCCCCCTGCTGCTTCGCAGCCCACCTGTTCACTATATCTATGACGTTACCAATATATATTTATATATTTATATATGTATTGATAGTGTTGTAGGAATAGTGTACTGCCGGTTCCAAGTCCCGGGTCCGTCTGCATGGTTATGTCATGCAGGTGGTAAGCGGGCGGACGAGACAGCAACTGGTAAGTGAAGGTAACTTGCGATACTTAGAAAATGATTCCAAGTATAATATCTTTCTAAAATATGTTTGTACACCATTATGGTGGCATCATCAAGATAAATTAATCAAAGTTCCAAAAAAACTGTATTAAAACCAGATTGTTTAATAAACATGATAAATATGTATTTTACTGTGGAATATACTGAAATGTATGTATATTAAATCAAAGNCCAGATTGTTTAATAAACATGATAAATATGTATTTTACTGTGGAATATACTGAAATGTATGTATATTAAATCAAAGTGTTTAATAATTATATACTGTGAAATATGATTTATTTGTATTGCAAAAAGTGTTTAATAAATTCATAAATAATAAACCTGAGAAATGTTTTATTTATTGCTATTAAAAAATCATTTTTCCTTAAATAATTATTTTCTGTGGAGGAAACTTGTAAAGGAAACCACGACATATTATTATGTACACCTGAGAAAAAAAATATTATTTAGTGCTTTTAAAGGAAACAAGTTATAAACACAAGTGTCGAGTTCATGCTTCAATATCCATTATGTACACCTGAGACAAAATAGATCTCACGGTGGAATATACTGCAAAAGTATTTAATAATTTAATATGAATATTTATTATAAATAAATATGAGATACTGTACAAGTTATACACACGTGCCAACCAGCACATGTTACACATGTGTCGAGTTTATGCCTCAAGTACCATTAAAGAATCGATTTTTTTAAATACTTATTTTTCTGTGGAAGAAACTTGTAAAGGAAAGAAGTTGTACACCTGCGCATATNAGAATCGATTTTTTTAAATACTTATTTTTCTGTGGAAGAAACTTGTAAAGGAAAGAAGTTGTACACCTGCGCATATTACACAAGTGTTTATGTCTAGCCATACTTGTAAAGGTAACAAGTTATACACCAGCGCATATATTATACAAGTAAAGAGTGTTTAATAAATTCATATGAATAATAATTACTTTGTTCAATATATATTATATTATTTAGTACTNTACAAGTAAAGAGTGTTTAATAAATTCATATGAATAATAATTACTTTGTTCAATATATATTATATTATTTAGTACTATTGAAGAATCAATACTTATTTTACTGTGGGAGATACTGTCTGTCTAGCCACTGTTGCACCTCGGCACCAATGGAAAGGGGAATTTCCTCGACACTGAAATGTGTCTTAAATAATAGTATTGATACTGCACTAAGTGTTTAATAAATTCATTTACATATGAAAATCACAGCGTTTAATAAATGCATTAATATACGGGTATAAAAATTAACTTAGGAACAGTTCCTTCAATGTCAACTCGTTGTCTCGGGCGATTTAATGGCTGGGAGGGTTCGTCGCATGGAGCATCACCTGCGGCTATGTATTAACAACAAATATGACCGTCATTGAATGTTCGAGAAATTTTTTTTTNTCGCATGGAGCATCACCTGCGGCTATGTATTAACAACAAATATGACCGTCATTGAATGTTCGAGAAATTTTTTTTTATATTATAAAAAAATTTAACTTTTGAAATATTGAATAAACTTTTAAAATATTAAATAAACTTTTNAAATTTTTTTTTATATTATAAAAAAATTTAACTTTTGAAATATTGAATAAACTTTTAAAATATTAAATAAACTTTTAAAATATTAAAAACATTTTTTATATGTTCAACGAAATTTAAAAAAAATTAATAAAATTTTTATTTGGAAATTTTGGAAAATTTTGGAAATTGTTGAAAAAAAAATTGCGCTTTTGCCATAATTTTTATAACAAAATGGCGGTTTACTTGCTGCCAAGATGGTCACCGTAGCGGTGGAATGCAAACGCATACACTTTGGCTTTGCTTTGTAAGGTTCGGTGTTGTGTCCCTGTGTCCCTGTCGGGAACCTGTGTTCGAATGTACCAATTCTTACTACTCAGGGGACATATAAATTGTTATTCCAAGCACAGCTTATTTTTCTTACGTATTTCGTTTTACATCTATACCCGTGATCAACGGTTCCCTCTGTCTCGCATGTGATAATGTTTATACCTCAATCTCAAAACGTAGAGACTTCAAAAATTCAGTTAAGTATAGGCCATTCATGGTTACTTCACACATTTCTGAAGACCTGCTGAAGTTATACTTTCAGGATATTCCTCCGCCTCATTCAACCGAAGTTTAACCGAGTCTTGAAAATTACATGAAAGGGACAATGTAGATACTACACTCGTGCGCACTCAGTGTAATAACATTTGAATAAGAACTATTTCTTACTAGGTATTACCAACACACATATTTTCTCCATGCTTTAATTCATATTAATTAGAAATGAAAGAAAATACTTTATAGATAAAATAGAAGATAACGTTCTTCGTAATAAAAAATAAGGTACTTTTATGTTTACAAAAGTGTAAAAAGCTTGTGATACATGGAATATTTAGGAAACAGCTAACCATGTAATTCATGGGGTGATTATTTTTAAGATTCCATTCAACAAGTGGGAAGAAACTGAGAGTGGCCGTCTAAGCCGTGTCAAGCTTGATTGCGAGAATTCGTAAAAAAAAAGGAAATAAATATGGATGGGATTCTTTGGCGTTAATAAAGAAAAGAGGGGAAAGCGATTAGCCGCGAACTCGTGGTTGAAATAGGCGGGTGACAGTGAACCGGTCTCGATGTGTTAACACGGTTTGGGTTGAGGGGCGTGGCCGTGGAAACCACAATGCACGGCGAGTCACTCTCTGCCGCGGGCTGCGGTAGGCCTGGCCCCTACAAGGTGGTGTTGCGTATATATACCCGTGTAGGTCGACATGCAATATCGTTGGTCGCTCAGTCAATCACCGGCACTCACCATGTACAAGGTGCGTGGATTATCACCTTACTCTTGCGGCTCCCGCCTATCTGGAGCTTTTTCCCGCGTTTGAGACCGAGAAGCGAGGGAGCGATAAGGACGACACTGCCACGCGCATCAAGTGCGCCTTCACCACTAAGCGCAAGCCTCTGAACTGGCGTGCAGTGTTCTAGTCGCACTGCGAGTACCTATGGGGCTTTCAGCGGTGGCTCTATTTTTTTATTGGTGGAAAATCTGTAGGCGGGTTCAGTGCAGGGCCCTCGAGTAGTTTTGCATGTATCTGACGCGTATATTTTGAGATACAGAGCTTTGAAAAAGCTGTTTTTAGGCGTTTTGGAATACTCTCAAATGGCGTTTCTAACGTGTATGACATTTTGAAAGTACTCAGCAGCTCTCTTCTGAGGTGTGTGTTCCTTCCGCAGATCAGCACATTATAAGCCCGTTTAATAGTTCCATGGAAAAACGCGTAATTAAAACACTCCGCAACGCAGTTCAAGTGCCACATACGCGGGAGCCTTAACGGAACGGAATACCAACAGTGCTGCGTATTTTCACACGATCCGCAGCTCACACAGTTTTCGGCAGCTACACACTTAAGTTAGGAACAGCAAAGCTGATTTAATTTCTTGAAAAATAACGTTGACAAGAAATATGTGTTATTTACTCCAAAGTAAAATATTTAATCCCCTAGCCTTGCTTTGTACTCAAGGAGAAGTTAAAATGGGAAGTAATTATCAGAGTTAAATTAATTTTAATACGACGTTGTATGCAAGGTACTATTGAAAATATCGGAGTTCCATTTTCGTGAAAAACAATAAATCTGTATTATATTTTGCTTCTGTGCAACATAGATAATAAATCTGGCGTAAGTTATTATATTACATGTTTTCAAAAATTTCACTTGCAATACACACACAGGGCGGAAAAATAAAATTAAAATCGTTTTATTTAGTGACCATTTTTTGTAGGCATATTACTGAAATATTTACTTGAGAACAGCAACCCGGAACTCTATGATAGTTTAGTTATCTGTATATCAGATTAAAAATGATAAATTTTTTTGCAGTGAGTTACTTTTGTACTTGGCAGTTTTTACGAGCAAAGAGCAATTCCTTTGAGAACCATACACTTTCAGGAAATTTACATTTACATAATGCCTAGAAACTAAGTGTAATCTAAGTTTACACACGTCACAAGACGAATAGGAAGAGTTTATTTTACACAAGACAGTGAAGATATTTCGGTGGCTCTTAACATTGAGATGTTTCTTTTATACAATATAACTACCAAAATTTTAACTAGAAATTTTGTTCACTAAAATAGGCATGTAATGATACAACACATATAGCGTGTTAGTCAATGTAAGAGGTAATACATTATTATGTCTCTTTCCAGTTCGTCGTTCTCGCCGCCGTCGTGGCTGTGGCCAGGGCTGGCTACTTGGGTGGAGCTGCCTACGGCGCCCCCGCCTACGGCGCATACGCCGCCCCCGCCTACGGCGCGTATGCCGCCCCCGCCTACAGCGCGTATGCCTCCCCCGCCGCCATCACCTCCCAGCACTCCAACATCCTGAGGACGCCCGGCAACCTGGGACAGGTGTCCACCTACTCCAAGACCATCGACACTCCTTACTCCAGCGTCTCCAAGTCTGACGTGCGCGTCAGCAACGACGCCCTGGCCTACGGCGCCGCCTACCACGCACCCATATCCGCCTACCACGCTCCCGCCTATGCTGGCGCATACGCCGCCCCCGCAGCCTACGCCACCCCCGCCTATGCTGGCGCATACGCCGCCCCCGCCGCCTACGCCGCCCACGGTCTGGCTTACTCTCCTGCTGCTGTCGCCTCCCACGTGTCCTTCTCCGGCCTGGGAGCTTACTACGGCTGGTAGACACTTCACCATCACCCCTGGACAACGTCGCTGACGAGCCCTGGAGCACCACGAGAACACACTCTCATTCCTCACGTCTCATGCAAACTTTTTGAATGTTATTACTGCACCTACTTAACTGAACAGACTGAGTACTGCAAACAATTTGTACATTATATTTATCAAATAAATATTCAACAACATATACATGTTTAATTTTCTTAATTTAATTCCTTTTCGTTTCATATAAGTACGGATTTAATAAATGCAATTCAGTTTAATATGTAAGCTGAAACTTAA
Organism: Clitarchus hookeri; assembly: GCA_002778355.1. Taxonomy (NCBI): domain Eukaryota; kingdom Metazoa; phylum Arthropoda; class Insecta; order Phasmatodea; family Phasmatidae; genus Clitarchus; species Clitarchus hookeri. Next base: position 186,555 of record NQII01001654.1, on the reverse strand, counting down.
ACAAAACAAATTTTATTCCAACAGTTGTGGCGTATGAGCTATTTGTGTTAGCAGAAAATGTACAGGATTTATATCTAAATGTGTTACAATGGTTGAGAGGGGTTTCCTGATTAAAAATAATTAGAAAACGTTTTTTTAAATAGCTAAATGATTATTAAGAGATTTGTGTACACCAAAAATGGAAAAACATTCAATTAAAAATACTAGAAAATACTAGAGATGAATAAAAACATTCACAGTGTATCATTAATATATGATAAGCATCCTCTGAAAGTTCAAGTGCAAACAAAATCCACCATCAGTAACAAAATGCATAGGGTTTGCAAGTATTACATCGCATTAAATGATGTACCCCTTAGTGTTTAGTGAATTTTCAAGACAGTTTATTAATCGCCATGCACAAGTGTACAAACAGGTCCTGTAACAGTTCAACTATCTCCGTTTCCTATACGATAGCCTCTACATGCTGTTACTGTTTTTTAGGTGCTGTCTTTCCATGAAGTTATCTGGATTTCTGAGGAGTGAGAAGAAGTGCGGTAATTATCCCAAAATTCTCTTATCCATGAAGCACTTTATCACTTCAAAACAAAACAGATTAACCTGTCATGTTCCAATAATCTGTTGGGTGACTTTGTTGTTCATCAATCGTTGAGATCAAGATTTTAAAGTATAAAAAATAAGCTCGTCAGAAAAAGACACCAATAGATGTTTTAATTGTGTCGATGAGGTAACTTGGAATTTATATACATTACTTTCATATTTAGGTGTTATAAAAAAACCATTTAAAGTTTTTTAAGTCGGAAAACGATATAGTTCGGTAAAATTAATCTCAAATAACCGTTTATTTGAATATTTTCTTGTGTATTTGAAACCAGATATTGTTTAAAATATAGAATATCTTACTTATTTTTTAATGTCCTACTTTATTTTTATGACTGGAAACTTTGGTGGGCGGGGGTTCAAGATATTGCATGACCTAAAATCCTATCATGAAATGTGTCTCATTTTGTACAAAATACTTGTTACAATGGCGTATAATGTTTAATATTCGTCATTTTCTACAGTTGTATTATACTGGAAAATAAGCTCCCAATTTGGAATAGCACAAAATGTTCTCATACCTTTTCATATTCTGGTAATCCTTCTGTTTTATGGAAGCTATAATCAGCATTTTTTTTCTTCATTCAAGAGCCTATTATTCGTATTTTCTCACAATAGTTATCTGAAACGAAAGGAATCTAAATATGAATGATTATATGTTTTTTTCTAATGAAGATTCTAAAATCTTGCATCGACTGTATGATGAAGCTGTCGTGCAGGTTTTCTCTTTCCCGTGCAAACTGGAACCATACAGATGACAATATAATTTTGTAAAAAATTACTCCACTTAATGTTTAACTTTACGCTACTGGGATAATTAAAATACGTTTATATTATTCTTATACCCAAACCAATAATATAGAGGAATAAAAACTTTTGCTGGAATGAATTCAGTTAAGTTTTGCAAAATTACAAGCTTGACACTAAATGCAGAGACAGTTACCTACAACACTACTCACTCCGGGAGCATTTTAAAAGAATATATTTTACCTGATTTGTGAGTTTTTTCTCCAGTCTCATTATTAGGAAGGTGGGAAAAGCAAACAAAAAACCTTTACGAAAGAAAGACTTACTAAATTGTTTTATACGTTTGACATGTACGATAATTCGTGGTTCCGAAAGGTTCTTACTCAAAACCTTTAGTATATCTCCAAACTGTAGGTGTAAATTAATAAAATAATTTAATTGAAATGTAACAATAAAGCCTAGTCTAAAATCAAATTTTAAAATTAATACGTTTGATAACCAATGCACTGGAATATTTGTAAAAGTAAAATTACTTATCATTTTTAATGTGTAGGCTGTTCACGGTAATGGCAGCACTTTTTAGGTCCTAGTTGCCGTTTTATTTCAGTCATGTTTTATCCTTTAACCACCTTTTTAAATAAATATTACTATGTAAGTAATAAACACAGTGTGTATATTCCACCGCAATCGGAATTTAAAGTCTAAGGCTACAATAAAATATATTTATCGAATATTGTTCCAAATGAGAGGGCTTTAAAAAGTGCTCATTTTTTCATGAATAACCTATACCAACTTTACAAGGCCTTTGCCAGTCCGTGTACTTGTTCGTATACGTAGACATATACAGTATACAGGGTAGAGAGGAATTCGACCAACAAACTTCGTGAAGTGATTCCTTATGCTAAATACAATGGAAAATACTCAGGACACGTTCTACCTTAAATGAATATTAAGGGAAACATGAGCCCTTTAAAAATGTAGATTTTAAACTGTCTTTTGACAAAATATCGGGAACTAAGTGGAAGTAAATTACAATTCTCCGAACGTTGTTTACGTTATCAAGCTCTTCAACATAACAGTAAATTCTAGTAATACCTCCCACGTATTGAAGACAACAGGAGTGGCCTCCCAGACAACCTTTTTAACATTAAGAATTATTTCGGCGGCAGCGATACAGTTCCAGGCAATTACGCGGTACCAACACATCCTGCGAGAAATCACATACTGACTGTCGCCTGAAAAAACATGCGGCTTCAATACTGTCAGCTCTAAACTGCATCGTTCATGTTGTTTACGGTAGGTGCTAATGATGTCTTCCGTCATCGTATGTATTGCGGGAACAGCAGCATATACACTGTTCACGGGTACAATTAGCACTTTTGAAATCAACATTTGAAAAATGTCACTGCCCCTATTTACATACATCTTAACGGGCACGCTGAGTGGCATGCGTACTGCAAAGTTGGTAACGACGGAGCGTAAGTAGTTCCACGTTTTAACGTTTAAGTAAAAGTGTTAGGTAATAATTTGTGCATATTTATATGTTTTCTCTTGCTTTCTATGGTTTTAATTCACGTAAAAGTGTAAGAATAATTAAATTCTTGAAATATTTACTTACCTATTAATTTCACTTTTTCGCTTGACCAACGCATGAACAAAGCTACCAGACCCAGGGTAACGTTAGTTGTACGTATAGCGGAACAATACACAATGTGCACACAATTAGATCTTAAGCAGAACTTTCGAAAGTGCTCAGTTTACCGTGAACAGCCTATACCATAGACGCATGTAGGTAGTATTGCCTAAGTGGTCATACTGTATCTCTGCAGCTGAAGCTTTGTGTACGTTTTACGTGAAAATACTGGCCACTGGACAGTAACAAAAGAGCCACGTTTGTTAATTAGGGCATACTACACAATAAACCATCATAAAAGTTCATAAATCCTGACGGTAAAAATTTTTTTTGTAATAAGAGGGTGGCTACCCCTGTTATTTTCACTGCAATGAGAAGTATTGATGGTAGTTTGCTAGGTTGAAAATCCCAATAGCAGAAAAAATGTCTTGATAATAATTATTGTATTTTAATTTAATTTTGTTTCCTATATTCCGCAAAAAGACAGTTTAAAGTTTAGTTTTAAAGCTGCTGTCCACCAAATTTTTTATTATTTTATGTTTCTACCAAACACTGTTCAGTGGGTACACATTACTTCCGAGTATTGTTTCCTAGCATAACATTATTCTGTACCACATATTCTTGCATAATGACATGTCAAAATCACAATTTTAGTGTTTCGGGGACGCATAACTAATAAAAACCAACTTATTAACTGAAATGAGATAATTCATTTCGAAATAATTTACCATGAGTGATTTCAAGACGTTTTTAAAATGAAGGTATGAAGAGTTTTCGCAGTTTTGGAAAATTGTTCAGAATGAGGAAATTGTTGCTTAATTTTTTATTTTCAGCTATTTGTGGTAAACTTTAAAATGTAAGTAGGTACAAAAATGAATGCAGAAAAGAAAATAATTGTCCGTTGAATAGCATGGGCTAACACTAATTTATTTTTGCGTTATGTGGAAATTGGGCCAATTTATAGCGTGGGAAAATTTGCCTTTCCGACAACCTTAAATTCAGTAGGAATACATTGCTGCGTTATAGTCTATTCGCGGTTTCTTCGCATTTTTTGAATCAAACCTTTGAAAAATCACCCCATGTATGACGTATTTGGTTATTTCCAAAATATGTCATGTATCACAAGCCTTTTATACTTCTGTTAATATAAAAGTATCGTATTATTTTTATGAAATTGAACCTTTACCTATATTTAATACATAAATTATATTTCATTTGTATTAATATGTATAAAACAGGGAGTAAATAGGTGTGTTGGTAATGCCTAGTAAGAAATAGTTATCATGCAAAACAGTATTAAAGTGAGTGCGCAGGCATGCGGTGCGTTGTGCATTTAGTGAAATTTTTTGTACTTAGTTAAGCTTTGTTTGCATAAGGCGGAGGAATGTCCTGGAAGTATAGCTTCAGCAAGGCTTCAGAAAAGTTGGAAATAAACATGGATGGACTATATCCATGCCTGAACATAACGGAAACGCAAAGTTGCACGCAGCGAGCTCCATGTTAATTCCAGTGTGGAACGGCCTTCAGCGAGCACGTACGCCGAGGGCCACACTTGCTCTTTCACGAATGTCCGATGTGTGAGGAGAAAGCGTGATGTTGAGTGGTGTCGAGGGAAAATGAATACAGGTTGCGTGAGGGTGGAAGCTCGTCAGAAGGCATTCAGACGAATCCAGGCCATAGATTTTGGTCGGCACTTCACACAGCGAGGTGATGCACGAGTGACGGTGGAGATCAAGTTAGGCGGAATGCAAAAGCAGGAAAACGGGGAGTTTTCCAGGGAAACCAACGGGAACGTGTGCTGCGTTTCCCCCACGCGAGAATCCTGGTGACCCCGCCGGGAATAGAACTCTGTTCGCCGTGTTGGGAGGCGAGTAGTGCGAACACCGCGCCACCGCGACCCTTCAAGGTGAGGAGTAAACAACGGAAGGAGAGACGTTTGCTGAACGTACGCGCATACCGGCTCCTGTGCGACAGAGCCAGTCGCGTTTGTAGCATTCTTGGATGAAGTGTCACCTATACAGGCGCAGACTTTGTGAGGTGATTCGGTATGGGAAATGACGTAGAAAACATAATACGACCTACGACATAACGTCACTGCTATGGGTGAGACACATCCTTGCATATTGGGAATACTTAAGTCCATGCTAAATTTATTTTAAGCAATTTTTTATCTTTACGTCAATGTTTAATGCAAACATGGCCATGTGACTAACAAACACGGTGCATACATTTCACCAGACTCAAAAGTTAACGCTTTGTTAATGCCTGTTAAAGGTGCTATTTTTACCGTGAACAGCCTATAAATATTAGTTATTTACAAAAAAATTAAAAATTCAATTAGAATAAATAACAGATCCCTGAAAAGTTTTAGCCTTATGTGATATCTGCAAGGTGAGTGACTTTTCGCGATCAATTCTGAGCACACAATAGACTTCAATACTACGTATTCACCTCGCCGTGGTTTTAAACTCCATAAGCTGCTGATTCCGTTTCCGCATTTAACCGAGCCACTCAGGAATCAGTTACTCAGACAATGAGCCTTCGTGGTTGTTGCGCAAACAGTTGACATCGACCAGAACATGATGCGGCCAATCAAAAAAGCTTCACGTCACTACCTACAGTGCTTCGAACTGTATCTTGTCTCGAAACCTTCTCACGAAATATCACTGCATATAGATATCAGCCATCTGGGAACATTTAGAAATTAGAGGCACCATTTCATTAACCAAACAAACTTGTGTTTCCCGTGAGTGTATATTGATTGTTACCTTGATGTAACACTCTCGGATGAACAGTTCTCGAGAAAATCAGCAATGTTCGAAAAAGTGCAGTAGTTTGCCAGGCAGATATGCAACCTGCCATACTAGGCGGCTCGTTTCAACCCTTATTGGTATGTTCTACAGAGCCAAATAATCTGCATAAATTGGCTGAACATTGTATGTTACGTCCAATACATTAACATAGCTAATTTGAAGATGTTTTAAAGCAGTGAAGTTTCGGAGCATTAAAATCGATTAAGATGTAAATTCAATTCAAACGATTTCTGTATATAGTTTATTCACTGTTACTTCCAACTTTCCTGATACCTTGCTACAGTTCTACTTCCAGGATATTCCTACGCCCTATGCAAACGAGGCTTAATGAAGTATCGAAAATTACACAAAAGGGTAAAACGCACAGCATTCGTGCGCACTCAGTGTAATTACAATTTGCATAAGAAATATTTACTACTTTCCACATATTTTTTGCCTGTTTCTATTCATATTAATTGTAAATTAAAGATAATAATCTATAGACAAAATATAAGTAAAAGTTTAATTTTAACATAAAATTAAGAACTTTTATGTTAATAGAAGTATAAAACGCCTGTGTTTCTCTTGGCATGTTTATGAAACAACCATGCACTTCATTCATGGGATGATTTTTCAAAGGTTTGGTTAAAAAATTGTGAAAAAACCACGAATATATATGGTAAAAATTTTTTTCATACCACTTAACATTTCCCGTGTGAATTAAGTTCTACTTATATTGGCGTGCCAATTTTATAGTTGTCGTTACAATGATCTAGTCGCAACAAAAGAAGGAGGTGCGTGTTGTCCACTAGATGGTACAGGAGTTAGAAGGTTTTATTTTACAATATCGGTTTCCCTCGCTGTGAAGTTACAATGTTCTGTTTTTAAATCAGCCGAAGAACTCTCTCGTCACAACTGAAGATGTCNCATTTCCCGTGTGAATTAAGTTCTACTTATATTGGCGTGCCAATTTTATAGTTGTCGTTACAATGATCTAGTCGCAAGAAAAGAAGGAGGTGCGTGTTGTCCACTAGATGGTACAGGAGTTAGAAGGTTTTATTTTACAATATCGGTTTCCCTCGCTGTGAAGTTACAATGTTCTGTTTTTAAATCAGCCGAAGAACTCTCTCGTCACAACTGAAGATGTTCCACGGCTCAGCATAACTACTGCTCCAGCTTAGTTACGTGGCACTAACACTGACATACTCTGTCTCACAGTCAGGAGGACCGCACTTTGACAGTTATAAGGCAGAGCCACTGTTGTTCCTTTGACGACATCATGACATCACTTGAGCTGTTCTGACACATCAAAGTCATGCTGTTTGTGTTTGTTTTGTCTATATAACACAAGATTGTCTTGACTAACCCTGTCCTGTTCAGGGAATATTACGTTCCGCCTGCCATGCAACTGTCAGAAAGCGATTTTCATAGCTGACGCTGTGTATATACAGCATACAGCTCTGAATAAATAGTTTATTTATTTTTAAGTTGGGATAGTAATGTCGGCGAAGGTTGTTTCAGAATATTAATGAAGGCAATCCTGTTAATGAATATGTAGTATTGATTGTCTGGGTGTTTAGTAATACTAAATTATTTAAATCTTAAATCCCTAATAGATGCTCGTTTGCCTCAACAAATGTTTATATAATTTGTTTTCTATTTCTGACAGCAAACTATAAAAAGCAGGAATTTCGGAGCAGTGTGCAAAGTTAAACACGTTATATCACATTATAAAATTTCTCAAAACCAAAACGTGTAAGAAATTTAATATTTTCATAGAACTTTTAGTAAAGTAGTTGCAAACATTTGTAAAGTTAGCATACCTTAAAAAACACCTTAAAAGGATCGAATTATTCTACATAATGACAGCGATTTTATGTGGACGTGTTGAATTTCTAGCACGCTTACCAGCGTAGTTTACTTTTGTACTGAACTGATAAGCAAGTATAAGTTAAAAAGGACTCTGGATTTCGTGAGTAGCAAAACCCATGTTCCCTTCCTCACAAAGTGTTAAGCTGTGAATTCGAACGCTTTTGTTGGTTTCCACCTCGATTTATTATCTAAAATATTTGACCCTATGCTAGTTTTTATTTGTTTTTGTAAGAGTCGCAAATTTATTCCGTGGCTGTCCACAGTTGTGAAGGCAGGCGAATGAAATACTTCAAACCTCAGAGCATCGAAAACCAACCAAGAGCTTGAGGACATGTTTCGCGTTCGCTTGGCTGAAGTGGACATTGTAATGTATATTAGTACACTTGCTGTGAATTTGAACAGCGGGAGAGTGACGTCACGACCTTGATCCACTTTTATAAAAATAATAAGCCAAGTAAGGACCCCTTTAGTCCATTCACGGTGACTTCCAACTTTTCTGAAGTCCTGGTAAAGTTATACTTTCAGACTATTCCTCCGCCTCGCGGAAACAATGTCTAGAAAATCACACCAAAGGGACAATGAACCACTTTAGTGCGCACTCAGTGGAATAATATTTTGCATAAGTACTATTTCTTACTAGGCATTACCAACCAACATATTTTCTCCCTACTTTTATTCATACTGATTATAAATGAAATAATATAATTTATCAATAAAATGTTTGTAAAAGTTCCATTTATCCAAAAAGATTATACTTTTATGTTAACAGAAGTATAAACCGCCTGTGATATATGACACATTTAGGAAGCAGCCAAACACGACTTACATGGGGTGACTTTTCAAAGGTTCTATTAAAAAAGTGCGAAGAAACCATTAATAGACTATAGCTGGTGAATTTGGATACAACCATAGTCACTACAGATGACAGCGCATGGTGATGGATGTTATAACCAAAATGTGTTCAGATAAGTATTATTTCTGTGTATTACAACACATCTATGAGCGTGAATTGAAACAAAAACCCACCTCGTCCAAGTATTACGGTACAACACACACGGAAAACTGGTATTTTAATATATTCGTAAGTCGCAAAGACGAGTATTCACGGATACATTTTCACAGGAGGACAATTAACAGTTTTGGAGTGTGGGCTGCCAAAAGTGGCACGACGTTGGGCGTTGGCCAAGTAATTCCCACAATGCACCGCGAGCCACTGTTCGGGGCGCGTTTTAGAAAGGGGAGTTGCCGTAACTGCGGTGTATAAAAACCTGCGTCGACAGACACAGAGTATCATTGGTCGCTCAGTCAGCCATCGACATTCAACATGTACAAGGTGTGTGGATTACGTCATCACTGCACGGGACTAAGTATCTAAAACATAGTCTCCAGTTACTTTAATACTGATTATGATAATTATTATGGAAAAAAAGGGGGGGGGGTGAATGAGAGGAAAATCAAAGTTTACTCAATGGTCGCTTACTTTATAGTTTGATTAAGCAACAGCTGGTTTGAAAAAATTATTTTGAGCTGTTTCGTTTGTCATGCGGAACACCAGTCAGTAAGTTAACTGAATTGAGCCGTGCTCTAATTAATTGTTTCCTTTACGGAACAGAAAAGCATAGTTTTTAACTAGGGAACTCATTGTAGTGACTGCTATAGCGCTCGAGTACAATTTTAGATGTCGCTTATTCTCACCAAGTTTCGAATATGAATGCACACATATTTAATTATTCAACTAGCAATAAGAAGCATCTTTAGTGTCCATACAAAAAATTTAGTACACAGCGTTAAAAAAAAAAATTTCACATAAAAAACCTTCACTTTGCAGCTACTGCTTTTATAACTGATAATATAGCACAAATGCAAATATTTTGTCATTAAGGAAAATGAAAATTGAAAATTGGCAGTTTGTAATTTTTGATTTATATTGAATTTACATGATTAAAGTTAAAGTCTACATTATAGTGATACGTTAGAGTACATGAATTACAAATTCAAGTTTTAAATAACCCTTTGTAAAAATATTAAATTTCGCATAAAAACATAGGTATTGAATGACGTAATATCTATCCAAATATATATTGCATTCTAATGTCCACAGTGTTTCTTAATGGGGTATATAATATTTTTTAAGTGTTACAAAGATTTTTTTCTCTTCTCTATATATAGAATATCCTTACATGTTTAAAACCGTCATGAAGAAATATTTTACACTTTCAGCAACGATTCGCAAACCGAATTACTTAGTTTTCACACAAAAACATTATTTTGCAGGGCTTTAGAATTCGTTGGTAATCGAAAGATGGTCTATTACAACTCTATTTACCATATCATTCAGCTACTCGTTGTAGTGCCATAATGTTTATACCATTCAATTAATGAGTAATGTTGTTTTGCTTATATCAGGAAATTAAACATAAAAAAGGAAAACATGAATGCAATTATCGACATCTTGTAGTATTATTTTAAAAGTCGACATGTTACAATGCACATACAAGAGACAAATCACTTACACACACAAATCATAGATTCTATATTTTAGTATTCTATAAGTTACACTTCAATATATTGCACAGTTTTAAAATAGCTGTTATAAATTTACATTTATATTTTTTCCTACAAGACATAAAGTTTGCGGTAAATTTTTAATGTAATAACAATATAGGAGTTTTACTTGTCAATAGAGTCTGATATTAGTTATAATAACTATATTGAGCAGCAATGCATTAGTTAATAGAGCTATTGTTTATGCAACGTTGCCGAAAATCAGTGTTCAATCCAAGTATTGAGCAAAGTCTCTTAAAATGTGTATTGTCTCACATAACAATGACTGGTGTTTGCTAGCAGTATTATGCTGTGAGGAAAGGAGGGTGTGATGTTATGAAGTTATTGTACGAGGGTGACGTAATTTTCTTCATTTGTCCGCAGTTCGTCGTTCTCGCCGCCGTCGTGGCTGTGGCCAGGGCTGGCTACTTGGGTGGAGCTGCCTACGGCGCCCCCGCCTACAGCGCATACGCCGCCCCTGCCTACGGCGCGTATGCCGCCCCCGCCTACGGCGCGTATGCCGCCCCCGCCTACAGCGCGTATGCCTCCCCCGCCGCCATCACCTCCCAGCACTCCAACATCCTGAGGACGCCCGGCAACCTGGGACAGGTGTCCACCTACTCCAAGACCATCGACACTCCTTACTCCAGCGTCTCCAAGTCTGACGTGCGCGTCAGCAACGACGCCCTGGCCTACGGCGCCGCATACCACGCGCCCGTAGCCGCCTACCACGCTCCCGCCTATGCTGGCGCCTACGCCGCCCCCGCAGCCTACGCCACCCCCGCCTATGCTGGTGCATACGCCGCCCCCGCAGCCTACGCCGCCCACGGTCTGGCTTACTCTCCTGCTGCTGTTGCCTCCCACGTGTCCTTCTCCGGCCTGGGAGCTTACTACGGCTGGTAGACACTTCACCATCACCCCTGGACAACGTCGCTGACGAGTCCTGGAGCACCACGAGAACACACACTCATTCCTCACTTCTCATGCAAACTTTTTGAATGTTATTACTGTGCCAACTGAACTGAACAGACAGAGTACTGTGAACCATGTTTACATAATATTTATTAAATAAATATTTTAATAAATACTTAATGTAGTTTTTTTTACTCGTGCAAACATTAGACTCCCCAAAAATATTTTTGCAGACTCATGGGATTTTTCTAATTCTCTGAAAAATATTATGTACTTCGGAATAACAATTCTATTTCAAAAAGTCTTTNAGACTCATGGGATTTTTCTAATTCTCTGAAAAATATTATGTACTTCGGAATAACAATTCTATTTCAAAAAGTCTTTAACTATGGAACAATAATGCCTTCTTTAATTATGGAAATTGTATTATAAAGATAATCGAAATATTTAGTTTCTGAAGCGCAAAAAAAAATTTAAAACAATAATTATTGTTAATGAAATCATAACTGAAAGCACTGTGGTTAATAGTGTTTTAGATGGCTGATTAGGGTCTGGCCTCGGATATTAATAAATTGCCTACAATATTTAGCTTGTTAGATATTTCAAGCTGTAATCTGCTTACCTTACAATGGGCATCATTTACTTTATTTAGGTTGTAGCATTATTTGGTGATTGAGGTAGAAGAGGATTTGTTTTGCGTTAATACACACATGAACTACATTCACATAATAGATTAAGCAGTGGTCAACTGAAGGAACTATGGTTTTAAATACATTGCAATGCAGGACCTTTCTGTAAGTCGCTGAACACTCAGTATATGACAAAATCAAGGGGAGGTTAGCTGTTGTCGACAAATGTGTACATAATTAACTGAGAATTCAGTAGGAGCAACTCTGGTTGATAAGCAAAGGGGAAGAGATATAGAAGCCGCGAAAACGAGTAATTAAACAAACTATACTATAGTTAACTCTATACAACATAATGAAGTAAACACAGATTAACACAGCATGCTTCCTGCGACGAAACATGCCATTGCTGCTTTTCGGAATTGCCACCGGTCTCCATCTTCTAGCATATACGTATACAAACTGATGGACTTTTGCATTCTAATAGTGAACGCTGTAAAACAATGGCTATTTTAAAATATAGGACTCCCTTTCCTGTAGTAGCTAGTGCCATTTTTTCAGTCAGCTAACTTCGCATCTCTGGAATAGTGTTTGTTGGAAATAATAAATCCTCGAATCAATTCTTCCTTTTGCAACCATTATTCAAAACCACGAGCGTTAATAAATTACAATATGTTTGATCGAAGCAAACAAAATCACTGTTTAAACAACCTAATCAAATACCATGCTTCCATTACATGTAATTTATTTAGTAAAGTTAACATTTTGAACTGCTTGAATTAGGAATATTTACAGACAAAATTATTGAACACAGATTGTTCATTTGATCGTATTGTAAAAGTGTACTGAAGAAACTTAAAAAAATGTATAAGGTTATTGTAAACCTCTGGCTGTAGCACTTATTATAACCACAGTTTCATATGTGCTACAAAACCGTAGACCCGCTTCCTAAATAACGCAACCCACATGTGCTTTTATAACTTTTCGTCCAATATGATCCGATTTCATAACTAAAAAATTTGAACATATTTATATTTATCGTTAGAAAATGTAAGCTCGTTAAGAGTATACATTGTTTTGGAAAGAGTGGTGGGTGTCTCAAACCTGCTAAGTATATGTAGCTAAAGTATGTGAGAGTGAGTTCGTAATTAGTCTATGGTTTGTGTGATGATAGTAGCAAGTGTATCAAATGGTAAGCTAATTTGATGATTATTGTTTTAAAGTCTATTAAACTGTAAATATTAAGGATATGTACAAAAAAACCACAACATTTTTCTTCACTTCCAGTTATCATGGTGAACCCTGCGCGTCTGTAGACCCTAAGGGGCACAACTGCTGGCAGTGTAAATATAGCAATGTCTATTGTAATAATGCTTCTCATGCTGATCAAAATAATGTGTCTGTTCACTTGGAAATATGCCTGACTCTCATTCTGAAAATAACTGGTTCAATAACACATTTGGATCTTCCCAAAGCTTCTGTAACACTACCCCGGACGAATGCTGGAGTTTTTCCGAAATATGCGGCCTTTCCTTTTCCTGACTAAATGTTAAGATCCCGGGGAGCATACAACATGTTTGGAAGGAGCAATTAAAGTATTTTAAAATGAACTGTTCCGTTGTAATATGTATGCACGATCTTAGAACTGCAATCTGAAATATGCAAAGAATAAAAATGTTATGCAATTACAAGTAAATATGCTAAAAATTTGAAATAAATGGTGCTAAAAGTATATAAAGCAACATAAATGATTTGAATATCCACGGGTGTTACTCAACACTTTTAATTCCATTTTTGAACGTGGAACTACTTTGCTTCTGTCGTTACCAACTTTACAGGGCGCATGCCAACCAGTCAGCGTGTCCGTTCAAATATGTGCTGGCAGGAGCTGTGACATTGTCAAAAAATTGATTTCAAAAGTGTTTAGACAAACAGTGAACAGCCTATAAAAGTTTGCATAGTAAATTTTGGTTAAAAATTCTATCACAGTTTAGGAAGTTGACTAAAAAAAAGTATTTCCAGTGTTTGCATTCCACGGCTTATGCCCATCGCAGGTCGGTCTCTCGCCCAGCCAACTCATCTTCAAGCGCATGAATCAGCAGAAGGCGCACATCTCAGAATGATCACTTTAATGTTCTACAATGGATTAATTTTTAATTATTTTATGCTAGTGGCTCTTCTGTGGTACGAGAACACACACTCTAAATCCAAAACAGTGAGAATTTCAATGTTTAAATCAGTTAATGGCATCTGACGTATTCAAAAGTCATTTCACTCAATTTAACTCATGAATTAGTGAAACAATGCTGGTCTTCCTTCACTTGCGGATTTAGTGACATTTTCAACAGAATCATAAAACATTCTATTAGCTGTTTTCCAGTGGGATTTTTTTNTTCACTTGCGGATTTAGTGACATTTTCAACAGAATCATAAAACATTCTATTAGCTGTTTTCCAGTGGGATTTTTTTACTGAAGGATGTGCATCAAACGAAATAACAATGCATAAACAAATAAAACCAATAAAAATACTTTCTAANATTTTTTTACTGAAGGATGTGCATCAAACGAAATAACAATGCATAAACAAATAAAACCAATAAAAATACTTTCTAAAATGTGAGTTCCGTCTTTCATAATACCTTTACAAGAGCTAACATGAACATTCAGTCTTTCATTCCGTTTTCATATCCTTCATTTCGTTTATTTCTAGTAATAGTTTGGCTAAGTACAAAAAAAAAAATCAAANATTCAGTCTTTCATTCCGTTTTCATATCCTTCATTTCGTTTATTTCTAGTAATAGTTTGGCTAAGTACAAAAAAAAATCAACATTTGATTCGCCGCACGCCGTTGGCTGTAATTTATTCAATCAGTGAAATTGTTTCACTGAAACAACCAGTGGTTTTCCACTGACTCTAAGTAGAGCCATTTTCACTGATTCGAGTAATTGAATTTCACAGCGAATCAGTGGTTTCCCACTGATTCGAGTTGATTAGAGTGCATTTCATATACGAGCTTGCCAGCTTCCTGCTAGCGCTCTGCCGTGTTTGGTAAGTTCTGCTACCGTGCTACTAGCAATAAGTTCGGCAAGCTCTGATACCGTACTACTAGCAAGAAGTTCGGCAATCTCTGATACCGTACTACTAGCACGAAGTTGGGCAAGCTCTGATACTGTACTACTGGCAGGAAGTTCGGCAAGCCCTGATACCGTACTACTAGCAAGAAGTTCGGCAAGCTCTGATACTGTACTACTAGCAAGAAGTTCGGCAAATTCTGTAACAGTACAACTGGCAAGAAGTTCGGCATTTAAAAACGATTCGTGGTAAAGGTGGAATACGACCCGCTCTCATTTGCAAAAAAAATGGTTTGAAGATAAATTTGAAATATTTTTTCTGCTGTGACAGTACATTTCTCGTTCACCAATCCGCTTCAGTTGGTGAGATCCGTTCAATGTTGGGACACGGAAAATGGCTTCTGCGCAACTCGCATGCGCACTCTACCCTATATTCCCCTCACTGTGGATCTCGCAATACCCAACGCGCCACCCTCCCGAATCTCACGTTTGTTAGCCTTCTTTCCTAGATAGATAGGCTCATGAAATCGGAGAAATGTCTGCACGTACGTCTACGTGTTCCCAACCACCCCTCATTATTTTTATAAGCCCAAAACAAATTGTAATAAAATTTTGTATAAATACTGTCTACACTAATTACTTCCCACGTTTGCTTTCAAAATAATTTGACGCCTGAAATGAGCATGCGTTGTGTAATAAAGCCCATCTGCAATTACCCTTTCCCAACCTGTATCTTAATACAAAAATACGCTGATTGGTGCACGGTGCACGTGACCCTCTGACGTCATGACACTGTCCCAAACTCCCATGTACCAAGTCAATGTGTATTCCAAGTCAACCTGTGTCTCAAGTCAACGTGTTTTTCAAGTCAACCAGTGTCCCAAGTCAACGGGTGTTCCAAGTCAACCTGTATCCCAAGTCAGACTGTGTTCCAAGTCAACCTGTGTCCTAAGTCAATCTGTGCCCCAAGTCAACCTGTGTTCAAAGTCAACCTATGTCCCAAATCAATCTGTTTCACAACTCAACCTGTGATTAAAGTCAACCTGTGTCCCAATTCAGAGAATTCAGAAAATGTAACTTTTTTTCCCCAAGTTGTGTCCTAAGATTATAGAAAAAAGAAGAAAACTTCCGATTTTTTCTCTCGCGTTCGTAAATTTTGAGGTCGTAAATTTAAACAATGGGCGTACAAGGTTTGCTTCCTCAAGATTAATGTGGCGAATTGTTAATTAGTGCTGTCTGAGTTCGGTCTGAAATATTTAACTTTAAAACAAAATTGAAAAAAAAAGAAAATTTCAAAGAAAATTCTTGAATGTTAGTTGGTGAGCAGTATTATGAATATGATGAGTCGGGGGCATCGGCGTCTGGCGCAGGAGCTAGGCGCCGGCTGCCATCATGAATTCATGTTACCTTGACCTTTGACCCAAAAATTGCAAATAAATCCAAAAAAGAAAATTTAAAATAAGATATTTAAAAAATATAAAAATATTATTAAAAAACTATTTTAAAAAATATTGAAAAATTAATTTTAAAAATCTTAAATTTCTGGAGGTCACCTCGTCCCCTTCTCCCATATTCATTCCGCCATGTTGGAAGGTGCAGTCCGCCATCTAAGTAAGCGTCACAGCCACCGTCTGCCATCTTGGTTTTTTTTCGTTTCTTATTTGTTTATACATTACTGGAGTTTTCCTCTCACCTTCTTTCGACCACTATCTTGGTTATTTCGTTTGTCATTTGTTTTACATTGCTGGTGCTCTCCCCAGCACCGTGCCCAGAAGACGATTGAACCCGTCCGCTCCCCCTTACAATATATTTAATTGACAAATTGCGCTACCCCTGATTCTCATTTGCTAATTTCCCACCCCCTTCCAATATATTGAATTGCTCTTTCAATGTTTCTCATTGGCTATGTTCAACCAATTAGTCGATTCCCTCCCACCCCTTCCAATATATTTAATGGCTCCTTCTATTTTTCTCATTTACTAATTGCCCCAACCCTTCCAGTATATTAATTGCTTCGCCAATGTTGCTCATTGGCTAATTTCTCGTGCGTTTTCCGAAAACTTCGTTCGACCAATTAAAGGTGTTTGCTCGAACTCTACAACTGTTTCTCATTGGCTAATTTCACCACCCCTATCACCCCCTCAACAAATTGCTTACCTTCGTTCGACCAATTAGTCGGTTCTCCTAAACCCCCTTCCAATATAATTAATTTCTCCGCTAATGTTTTTGATTGGCTAATTACTCGGGTGTTTCAGAAACCTTCATTACGACCAATCGGAGGCCTAATTTAATCGTGAGGGCGGACTAATTTTTCCCCCTTAAAAACTCTTTAAAAGACGCTACCCGTGTCCCCTCGGGAAAGCAGTCATTTTTCTCGNGGACTAATTTTTCCCCCTTAAAAACTCTTTAAAAGACGCTACCCGTGTCCCCTCGGGAAAGCAGTCATTTTTCTCGCTGTCGTTCCTTTTTCCGCTATTTAAAGAGGAAAACCCAGTGACAATTTTGAAACTTTCATGGTTTCAAACATCTGTTAAATTTACAATAGCCATGTTATCAAGTGAAGAAGAAAATGACAGAAACAGTAACGCAGAAGAAAATTGAGGTAATATTCTTCAGCTTATCCGCACCATATTGACACGAGGAGCAGCTTCGTCAATGCCGTCTACTAGCACGAACCCGCAACCATCAAGCAACCCGTACCAGCCCCCATCGTCCACAACATCCTACAACTTATTCTTTCCCAGCTTGGCAGAGAATCCCATCAGTTCAGACTTCAAGTATAGTGATATCGAAGAAGAAATCGAAGTGTCCGTCGCCGAATATTCTCCATTCAGGTCAGAAGACGTGAGCAAGTACAGTTAACTGAATTGTGGGCAACGACGCGTAAGTTTTCGAGATGCTCGAGGCATTCTGCAAATTTAATTTTGTGATGGTACAATTCACTCTTTATACCGCTCCTATGATTTCGAAGGCTGTTACGTGCGGGACACATTAACGTGCGAATATAAAAACTGTTACGTTTACAATTTATGCCCTAACTTTACGCTTCCATGTTCGCCGGAAGAGATGGAAAAACAGAATCGCGATATGCTAAGTGCACCTAGGCACGAGGCCGAGATCTTCCAACAAGTCTTTTCGCTACGGTGGAGCGCGTTCTGGTGATAAGTTCATTCGCGAGAAAAAAATATCCAATTACGTATCCTCTACTGCACGGCGTAACCTACACGGACCAGCCAGCTGTTACCATAACTGTGGAGCTGTATGTTGAAAATGTTAATTTCCTCCTTGAAAGAAGCATCTTCGATGGTAAGACTCTTGAATTATCANTGTGGAGCTGTATGTTGAAAATGTTAATTTCCTCCTTGAAAGAAGCATCTTCGATGGTAAGACTCTTGAATTATCAGTGCAAGATTGTGACAGTGATGAGTGTGCAGTTCATTTGTGCCGTCCACAAGCAAAATTTCCCACAAATATCGGAAATATGAAAAAATAAATTGTGGGCGAACGACGTTCAAGCNGTGCCGTCCACAAGCAAAATTTCCCACAAATATCGGAAATATGAAAAAATAAATTGTGGGCGAACGACGTTCAAGCGAGTGCGACACGGAAAATTACGAATTAAATCATGAAATTAAAAATGATAAACATTTTAAAGTATGCTCTGAACGATGTGATGGCGCTTGTAACAGTTTGGAGGTTACAACGCCACCGGACCCATGGCCAGAGGTGCTTGTGTGTGCGTGTGTATATGAGCTTTGCTCTATCTTTAGAAAAACTCATGTGAGGAAAACCTCCCATTCCTCTCGTAATTTTTTAGTTGACTAAACACACACGTTCTACAGTGTAAAAAAAAGTATTGACGTGCGTTGTTACGAGTTGTGGTCAGGCCCTTAGCTGAGCGGCCTGCCTGATCACACCTTCACTTATTTATCCAGGACNACGAGTTGTGGTCAGGCCCTTAGCTGAGCGGCCTGCCTGATCACACCTTCACTTATTTATCCAGGACACGGGCCGCTATCGCTGAAATTAGTTATGAAATCGTAAACCACAGAAACCCCCTACACCGGCCAGTAAACGGGGACAATGCAGCCGATATAGGACAGTGTAGTCCGTGGGCGGTGTCTTTTGTCGTAGGGCCATTGGAACGAGAAGACCACTGAAGATGGGTGTGTCCGGCCATCGACTTGCGCCATCTTAATAAGCCTCCGGAATAATGAACAAGGTGGGGACTCTCCAATTAGGCTTTACTCAGAACGTGGCTGGTTAAATCTGTATAAAATAATATAATCTAATATATTAGTATATTTGTATAGCTCCCCCCTTACCCTCGGTTCATATTCAATCATATTTATATTGAAATAATATTGTACAACCTTAATGTTAAATAAACCTCTTTTATATAGTGTTTATTACATAACTCTTATCAATAACTTTTACGCCCCTATATCCCCGTTAAGGATAAATATCAAAAAAATGTCAAAATAATAAGAGTGTGATTTGAAGTTGTGATGGAAAAAGTATGTTTTATGCTATATGCCAAAAAAATCATTATTATGCACAAATAAATATCGATGTGCTTAACCATCTCATAATAATTTGTTGTTTACCAATTGTTTGAATTTTTTCAGTAAATATGTTTGTCATGTAAAATATTTTCTCCCGCGTGTTTTGTATATATATAAATTTTAATTTTCTTACAAGTTTTTTTTTTTTTGGAATTGTGATGTAAAATAAATCATTTTGTTGCTAGTATTTGTATAATATTTTCATTCGTAATGAAATAATTTTAAAATGACGTGAGTGTTTTGATTTCTGCTACATGCTAGCGATACAGAGGAGAGAGAGACAGGCAGAGGCTGGCGGTGTTCTCGTGCGACGTGTCAGAATGAAGGTCGTCACGCGAGCACATCTCCTCCATCAGTATACTCCCCTTACGTCTTCACACTCTCGAGAGGTAGTGGCACCATTGTGCCTTGCACNTTTTTTTTTTAATTGTGATGTAAAATAAATAATTTTGTTGCTAGTATTTGTATAATATTTTCATTCGTAATGAAATAATTTTAAAATGACGTGAGCGTTTTGATTTCTGCTACATGCTAGCGATACAGAGGAGAGAGAGACAGGCAGAGGCTGGCGGTGTTCTTGTGCGACGTGTCAGAATGAAGGTCGTCACGCGATCACATCTCCTCCATCAGTATACTCCCCTTACGTCTTCACACTCTCGAGAGGTAGTGGCACCATTGTGCCTTGCACNTCACATCTCCTCCATCAGTATACTCCCCTTACGTCTTCACACTCTCGAGAGGTAGTGGCACCATTGTGCCTTGCACATTTTTTAAAAATTTAATGCACTTCTCTAAATGGTTATTTGCTAAATATTTCATTCAAGTTAAATTTTTTAATAGTAAAACAGAAAAAGCTAATAATGTGCAGCAAATTTTAGAGCATATTATTTTAATATTGTAGGTAAATTAGTCATGTATAATAATAATTTAATAGGAGGCACTGTTATGAAATATTGCAAGTGCTTGTCCCTTCTCCAAGGGAAAATCAAGTACAAGAAACATATTCAAAAAGAGAAAAAAATATTTCACGTACATGAACCTCTCCAAGGGAAAAGCAAACTCAATAAACATAATCAAAAGATAGAAAAAAAATGTTGCACGTACTTGTTCTTTCTCCAGGGTAAAAGCAAGTGCCACCAATATGTATACCAATTAAAAGGAAAACAATACTTACGTTTTTTTACAAGGAGAAAAAATAAATTGCTGAACACGCACACAGTTATAAGTTACATCCATATAAACGTCTAATGTAGCTGCAGACAATAAGATGGTAGACGACTTAGCACAAATCCTTACATGTAACATTTCACGTCCGTAAGAACACGCACGCAGTTAGTCAGTTTGAGGTGCAAATCGGCAACATCGTTACGCAAATCACGTAAAATGCTTTCAAAGTTATTTAAACACTGGCGAATCTCATCCCCGTCAGGCCGATGGGAGGGTGGGTTAGCATAGAGAGGCAGCGGAGATCACATGACTTCGCAGCAAAGACATATTTCAGCATTTGTGTAAGCAATATCAGAGACCGGAGAGTACTGTACCGACACGGATGAGTCCGTCACATCGTTGGAAGAAAGAGTCCCCGTTGTTTGCACATATAAAACAGTAATTTCGGGCAATCAATTTTCCAGTTGCGGTACGTTACCAGCTTCCAGAAGCAGGGAACCTTCAGTTAGGTTGTCGCATGTAGCCAACTCACCCGTCTGGGAGCCCTGGAAGGGTGGCGTCTGGGTGCTCCGGAAGGGTGATGTCTGGGTGCTCTGGAAGGGTGCTGTTTGGGTACTCCAGAAGGGCGTCTCCATCACGATGCCGACTGTTGCTATAGGTGCAGTGCCGAATTCTACCATGGTCTCCGATGGTGCAGAGTCGTATCTCTATAAGGTGATAGATGCAGAGGCACCCATCATTTTTAATAATTCCCCCGTATTAATTAGGAGAGCCTCGTCACTTTCGGACCAGATATCAATCGATTTCATTACGAATATGGCTGCTAATTTCCTTAAAGTAGCCACAGCACGGAGTCTTCAATACCAATACAACTATGACGCATCGATGCCCAAACTAAAGCTTATAAGCGAATGCCCATTCCCCTCCTATAATACTCTGCATACTAATACCACAGCCTGCCTCCCCTTCGTCATGTGTCTGCCTGCGAATAAAAAAAAACCTATACATTCAATTTTGTTGCTAGGTAGGCAGAGCCCTTAAATAAGTTAACATTATTATTTTTTCTTTTAATATATATAATTATTTTTATATTAAATTATTGATATTTTATCAACTAAATTCTGCCAATGGCCAATAACAAAGAGCTACGTTGCAGCTCCCAGGATCGGCTTGGAGAGGATACCAGCGGAGCTGCGCTGGCCATCAGCTTTGATTTCGATCCGGGAGAACAGCTTATCATGCATGCGATCGGAAACGCAACTAGCCACCAGGAAACTGGTATTGAACCCAGCATGGCAATATTATGATCAGCCCGCGGCGCGTGTGTGACAGGGTACGTCCGAATGGACGTGGAGAATTACTCCGCGCAAGCTTTTCCTGTTTCCTTCGCCCGCTCAAAGTACGTATACGTTCAAGGCAAGAGTCCCCCTCGCTCTTTCGGTACTGCATGTTCCCGTGAGCCAATCCTTTCCATAAAATTTTAATTAATATTTATTTTCTCCACGCTTTATTTATTTAGCAAAAAATGTAACGTTATATTTTAAAAAGAAAAGGTTTAAAATATAAAAACACAGATAATTCATTTTGTAACACGTATGTTTTATTTACACAAATTAAAAAATTTGAAATAAACATAAAATTCAAGAGTCTTTAAAAATTTTAATGTGCGCACCATAACATGCTCGTAAAAATTATTTTCAATCTTTTACGTTCGATCTGACGCAATAAAATGGAAATGTTCAAAGTGCATTCTTCCTAGTTAAAGTGGGCCGTGGTCGAACTTATGTTGGCGGCAGCAGGCGACGTCACACGTGGACGTTTGCATGGGAACGCTTCACAGCTCGATGCAGGTTCTCCAGGGTTCTTATGCATTGTGCTGTCAACACGGTGGCTGTGGCATGACCTTCGACGTTTAGTTGGCGCCATTTGAGTCAAAGCCTCACTGGTATTATTTTGCCGACGTACGCAGACCTGAGTGGAGCAATCAGGGGCGTGAATTTCGGTGGTCGTAGGAGGAGGGTTGACTGTGTGTCTGCTCGAAGTTGGTGCAAATTACAGTACCTGGTCCACGTTTGCTGGAAGAGTGGTATCCCGTTTCTCATGTGATGAATCACGCAATTCCCAGGAGTACAGCAAGCTATTAACTTTTGAGTAGGCTCGCAATCACCCGGAGTCACTGAATATAACCAGTGGTCCCATCCATCACATTTTTCTTCGTGTGTAGTCATCCAGACTCCCAGAACGAATAGGTGGATTTAGAGTCGTCCGGATATGACAAGATGTACAGGTTCTCCGTCTGAAATGACGTTATTGTGCTACCACGGTGAATCGTGCTGGACTGGGTGACATATTTATTTTCGGGTTCAATTTATTTACATAAGTTCTTTTCGCATTGTGGAATGAAGTCATCTATATACATGACTGTAACGTGATCAGGTATCTTCGTATTTCACACAGCCTAAGATCACGTATAAGATTTGCAGCAGGTGTTCGCAGCAACTATTGAAGATAATTTTGTATCTAAACCAACAAATAACTGTAGTTTTTTCCAACTTTGCATCGAGCGAAATCACGTCTGCACACTCTTCTCAAACGCTGGCTAACATACCAAAAAAAAAAATAATATTTACGTTACGAGATAAATAATCGTGTTTATATCTCCGTAAAATGAGCATGCCACTCATAAAGTAACTGGGTGTTTTTCGTAGCGTTTACTAAAGAACTCCGATCCGTTTCTTTCCTCATATTACGAAGGGAAGGACACCAATGATCCTCCTGTACGTCGATTATTTCCAATTCGTTTTGCAAAAATTACTTAGCCATTTTTTCTGTTAGGGCCCCGCCACATATATCAGTACTCACGGGTACTGTATCAGCAAGTAGCTCAACACGTTTCCGACCTGATGACACGGAATCTTGCCTTCGTTCCAGCACAGTCCATGGTAGTAGGTACTTCGTCAACCTGGCGCTTGTTTTCTTGCTCTTTTCGTTCAACAGTTTCCACGGATATGGAGGCTGGAAGTTGCGGGTTCGAGTCATGCCATGACAATCCATAACTGCGATTTCCTTAAGCACGAACCCATCTTGGGTCGACAAACCTTGACAGTTACAGTACATTTTTACGACTGAAACGCGAGTCCCCAATTCATGCGTATTTACGTGCTTAATTAACTGATAATTTTTACCAAGCCAGCAAAACAATCGTACTGAACGATCCTGTCGTGGAGTTTCAAGCAGTAGGCTGCGGTATTAGCGGGGAGGTTTTCTTTGGTGATTACTTCGATCCGGCAGTCGACCGTATCATTTTGCATGCACTCTTTCTGCTTCGATGTATCGAATACCAGCAAAGGTGCCATGTCTCGGAAATTTTCGGGGCTCAGAATGTAATGCGCCTCACGTCTGTAATACGATGATTGGAATTGCAAATAATTATAATATTGCAAAGTAAAACCTTCTTGGCCGAACGAAGTGTCGATACACGGGTAGCTTTCGCTATTCAATAATATCTTTACGTTTTCGACTTTGCAGTGGTCGAACGTAGAATTTTTGGCTCCGATACTATGCTGTTTGTTCGTCTGAAGCTCCAAAATGACGTAGCGNTGTAATACGATGATTGGAATTGCAAATAATTATAATATTGCAAAGTAAAACCTTCTTGGCCGAACGAAGTGTCGATATACGGGTAGCTTTCGCTATTCAATAATATCTTTACGTTTTCGACTTTGCAGTGGTCGAACGTAGAATTTTTGGCTCCGATACTATGCTGTTTGTTCGTCTGAAGCTCCAAAATGACGTAGCACGTATTTTCTGTGCTGGAAGACATTTTTACGACCCAGTGATTTCGCGTGGTGGGGACAGGGCCAGGCAGGTGACCNGCGTATTTTCTGTGCTGGAAGACATTTTTACGACCCAGTGATTTCGCGTGGTGGGGACAGGGCCAGGCAGGTGACCAGACTCCAACTCCTGAATGCTATTTGGATCACTTTTTCTTTCTTGGCATAATACAATAGCTTGACACGTTCACAGGTGCTCGGGGTCACATGAGGAACAAACCATTATATGGTGTTCAAAGTAAGAGAGTCGGGGCTGCGTGTTTTCTCCGACTCTCAACACGACATCTAAATGCGATGTGGCCAGCGTAATTAAAAGCTCCTGCCTCAGTCCTATTATTATTTTCTTATAATAGTTGGTGAATCCCAGTAGCAAGGAAAGAGGAACGCATACTTCGAACCTGCCTTCGGCGTAAATGGCAACACTGTAGTCATCTTTGATGCCCAGCCTGCCATCTTGGCTGCAGAGAGATGGTAGGGTGTAAGCGATAGGTAATTATTTATCAACGAGGTTATGACCACGACATTTATCTCGTACATTACGCAATCGAAAAGGTGCAGAATCTCATTTCTAACCAACTAGGTGGTGGCCGGGTGGGTNCATTTATCTCGTACATTACGCAATCGAAAAGGTGCAGAATCTCATTTCTAACCAACTAGGTGGTGGCCGGGTGGGTCCCCTCTTCCTTCGTTAGCCTGCCTCTTATGCGCACGAAGGACTGGCTAGGCGAGGTGTAAATATCATGACGCTGTATAGGTATTCGAACCTCCCTTCCAAGAGCGAAATGCCCGACAATATAAGGCTCGTAATAGTGCATTTCGATTTTATCAAATCTATGGTTGAATTCTTGGCGTTGATCCACGTCGTGGATTTCGTCCACCATGGCGATTTACATTTAAACTGAGGACGTGGAGGAACTCTGCGTTTTTAGGTGTTAGCGCAACGATTTATCTTGGCTTACTNGATTTACATTTAAACTGAGGACGTGGAGGAACTCTGCGTTTTTAGGTGTTAGCGCAACGATTTATCTTGGCTTACTGATCTCGGGTTCGATGTACCGCACACATTTATACATTTTTGTTTTCCCAGCGAAATTTAGTCCAATAGTTTCAGGTGCAGGCGCAAAGCGATTTCTTCGTTTCGGAAATGTATCAGTTCGTCGTTTTGGTCCACGATTGAAACGGCTGATTCGTGGTGTCTCTTCGCGACGATCGAAAGTTCGTAGTTGCCACTTGCCAAATTACAGTTTATTCGTGTGATGTTAACCGGAAAAATGTTGACCTCAATGAACGATACATGTTTTTTTCCTGCATCGTACACGCTGGCTTCAAACCCCGTAGGTTCCGTGAAATCTAAATCTGCGGTACAAAACATTTCGGCCTTCAGGGTATTCGGATTCCCGTGAAGTTCGAATGCAATGTCGTGCGGCAGTGATTTCTTTATGGAGTTTTAAATATCCTTCAGCTCGTACGGCCTGGTGGTAATGACGATTTCCTTCGCTGCCCCCATAACCAAATACCGAAAACTGGAATTTTTATTTTCCTTGACATTACATTTGGAGTTGTAAGTTTGAAAATCCACTAGCCCCACATACAATTCCCCCTCCATTTCTAAGGGAATGTAAAAGCTGGCCCGCAGCTCGGACGTTTGACCACACAGAATGATAGACACCGACATACNTCCATTTCTAAGGGAATGTAAAAGCTGGCCCGCAGCTCGGACGTTTGACCACACAGAATGATAGACACCGACATACTGATGAGATCGGTACGGCTCACGCCTGTTTTTTATTCCCTGTGAATTATAAAAAAAATTTCGGTTTATTACTGGAAATCTCGATTGCTTAAAAATTGCAGACACAAGTGTCCACAATTCCACGTTAGGCACCTGTTCCATCCCGTAATTGTACGTTAGTTTGGTATATTCCAAATACTAGCGCAATTCGGGGGGAGGACGCAAATTCCCAAAATTGTCATAATAGTCTGCGTGTTTACCCTTTATTACGAAGCTACCCAGTGCGTACCGAGCGCGGCTGTTGTGTCCAGAATAATTATGGCACAATCGTGTCTCTTTGGTTTAGCATCTCTCATAAACACTCCGCGAAAATTAGGTATTTTCAATTTGCGCGCAAACAGTTCCAAATCCACGTTCATCTGTNTTAAATTATCCTCTTCTTCCCCGATACGGGTGACGAATGTAAAGCCCTTGCCATTTTTTTCCCCATGGCGATAGCTTCCAATTTTCTTTTATGGCGGTGGGTCTCCTCTATCTGTTTTCGATCGCTCGAAGCCCGCTTCACGGCGCTTACAATATTCGTGACTGCCCTGGTGACACCGGCCAGAGCACCGATACCTTTTGCTTGCACATAGACCCATGCCTAGATTAACCTTGACTTTCATTATGTTGGATGCGCCCCAGGCGGCTACTTTTTCTTCGAGCCCGGCGGTTGCCGATATTCTTATTTTGTCGGCCTTCTGTGCAAGTACACTGAACAGCCAAAAAAAAAAAAAAAAAAAAAAAAAAAA
>NQII01001654.1:62620-150759 GCA_002778355.1 Clitarchus hookeri | reverse complement strand
GTTGCCATGTTAATGTTGTTGGATGGACTCCTTGAATGTTGACATATTTCATTGCAAAGTATTGTGTCTATAATATGTAATCAAAGTGAAAATTTTTCTCCCCCCCTCCACACACACACACACACACACCATCTAATTTTTAATACTCACATTTTGGGTTTATGTAATGAAATGTTTTTCGCTTGCATCACATATTCTTTTGTGTGAAATTCTCAAGATTAAAAACTTTACGCTTGTGGAATATCCATTACTAATATATACATTACTTTTATGATGGATATGTGCATGTACGAACACATGTACACACACAAAGTGGAATGTAAACATTGCATGTAAACATTGCCATGTGACTGCCACATGGCAATGTTTGTTTACCCTTTGGCAGAAGGATACGAAATGGGCTTGAAAGTAAATCTTTAGCAGGGCTTCAAGAAAGTCTCTTCCAGCCATGAACCGACTATACCCTGTGTGTGCGTTGCACTACAGGAAATGTTCATAGTGTGCACCATGGGCATCAACACAGCCCTGCAGACGTCTCGCAATGGATGGCCGCGCCCTCTTATATACATCGTGGTTTGTGTGACTCTGTCATTCACCGTTTCATGTAGACATTCATGAAGGCGTTGAAATGTCTTTCTTTCGGGTGTCGTTTATTTGGAAATGTGTTGCTGTACAAACGTCTAGCCAATACAGTTAGCGCATACATCAGGATCACGTCCGTATTTTATTCTGCATAAGTGTATTCCATTTCACTGTTGACGCACTCACCTGGCGATACAACACATCCACCACTTTTACCTTTTCTGCAAACACATGTCTGACCGGCATGTCTGCCTGCGTCCAGAACGCATACTCCGTCCGCCGTAGCAAGTCCTACTAGGTTTGGAGGTCGGTTACAAAGAGTGGAAGCTGAATCGGCCATATGTTTGTTAATGATTTATCCTTCATGTATTATGTACTACTCATCCGGTAAGCAGCCCCCATATATATATATATATATTTTTTTTTAACAGCCTTTGTGCTGCATGTCCTTATGTTCCGCCCCCTCCCGAAAACACGTATTACTTTTTAACACCCAAACATATTGTGATAAATTTTTGTATTAATAGTATGTCACTACAGACAATCCTGGCAAAATTTTTATAAAAACAAACATGTGCATTTTTTATGAGACTCTGGAAGTGCCAAATTCTCAGTAGTCGCATGTAGGTGGGGCCACGGTGGTGTAGTGGTTAGACTGCTCGCATCCCACTTAGTTGAGCCGGGTTTAATCCCCACCACTGGTAGGAAGTTTTTCTCGGGGAACTCCCATTTCCCTGCTCTTGCATTCCAGCTCTACTCCATTCTCACTTCATTTCACCCTCGTCAGCTCTCAAGACCTCGTTGTTAAGAGACACCCAAATCTCTCTACTTCCATCCCGTCATTTGACCGTGTGACAAATTTTCCAACACATTAAAGTTTCGAGATTGCTGGGCTGCCCGAAGAAGCTCTGCAGTTACGCCTACAAGCACTTCAAGCATATGTGTATTTTTCTGGTGATCCGTCGGCCATATAACTTTTATAGGCATAGGGTATACTAAATTCGAAAAACAGTATTTATTATCCGATTCAAGAAAAACATTTTCATTCGGCAGAGCACCTACACATAAAACTTATACGGTGTAGACTGTTTGCTAATTAGGCTTATCGAATTTATTAGATAACTTAATTTTTGCATTATTTTAACTATAAAGTGCAATTTTTTTTTCTAAATGATGAAACCGTAGAGTTTATGTAGGAAAAGGCGGGGACAAATTATTCCCATGCTGTTTAAATTACTAAATCGATACATTTTATTTACAAAATAAATGGCTGCCGATGGCCCGCCTGTCAAGATATAAGCACTCGACTTCGAAAAAATCCTAATAGGAAACGCAATTAATATAAATAATTTAGATTAGTATCTTACATCTATGAAACCAATACAACAAAATTCAACCAAATTTTGATCACCAACAGTATTAATTAGAAGCACTAATTATCCATAGAGAGGTCCTATTTTGCCTGTTTTTTTTTTTTTGTAAAATAGCACTAGGCAGGAAAATTGGACATTTTCCGATATTTCTGGAACCATTCAACTAATTTTCACTAAATTGCGCACACCAATAATGCTACAGGTCTTATAAACTTACGTGATTTAAGTGGAGTCAGACACTCGTTTTCAAAATGGTGACCATATAAATAGTTTAGATAGTTTTTCATATCTATCAAACAATTTTAACCACATTAAACCAAATTTTGTATGCCGGCAGTATTTATTAGAAGTATCGTATATAGAATACACTTTTTAAACGCAATTTTCTATGACACCACTAAATAAGAAAACAGAGTTTTTATTCCTCATCTCAGGAACCAACTAACCTATTTCCACCATATTATCCAATCAAGTAGCACTACGGTAGGTCACGTAAACTTACGTGTTTAAATTGGCTTAGGCACTTATTTTTCACAATGACGGCTTTGTAAATATTAAAAGGCTAGTAGTAAACCCTGTTATTCAAAACATTAGAACGATTACATCCGAAGTCGATGCTACCAATCCTACCTCCGTAATGAAGTTGATTGCACGCTAGCTTACGGTAAGAGGTTTTCTGGGTTCGAGTACCCAGTAAGGCAAGTGCGTATTTTTAATTGTCTTACTACTGTTCCATATGTTTCCTGTTCCACCTATAATGGTATTGCTATCAACGAGAATTTAATGCCTACCTACCATCTAAGCTTTTAATAAATTCATTAAAAATTATTTACACCCACGTTGAGGAAAGTAGGCTCATTAATTATTTCAATAACTTCTTCTTATGAAATATCCTCATACATTTTAACTGGCAGTGTCGTTATTGTATTGTCATGTACCATATCCTTGTCCCATTAAACCAATATTTGTGTGGCGATGTGTCTACTGGGTGTACTAGATTCGCGGTATAATGGATTCTATCACCGGCCATTTTGAATCACAGTGCAAACAAAAAAATTGTTCTTAGATAATTACATGATATTTCAGGAATTTATTAAATCTGGTAATGGTTCCTTCTACTTTAAGATTTTTTAGCCATCTTATCAGAGGGTAGATAGGCTTATGAGATCACTTTCCTTTCTGCGTGTCTAAGTGCGTTCCCCTTGAAAAAAAACATTTGAACCTGTGACCCGAATTTCACCAAATTCGGCACACATACAGTATGTAGTAAGGATATCCGGCATTTATAGTTTTCAACCAAATTGGAAGCTTTTTTCAAAATGGGGGCTACTTAAACATTTGGGCTGTTATTTCATGTTTTGGAAACCATTTACCTATTAAAACCAAATTTTGTATGCTGACAGCGCGTCATGTTAGCACTGAATGTAGACATGCTTTCCGGAACATGTCCGGCTCTCCGCTCCACCTCCCCTCCAGTACCTGATCATCCAAGGTATCACAGGAGACTCACTAAATGTAGAAACGGATATTGTTTTGACCAAAATTTGGATGCGAAAAGTATCTATTACAAGCATAGTATATGTCAATACATAGCCACTTTTGTCCGCCGTTTTGTAAGATAGCGCCAAACGAATAAATAAAATATTGAATGTCATATCTAGGGAAAGAATATACCTATTCCTATTAAATTTTAAAGCCAACCATTACTATGTAGGCGATGGAAACTGGTATGTATAAGGTGGGTCAGGCACTTATTTTCAAAATGGCAGCTATATAAGCATTTTAACATAGTGCAATAGATCTAAGAAATTAGGAAACAAATTTCAACTTAATTTTGTATGCTCTCAGTATCTATTTCGACCATCATATGTGTCTATGCAGAGCTATTTTTTTCTCCTCCATTTTGTAAAATAATGTTACATGAAAAAAAATTTGTTTTTACATTTCTCGGGAAACAGTTAACCGATTCCCATCAAATTCAGGCTACAATTTATACTTTATGAGTATGTATAATTTGTATGAATTAAGAGTGTTATCACCAATTTTCAAAATAACGTCAGTATAAATATTTTAGGTTAGCATGGCATATGTCCGAAATAATTAAAACCCAACTTTATATGTTGGAAGTGTTTATGACACTGACGCACATCACCTGTGCTATTACATTACACTTTTGTCTCTCCATATATAAATATAGCACCACAAGAGAAAATGGGGCTTTTATGCCATATCTCAGGGACTAGTCAACAATTTCTCACCAAATTGTAACCTTAAATGATTTAAGATTCGCACGTTATTTATTTTCAAAATTGCTGTTCCGCAAAAAATTTACATTAGTAAACCCTGTCTACCAAAACACAAGAAGGATTACGTCAGAAGCTGACGCTCCCAATCCTACCTCCGTAATGAAGTTGGTTGCAAACTAGCTTACGATGTGAGAGGTTCTGTGTCCGAGTCCTTGGAGGAAATATAATTTATTTATATATGTCACTAGTATTGCTTATCCTTCGATATCAAACGATATCTCAGTCATTAAGATGTCAAGGTCTACCTACAGTCTACGCTTTTAAGAGCATCAAAGCTATCTGCATCCATATACAGGAAGTGGACTCATTACTTATGTCCGTAACTTCTTCTTTTATAATGATTGTTCATTTTATCAAAGTCTTTGAGTAACTAATCGAAATTAATTTAATACATTTATATAGGAAAGTTTGACAATTGGTTACATTAGTAACTTCCTGTCGCCTCCTAGGGGCACCCGGAGTGATACTACAGCTACTAGTTGCGTCTTATGTCACCTGCAGCCAGGTATCTCTTGTTCTCTCCATAATTTCGTGTTTGTCGACACTTCACGAACATTCACAGGTGCCTACGAATTTTGGTTTAAGGCTCCCACCTACCTGAAGATTTTTTCCATGTTTGAGGCTGAGAAGCACGTGGGCGATAAAGGCGACATTGTCACGCGCATCATGTTGTTATGATCTGACTTGACTCACAATAGGAATATGAAATGAATTATAGTATTTTGTATAAGGGTAAACTAAGAAGAAGATGACTTATAGAAAGAGTAAATAAAGTTTTTAATTTCCATCTCCAGCAGTTTTAAATTGTTACCTATAGTTTAAGATATGAGGCCAACGGAAGAAGGGATGGTAATGAAGGTTAATTAGGTTGGAGAGAGAGCATGATAAAGAAGGAACTCACCTGGTCTCGCACTCTGGCCTCGCCGCCCCGAGATAGGACGTCGCCGCACCTGGTCCAGCAGCTGACCTCACCCCTTGACAATCGCCGACTGCCCCGACAACTTTCCTCGCAGCCCAGTCCACTCTTCGCGCTCCTCCACGTGTGTGTATTGACGTAGTGCATTGTGATTGGCTCCCGTTGTGCACTAGAGGTGGAGTCTGCTTAATTATCCAGGAAAGTCCTGATGTTTGCTGGACCCATATTTTCTGGTGATCTTTCCACATTGCAATGACAGCTTAGACATTCCACTGCGGCTCGCTATTATGGTTTCTTAGTTTACCAAACTCGCCTTTGGCCTCCTTCACAGGTATTGTTTTGACAGGTGGTGCACAACGGGGTCGTATATAGCAATGTGCACCATCGCCGCTAAGTGTAAAGCTCTCAACAGGCGTGTAGTGTTCTCGTAGTGCTGCTGGTACCTGTGGGACTTTCAGATGTCGATCATTTATATTGCTGGTAGAAAGTCTGTAAGAAGGTTTTAATGCAGGGCCATAGAGTAGTTTGGTATGCATTTTATTTGTATATTTTGAGATTCAACGCTTTGAAAAAGCAATTTTTAGCAATGTCGGAATAATCGGAAATGTTGTTTCTAATGCGTGTGACGTCTGAAGTGTGCGTTCTTTCTGTAGGTCAGTACATTAGAGGCATGTTTAATAGTTTCGAGGTGAAACGTGTATCAAACAACGCAGTTCAAGCGCCAGCTAGACGGGAGCCTTAAGGCTGGAATCGCACAGCTCCGACGTGCACAGAACGAGACGACAAAAATGGCAACAACGAAATGACAAAAACATGTCCAGTGTAACTTGTTAAACTTACAACATGACGGTTTACAATTTTTCAGCGCCACTTACAAGGCACTTAAAGAATGAATTAGTTTCAAAGGCATTGGGCAGAAAGGAAATTTGGAACACATGATGCTAACAAAGAGTGGAGACATTATGCTTAGTACTTTGAGGTATAAATGTTATAGTCTATTGAGTATCTTCACATTTTTTTAATCATACCTTTGAAAAACCACCCCATGTATGACGTGTTTGGTTTTATCCTAAATATGCCATGTCTTATGAGAGTTTTATTCTTCTGTTAATATGAAAATATCCTATTTTTAGTTAAATTTAAATTTTGTTTATATTTTAATTATAAACTGTAATATTTAATGTATAATTAATATGAATAATAACAAGAAGTACATGTTTTGTTACTACCTAGTTAATAATAGTTCTAATGCAGAATATTATTAAACAGAGCGCGCACAAATACGGTTCGTTGTCACTTTGATGTAATTTTCCAGACTTGTTAAACTTTGTTTGAATGAGGCGTAGGAATAGCCTAAAAGTAGAACTTTAGCAGGGCTTCCGAGAAGTTGGAAGTAATCATGAATTTACTATAATTTTATGATTTAAATTCCCGAAAGGGGCTTATAATTATTCAACTGTGAGATAAAAATAAAATTTTCCACTGTCGGGAAGAATACTCAGTGTAATTATTATGTATTACAACGTTGTACATCCTGTTGATCGTGCTGCATGAATCGACAAAAAATTGAAATAGTTTTTAATCTAATGTGGTGTAAATATATAATATGAGATATAAGGGACATTCATTTATTGTTGCATTGTTTACGTCTGAGCAACGAACCGTCATTATTTTCAAATAAATAAAGTGATATTTTACAGTTATAGGAAATTANAAGTGGTATTTTACAGTTATAGGAAATTAATGCCAATGATAGCTTGGCCACAACTTTGAACACAGCGGATCTTTCAGCAAAGACAATAACATCTGAAAATATAATAGACTAAGGGTGATTTTCTATGCTAACCTAGTTATTTCTATTTTCTGTGCAAACGTAAACATGGTTATGTTGGAATCACATTGCTCCAAAAACACGACACATGTTCAATACGACAATTACGATTATAAATAATTCTGTCATTATTTATTCACGATACAAAAAAATTAAAATTATAGAACTGTCGATAGTATAATTTTCTTTTTTAAGACAAACATTTTGGAATATTTACTGATTTTGTTATTTACACCCATAATTCTGCCAAAATTGGTCATTCCTAAATCTTTAATTGTATACTGTATCAACTATTACTATATATTTTAGTTACCAGCATTCAAACTTGTTGTAAATAAATTTTACTTCATGAAAATATATTAAATAATTTAAATTCGGTTCTTGATTTAATGTTTTGTTAATTCGCTCGTTACGAGACTTGTACATAGCCGTCACTTAAGGCTTAGTCAGTCGTCCAGCAGACCTAGTAACAATAATGTGAAAATTGTTCTCGTACCACGTTACTTTCAACTAAGAGATNCGCTCGTTACGAGACTTGTACATAGCCGTCACTTAAGGCTTAGTCAGTCGTCCAGCAGACCTAGTAACAATAATGTGGAAATTGTTCTCGTACCACGTTACTTTCAACTAAGAGATTAACACCTATATCTGATGGCATTCCAATTTCCTGGTTTTCATTATAATTTAATGCTATAACCATTTCAAAGTAGTTGACCGTTATAGTCCACTCACGGTTACTTCCAACTTTCCTGAAGCCCTTGTTAAGATATACTTTCAGGCTATTCCTCCACCTCATGGAAACAAAGCCTAACTAAGTCTATAAAATTGCCCTAAATTGACAAATCATCGCATTTGTGCGCATAAAATTTAATTATATTTTGCATAAGAACTTTTTCTTACTAGGCTTTACGAACACGCCTATTTTCTTCCTGTTTTAATTCATAGTAAGTATAAACGAAATATAATAATATAAGATAAATTATAAGTAAAAGTCCAATTAAACCAAAAATAAAATACTGTTATGTTAACCGAAGAATAAAACGCTTGTGATACGTAACATATATAGTAAACAACCAAACACGTCATATATAGGTTTATTTTCTAAATGTTTGAGACAAAAAGTGTGAAATAACTGTGAATGGACTGTAGGTGGAACGCGAGCTCTGAAGCTCTCGTTGCTTCACGTAGTTTGTTTTGTCTACGATATTCCCCTCCGCGGACACAATTAACCGTCTTGGAGTGTGGGCTGCCAAAAGTGGCACGACGCTGGGTGTGGCCAAGAAATTCCCACAATGCACCGCGAGCCACTGTTCGGGGCGCGTTTTAGAAAGGGGAGTTGCCGTAACTGCGGTGTATAAAAACCTGCGTCGGCAGACACAGAGTATCATTGGTCGCTCAGTCAGCCATCGACACTCAACATGTACAAGGTGTGTGGATTACGTCATCACTGCACGGGACTGAGTTTATACAACGTAGTAGGCAATGTCGAGTGGAAGTGTGACACTTTCATACCGACATGCGGTAGTGCGGGGTGAAAGAGACGGAAACCGTAGTATACTAAATAGCTGCGTATTCTACTATATGAGCCGGTTTGTTTGCCATTCAAAACAAATGTTGGTTTTATAACTAAACTGCACTGTACTGTAATTTTGAAAGTAATGTTTTTCATGTAGGTACGACTGAGAGGAACATAGATATGAAACTTCATAACCCGCTCGTGTGACTGCTATTACACTCGAATAAAATATCAAGTGTCGCTAATTCGAATCGTTTCAAATATTTATGTACACATTTGTGAATATTTAGTAAAAAGAAATGTATGGTACTTTGGAAATAAATAGTCAATAACGATAATAAAATGTTCTAAAATTTCCCAATGTAAATTTATAAATCTTTATTTTAGTAAACTTTTGCTGTAACAACTGATATAGAGAAAACATTTGATTACTTTCGTCATAATGGAAAATGCACATTTTAAATAAGCAGTTGTAATTTGTTCTTCAGGTTTAATTTACATGTTTCACGTTAGATTCCAAAATAAATAAACTACAAAATTTAAACTTTTGAGCAATGTACATACAAAAATACGATATTGTGTACAACCATGCCTATAAAAATGTAACATTATCTTCGATGTAGTTTTTGATACCTGCTACTGTCCATAAATGTTATTTAATGAAATAGGACTATAATGCCAATTTTCCTTTCTGATAATAATTTATTCTCTCGCTATACGTCAAAACGTTCGGGAAGACATATTTTACTTATACAGCAAAAATTTGCAAACTTAATTTCAGCGTTTTCACGTAAATAATTATTTTCCGGTTTTTTATAATATGTGAGGCAAAGATCACCATACATAACTTTGTAGTTGAACACTAATAAATAAAAAAATTCATAATTTAACACACATACACGAAGCGTTTATAAATAATATAACAATTATGCAGTCAGTATTTTAATATTTATATCAGAATTTCCAGTTCAAAAATGTTGCCTGATTTTTATTTAGACGAGATGCAATAATTTATTTTTATAGCTTACGTGATAAATTTGTTAAACAATTCTTCATAAAAATAATAATGTTGGAATTTTTTGGAATATAGAGCTTGCCAAAAATTTAAAAACGATATTATGCAACGATCAATAAATTAATGGAGTCAGTATATTTGCGATGTTTTAGAAAATTACTTCTGCATTGAAGTATTGAGCAAAGTCTCTTAAAATGTGTATTGTCTCACATAATAATGACTTGTGTTTGCTAGCAGTGTTATGCTGTGAGGAGAGGAGGGTGTTATGTGATGAAGTTATTGTATGAGGGTGACGTAATGTTCTTTATCTGTCCGCAGTTCATCGTTCTCGCCGCCGTCGTGGCTGTGGCCAGGGCTGGCTACTTGGGTGGAGCTGCCTACGGCGCCCCCGCCTACAGTGCATACGCCGCCCCCGCCTACGGCGCGTATGCCGCCCCCGCCTACAGCGCGTATGCCTCCCCCGCCGCCATCACCTCCCAGCACTCCAACATCCTGAGGACGCCCGGCAACCTGGGACAGGTGTCCACCTACTCCAAGACCATCGACACTCCTTACTCCAGCGTCTCCAAGTCTGACGTGCGCGTCAGCAACGACGCCCTGGCCTACGGCGCCGCCTACCACGCGCCACTAGCCGCCTACCACGCTCCCGCCTATGCTGGCGCATACGCCGCCCCCGCCGCCTACGCTGCCCCCGCCTATGCTGGCGCATACGCCGCCCCCGCCGCCTACGCCGCCCACGGTCTGGCTTACTCTCCTGCTGCTGTCGCCTCCCACGTCTCCTTCTCCGGCCTGGGAGCTTACTACGGCTGGTAGACACTTCACCCTCACCCCTGGACAACGTCGCTGATGAGTCCTGGAGCCCCACGAGAACACACTCTCATTCCTCACTTCTCATGCAAACTTTTTGAATGTTATTACTGCACCAACTCAAATGAACTGAACAGTCTGAGCACTGTTAACCATATGTACATAATATTTATTTATTAAATATTCTAAATAGTAGTTTGTCTGATTTATTTTNTTTGTCTGATTTGTTTTCATTGCAACTGCACATACCGAACATAGAAATCATTGTTGCTAACACTTAGTATTTAATAGTTTCTCTAAAAAAAAATACATGCACTTCTAAAAAATAACTATTACCTTTTAAAAAAATGCAGAGTAAGAACAAATACTTTATTTTTAACTGTGTTCATTATATTCCTAAAACAATCTAACTATTCATGTTATGAAGTACAAAACATATGCCACAAGCATTTTAAAAACAATTGTGATAATAAAACCGGGTAAGTGCCAGCGACGTGCTTTAATGGTGTTGTAGATGGCTGGTCAGAATCTGGCATTGGATAATTACGAAAGAAATATTAATGTCAGGAAATTTTGTCTTGCTAAGTTTTTTAAGCTGTTCATTGGTTAATCTACCGTGAATATAATTTACTTGACGCAGTACGGCATATTTTGGTAATTAAAGTACAAGTGTATTGGTATACACATATGTACTACGTACACACAGCAGAAGACTAAGCAGTAAGTAATATAGAAGGTTCTATTGTTTATGACACACAGAAATGCAAAACCTTGCTGTAGGCCGCTGAACACTCACCATACGCAGAGGCACCCGAATTTTGCGAAAATATTTCATGGCCAGTTGTATTTCACAACACGCCAGCTCAGATCCACTTTCGTGATTGTATGGTTTCCGTGTTACGTGTCTTATGTGTCTGCGCGCGAATCACAGACGCACAGTATTGAAGTTACCTAAATCTGATTGGCCAGTCGAAGTAGGAAAGTGTCTTCTCACAAAGGCATGTCGCCAGTAAGGAGAAGAAAACTGTTAAAATGTCCGTAGGGTATTGAAATATAGTATGCGTGGCAATATTTTCGCGAAATTTAAGTGTCGCTAACCATACGACATGAAAACACAGACATTGGGAGAGAGATCTTCCTAATCGTTGTTTACGTCTAAACATCTGGACAACTTCAGAAAAGGTTTATGATCCTAAAATCATATTCAGATGTCCTTGGCTAAATCTTTGACAAATGATAAGACCGCTGATTATATCGGAGGTCTCGACACCACAGAAATGCTTGGTCATAACAGCACATGACCGATGCTGGTTGACAAGCCGCTGCCTGGCGAATTCCAGAACGCTGGAGATCTCATAATCGACGCCGCGTGCACACGAGGATGCCCGCCACCGCCGATGTCGGGCTCGAANGCCAGAACGCTGGAGATCTCATAATCGACGCCGCGTGCACACGAGGATGCCCGCCACCGCCGATGTCGGGCTCGAACAGGCGGCTCACTCCTGGCATCGTCGAAGTCACAGAGACAAAGTGGCTTGGCGGTTTCTTTTGATGTGGACGTATCCATTCTCTGATTGGCTGCGCGAGTCTCTGGGAATGGGTCTTGGGTATTCTTGGCTACCGTATGCTACGTAAGGTTATCTAATTTCTGGGTTGATGGCTGGTAATTAGATTACCAGGCGCTGATTGGCGAATGTCGGTCGAACATTTTGCTGGCCTATGCAGATGGAATTCACTATATAACCGACTTTTTCGCCTGTGTATTTTTAATTACTCTGTGTCGATGCCCATTGACTCGTCTTACCTTCGCGGAGCACTTCGTGAAAAATGTCACAAACAATACATATATTATAATCCGTTCACGGTTACTTCCAACTTTTGTGCAGCCTTTCTAAAGTTCTACTTCCAGAATATCCCTCCGTCTAATGCAAACAAAGCTTAACCGAGTCTAGAAAATTACGCCAAAAGGACAACACGCCGCATATTTGAGCGCTCAGTTCAATGATATTTTGCATAAGAACTATTTTTACTAGGCATTACCAACACACCTATTTCCTTTCTAGTTTTATACGTATTAATTACAAATTAAATATTAAAATTTGTAAACAAAATATAAGTATAAGTAAAGTTTTACCTAAAATAAGTTAATTTTATGTTAACATAATTATAAAACGCTTGTGATACATTAAATACTTAGGAAACAACCAAATACACCAAACATGGGGTGATTTTTTGAAAGTTAGATTTTTTAAATGTGAAGAAACCATGAACAGACTATTTACGAATTATTTTTTGCGGAGCGATGAGAGAATAGTTTAAGAACGTCGAAAAATATAAACACAATTTGTAGACGACAGGTAAAGGTGTCAGAGTGAAATAAGAGATTCGCAGTGCTATTAATGATCCAAGTTTGGGAACATTGAATTTCTATGTCATTGTTCAGGCACCTGTTATATGAAAAGGTTATACATAAAGGTGCTGGTATCTGCACGTTTTTTAGTTAACCGTATGAAACTCCAGAAGAAAATGTCCAACGGATTGAGATCGGGTAGGCCAGACAATAGGACCGCAGTGACCATATATCGACCAGGTTATTCGTTGTTGAGAACGTCGCGTATGCCCCATGTACTATGGAACCACATTCGTTGTCTGATGTGCAGCAGAACATCTTACAATAACTCTGCAAGTGTTTCGTGCAGGAAAACCCCGCAAATGTTGATGTTTAGTAGGAGTGCGAGCAAGTAAGGGATCACCAACATATCACCGACGATACCCACCCACATATTCACACCGAACGTCAGGTGGTGACACCTCACAAATGGGACTTGTGGATTGTCGTCCACCCACACGTGGTAGTTGCGGGTATTTAATGTATCTAAAGTGCGCGTCATCGGTAAAGAGAACGTATTTCGAATCCCAGTACTTCTACTTGGCGCAGAAACCAGTCAGCGAACTGTAATCGAAGAGGAAAGTGTTCAGGACCCAAGGCGTGCACATTCACCAAGTGTAACGGGTGGAGCATGTCCTCTTGCAACACTCGAACGGTGATACGCTGACTAGCGTTAAGCCTGCGTGCTATAGTTCGTTCACAGTTAATTCCAACTTTTACGAACCCCTGTAAAAGTTCTACTTCCAGTATATTCCTCCGTCTCATGCAAAAAAAAAAGTTTAGAAGAATCTAGAAAATTACACCAAAGGGGCCACGCACCGCATTCGTGCGCAATCAGTTAAAAAATACTTTGCATAAGGACTATTTTTTGCTAGGCATTACCAACACACCAATTTTCTCTCTGCTTATAATTCATATTAATTGTAAATGAAATATTATAATTTATAGATTAAATGTAAGTAAAAGTCCAAGTTAATAAAAAATAAGTTACTTTTATGTTGACAAAAGTATATAACGCTTGTGA
Organism: Clitarchus hookeri; assembly: GCA_002778355.1. Classification (NCBI taxonomy): domain Eukaryota; kingdom Metazoa; phylum Arthropoda; class Insecta; order Phasmatodea; family Phasmatidae; genus Clitarchus; species Clitarchus hookeri. Next base: position 137,000 of record NQII01001654.1, on the reverse strand, counting down.
TACATGACATATTTAGGAAACAACCAAACATGTTATACAAGGGATTATTTTCCAAAGGTTTGATTCCAATAGTGTGAATATATCGTACATGTACTAATGCCGGGACGGTTTTGAACAACGTGCTAGTTGAATCTTGGCGTTCTTAGAGACCGCGTATGCTCAGGATCCAGTCACTTCACACCCAGATGTCCATTTCGTCGTAATCGGCGATGCAAAGAACAAAATTTCGTGTGGTGAGGTTGCCTTCTGTTAGGATATCGCACCCTAGTGCAAGCGCTGTGCAGCACGTCTACATTCCCCGGCTGCGGCGTACACGAGATGCTTGTATGCAAGTTCAGACCACGCGAAATACCACTTCCTCCGTCGGCAAACACACACTGTTCACGTCTTTCATATTATAGCTATAGTCTTTTCGCGGTTCCTTCGCACTTCTTTTAGCCAAACCTTTGAAAAATCACTCCAAGCAGGACATGTTTGATTGTTTCTTAAATATGCCATGCATCACACGCGTTTTATACTTCTGTTAACATAAATATATATAACTTTCGTTATAGTGAACTTTTACTTATACTAAGTTTCTAATTATAATATTTAATTAATAAGTTACATTAATAAAACAGTGGGGGAAAATGTGTTTTGGTAATGGCTAGTAAGAAATAGTTCTCATGTTATTAAACGCACGAATCGCACGAATGCGATTTAGTGTGATTTCCTAGACTAGGTTAAGCTTTGTTTGAATGAGGTGAAGAAATATCCTGAAAGTAGACCTTGGGCAAGACTTCGTAAACGTTGAAAGTAACTGAGAACCCTACTTAATATTATAAATGCGAAAGTCTGCGTGCGTATGTTTATTACCACTTAGCTCCATAACCACTGAACGTATTTTGATGAAATTTGGTATGTAGGTACTTTAGTTCCTGTGATAGGACATAGTATACTTTTTATCCCGGTAAATTGTGCGGTTCCTGTGGAATAACAACAAAACGCAATTCTGTAACGGCTGGGAACGTGACCGAAATATTATTTTCCTCTAGCGTCAGAGTTTATCAGGCTGCCCAAGGACCTCTGAAATGGCTTAACGACTGCTATCAATCAATAACAACTGGCACCAAATATTTAACATGTCCTCCGAAACCCGGAAGCGCTTAGATGTTATGCCACTAAACTGTCACCCATCCAAATGTGTGCCGCTGGGAAACGTTGCTTAACTTTGGTGATCGATTAAGATCCCTCAGCCAAGCGCAAAAGTAGTACCTAGATACACTTATTTCTAAAGCTACAACTTGATGAAACTCACGTTATGATTTCCATACATCGACGCTGGAAAGCGGAAATGTGGTAACTACGCAATAGTTGCACAGATACAATCCAAAAACAATACCCTACATCATGGCTATCGGGTAAAAGAATTTTCCTTCCGTTTGGGTTGCCGTAATCAGTTAAAAACCCAGGCCAACATAGTACAATTTTATAATTCTGTTTTTACATATGTGAATTGTCTTTTCCCAATTAATTTATTAGTGTATCACTGTAAAACTCAATTGTACCCGGGCGAAGCCGGGCCGGTTCACTAATGGACTATAGATTGGACGCCTCGTACCCAGCAGCTGGAAGTAGTATGGCATGGGTGCCAGGCGTGTTGCCTACTCACGCAGGCGTTATACCTCACCTTTTGACACTTCCTACTCTGGTTTCTCGAAAACTATTCGATTGGGAGTGCTTTACTAAGAAAATATTTTTGCTATTTGAGACATGCCGATTAATAATCTAAAAATAAAATAACATACAAATTTAGGATAACGGATTTTTATGAGATAATACGCCAGTCACACTTAGTTTATTAGTTCAGGGGGAATGCTTTCCCAATGACACTTGAAGAGGTTTGAGGTTTTCTTTCAATGAAACATATTACACAAAAGTTTGTTTTCTGATGTCGTGTGGTTTCGGATGTTTGTGTATACAACCGTTTAAAATCTCATTTTTCAAGAGCTCCTATATATTTTCATATTGACAGTAAGCCAAAAGTACCACATATAAATCCTACGTACACATGCGTAAGTAATCACCTTCCGCAGTTTGTCTGTTGAATTAAGACTGAACCTGTATGATACAGGTGCAACACAGTAACGGAATTTAGCAGGGGATTAAAATAATATTCAAGTTATTCGCTTGAAAATATTTTGCATCAGTTTTCGTTAACGGCAAAATAAAACACACATCACAGCATTTAAATGTATTGCGATTATTACCATATATGAGTTTTAAAGAGTTACCTTCGGCTGTCTGAACTTGTCAGATTTATCTGATTAAAAATTTAAGTAAATAATAGGAAGTCAGAATAACTTGAAAATGTGTGTGTTGAGCGTTCACTAATTCACGTGGGGCCGCTGCTAACGTAGTTGATGGAACGCTCGCCTTCCGCCAAGGCGAGCTGGGTTCCATTCCCGGCGGGCTCGCTCCCGGATTTTCGCACGCGGGAAACGTGCCGGACGATGCCGCTGGTCGGCGGGTTTTCTCTGGTATCTCCCATATCCCCCACCATTGTATTCCGGCTCTGCTCTATACTCACATCGCTTCACTCTCGTCGGCTCTCAGGACCTCCGTTCCACTAATTAACATATGCCTTTATTGATGTTTAAGACACTGAAAGTACATAAATGTGACGAATTCCTCACAAGCCTATCCTGATGTAAATTTAACATACATTATATTCCAACCGAACTGACGAGGAGGTTAGGCAAGCTAAAAACAACGAGGTATTTAGGGCTGATGAGGGTGAAGCGAGATGAGTATGGAGCAGCTCTGGAATGCNAAATTTAACATACATTATATTCCAACCGAATTGACGAGGAGGTTAGGCAAGCTAAAAACAACGAGGTATTTAGGGCTTATGAGGGTGAAGCGAGATGAGTATGGAGCAGCTCTGGAATGCAAGGGCGGGGGAAACGGAAAATTGCCGAGAAAACCCTCCAACCAGCGGCATCGTCCACCACGATTACCACCCGCCAGAAATCGAATACGGTTCGCCTTGATGGGAGGCAAGTAGTCTGACCACTACACTACCTTGGTTCCCTTAATATCAAAAAAGGTCTCGAACATAAGTCCATTTCTATTTCTGGCCTTAATTTTATTTTCCCCTTTCACTAGTAAAATATTAACATTTCGAAATTAACTTGTAGGCGTGACAGTTCATAATAACACCGGTGTCGAGGAATTGGCATATTTACGAAGAAGACTGCGGAGTTGCTGTTTTGGAATAAGTGGGGGAATGCCCATCTCATTTCGCAAACCTGTTGCCAGCTGAACGATGGTGTGGAGTTCGCGAACTAGAGTGAGGCCGTGGGTTGCTGTATCTTTGACATTTCCAAGCACGTAGCGACAGCCAAGCTGCTTTCAGCAAATGCCAACTGATCTGGTTCACACTTTTTTTTTGCCGGAGCATTTTATGCACTGTTGCATCATTTCCAGAGACTGATCATAAAATTAGCTAGACACACCAGGAATTTCAAGGATTTTTTTTTTTTTTACTTTTTGTATGTATTTGTTTGCTACTTAAAGAATATTTTGAGGTATCGGAATATGCAACATCCGACAACGTAAAGTATTGGTGTGTTATTGTTAGTGCTTACTGATGACCCAAATTTTCTCGTAGTAGTCTAAGCGAATCTAATTCTTGAAAATGACTCGCATGGCTAAGAATATAACCCAGAACTCATCGCGTGCGGTGTGTGAATGTGCGTCCTGTAGGTTTGCGAAGCGGGGTTTGTACTGGTGCTTGTTTAGTTTTTTATTTTTATATAACGACTGGCGTGTTTTGATACTTAAGAACATACACGAGTAATGTGAATGCAGTATTACCAACTATCAGCTACCCGACATCGTCATGATAATCTTGTCAACTGGCTTTCCCGTAGCACAGAACTCCTTGCAAGAAGCAACTGTTGCGTATGTCTTAAGCATATGAATACTTTAATTAATTTATTTTTATTTCAATATGTTTATTTAAAAAGGATAAGCACAGTTAATTGACACACATTCTCACAACTAATTATATTATTCCTATGTAACTCATGAAACTTAATCTTGTATTTATGCCATGTATAGGTAAATATAATACAGTGATATAAACTGCAATCATTTTAGGCACACAAGACATTCATATATATTTTTTTGCCTTATTACAGTGATAGTATTTCCCAGTTTCGCATTAGTTACTGTAACTTCATTTACGTTCGGAAGTCTAATCTGTTTAATCAATACGTTCCATCTAAATTAAGCTAATTTTAACCCAATCATGTATCGCGTAAACCAGTGAAAGTGATTCAAGTGTTGTGCTCATTAACCATGCGTATGGGAAATTTTCTTGGGGCAGAAAAACTGGTTGATTGATGGCTATACAAACTGACGAACAGGATTAATGAAATCTGCGTAAGGTATGTGTCACCCAAATTTTTCAGACTTATGGACACCTTTTAAATTTGATTAACAAAAAGTGTTCCATCAAAATACTTATTTTCAATTCGATAGACAGTGTAATATGCTCAACATAAACGAGGTAAAAATAATTTTTAAGATAACTGTTCGTTTGTACGAATTAAAAAAAATGATATAGGCACTTGTGTCTAACTACAGATCCCGGTATTTTTTTTTTTATTTCCTAAAAATAGGAAAACTGTTGAAGATGTAGTTTTAAAGAATGTATTTTTAAGAATGCCTGCCTGTATTTTAATACGAAAGAAAAAAATTAACGAGAATACGTCAATCTTGACCTTTTAAAGTGACTGAAAGTTATTAATTTTAAAAATGTTATATTTACACTTGTACCAAACACCGCATGTTCAGATCTGTGTATGGTTACCCTGGTTCCACGTTTGTTCCGATGGCAGCAAACGTGACTTAAAGTAAACTGGTTTTGGAAATCCATTAGAATGACTATACTACATCGTTGGGTTCCTATTGGCCGCTGTGATGTAAATTATCATTGCTATAAAAATAGTTGAAATTGGCGGGATTTTTTGTATTCATAGAAATAAATATCCCCATATAATAGAAGTATACTTTGTACTATTACAATCAGACTCAACATTAACACCTACAAAATTATGTCCGAGAGTAGTACGGCCTTCACAAAAAACATACTGTACTGGTGAAAACAAAACTTTCGTGGATGCAGTTTAATTGTTTCATAATTTTTTTTCAGGATACTAGAATAACTTTACAGCACATCAAGACTCNCGGGAAACGTGCCGGACGATGCCGCTGGTCGGCGGGTTTTCTCTGGTATCTCCCATATCCCCCACCATTGTATTCCAGCTCTGCTCTATACTCACATCGCTTCACTCTCGTTGGCTCTCAGGACCTCCGTTCCACTAATTAACATATGCCTTTATTGATGTTTAAGACACTGAAAGTACATAAATGTNTGGCTCTCAGGACCTCCGTTCCACTAATTAACATATGCCTTTATTGATGTTTAAGACACTGAAAGTACATAAATGTGACGAATTCCTCACAAGCCTATCCTGATGTAAATTTAACATACATTATATTCCAACCGAACTGACGAGGAGGTTAGGCAAGCTAAAAACAACGAGGTATTTAGGGCTGATGAGGGTGAAGCGAGATGAGTATGGAGCAGCTCTGGAATGCAAGGGTGGGGGAAACGGAAAATTGCCGAGAAAACCCTCCAACCAGCGGCATCGTCCACCACGATTACCACCCGCCGGAAATCGAATACGGTTCGCCTTGATGGGAGGCAAGTAGTCTGACCACTACACTACCTTGGTTCCCTTAATATCAAAAAAGGTCTCGAACATGAGTCCATTTCTATTTCTGGCCTTAATTTATTTTCCCCTTTCACTAGTAAAATATTAACATTTCGAAATTAACTTGTAGGCGTGACAGTTCATAATAACACCGGTGTCGAGGAATTGGCATATTTACGAAGAATNAGGCAAGTAGTCTGACCACTACACTACCTTGGTTCCCTTAATATCAAAAAAGGTCTCGAACATAAGTCCATTTCTATTTCTGGCCTTAATTTTATTTTCCCCTTTCACTAGTAAAATATTAACATTTCGAAATTAACTTGTAGGCGTGACAGTTCATAATAACACCGGTGTCGAGGAATTGGCATATTTACGAAGAATACTGCGGAGTTGCTGTTTTGGAATAAGTGGGGGAATGCCCATCTCATTTCGCAAACCTGTTGCCAGCTGAACGATGGTGTGGAGTTCGCGAACTAGAGTGAGGCCGTGGGTTGCTGTATCTTTGACATTTCCAAGCACGTAGCGACAGCCAAGCTGCTTTCAGCAAATGCCAACTGATCTGGTTCACACTTTTTTTTTGCCGGAGCACTTTATGCACTGTTGCATCATTTTCAGAGACTGATCATAAAATTAGCTAGACACAGCAGGAATTTCAAGGATTTTTTTTTTTACTTTTTGTATGTATTTGTTTGCTACTTAAAGAATATTTTGAGGTATCGGAATATGCAACATCCGACAACGTAAAGTATTGGTGTGTTATTGTTAGTGCTTACTGATGACCCAAATTTTCTCGTAGTAGTCTAAGCGAATCTAATTCTTGAAAATGACTCGCATGGCTAACAATATAACCCAGAACTCATCGCGTGCGGTGTGTGAATGTGCGTCCTGTAGGTTGGCGAAGCGGGGTTTGTACTGGCGCTTGTTTAGTTTTTTATTTTTATATAACGACTGGCGTATTTGATACTTAAGAACATACACGAGTAGTGTGAATGCAGTATTACCAACTATCAGCTACCCGACATCGTCATGATAATCTTGCCAACTGGCTTTCCCGTAGCACAGAACTCCTTGCAAGAAGCAACTGTTGCGTATGTCTTAAGCATATGAATACTTTAATTAATTTATTTTCATTTCAAGATGTTTATTTAAAAAGGATAAGCACAGTTAATTGACACACATTCTCACAACTAATTATATTATTCCTATGTAACTCATGAAACTTAATCTTGTATTTAATGCATGTATAGGTAAATATAATACAGTGATATAAACTGCAATCATTTTAGGCACACATGACATTCATATATATTTTTTGCCTTATTACAGTGATAGTATTTCCCAGTTTCGCATTAGTTACTGTAACTTCATTTACGTTCGGAAGTCTAATCTGTTTAATCAATACGTTCCATCTAAATTAAGCTAATTTTAACCCAATCATGTATCGCGTAAACCAGTGAAAGTGATTCAAGTGTTGTGCTCATTAACCATGCGTATGGGAAATTTTCTTGGGGCAGAAAAACTGGTTGATTGATGGCTATACAAACTGACGAACAGGATTAATGAAATCTGCGTAAGGTATGTGTCACCCAAATTTTTCAGACTTATGGACACCTTTTAAATTTGATTAACAAAAAGTGTTCCATCAAAATACTTATTTTCAATTCGATAGACAGTGTAATATGCTCAACATAAACGAGGTAAAAATAATTTTTAAGATAACTGTTCGTTTGTACGAATTAAAAAAAATGACATAGGCACTTGTGTCTAACTACAGATCCCGGTATTTTTTTTTTTATTTCCTAAAAATAGGAAAACTGTTGAAGATGTAGTTTTAAAGAATGTATTTTTAAGAATGCCTGCCTGTATTTTAATACGAAAGAAAAAAATTAACGAGAATACGTCAATCTTGACCTTTTAAAGTGACTGAAAGTTATTAATTTTAAAAATGTTATATTTACACTTGTACCAAACACCGCATGTTCAGATCTGTGTATGGTTACCCTGGTTCCACGTTTGTTCCGATGGCAGTAAACGTGACTTAAAGTAAACTGGTTTTGGAAATGCATTAGAATGACTATACTACATCGTTGGGTTCCTATTGGCCGCTGTGATGTAAATTATCATTGCTATAAAAATGGTTGAAATTGGCGGGATTTTTTGTATTCATAGAAATAAATATCCCCATATAATAGAAGTATAATTTGTACAATTACAATCAAACTCAACATTAACACCTACAAAATTATGTCCGAGAGTAGTACGGCCTTCACAAAAAACATACTCTACTGGTGAAAACAAAAGTTTCGTGGATGCAGTTTAATTGTTTCATAATTTTTTTTCAGGATACTAGAATAACTTTACAGCACATCAAGACTCNGTTTCGTGGATGCAGTTTAATTGTTTCATAATTTTTTTTCAGGATACTAGAATAACTTTACAGCACATCAAGACTCATAATCGTTAATAATAATAAACTCTGTATAACAACTGAAGTGAAGGGTACATATTGTATTTCATATTACATATCCAAGCATATTTGATTGGGAGACAATCAACTCGGTACACGATTGGCTGTCGAGTAGTAGTTCTCAAAGTTTACTTTTCCAAGGACACGCTAGGTTGTATACTGTCGCCCTAACACACGCCACTACTTCGTCGGAACTTTAATTCAAGTAGTAAAACGCAGGAAAAATGATCTAACTTAATGAATCACCTTCAAAATAAAATGGACACTGCCATCAGAAAATACCCTGGTATTAACCCGTTCAGACCCAGTGCAAATAGTTTTGTACGTTAAGCACGTGTAGGTAATTTTTGGTCCACACTTCACACTGCGAAGTTCAATGATCTATGAAATTGCATGTAAGTAAATGATTCGCGAACCGTCTTACTGGTCTAGGTGATAATTGGTTCAAATAACTGTAGCCTAACATATAGCGTACAGCTCATTTAGCCGTGACAACGAAATACGTGTTTTGTCAACTTAAGTAAAATAAAATATTTGGTTTGCAACACCTGAAAATGTATATTAACCCCTTGACGTACACTTTAATTTTTAGTTTCATAAGTTGCCAACGAAGAAATTCATGGTGTGAATAGTAACTACCAATTTCTTATAACTACTGACAATTTCTAACCTATGTAAAGGTGTAAATAGAGCCAGGGCACAAGTAGCAACCAATTATAAAATAGTTGGTGTGTCAGCAGAAGCCAATATCGTCGCTTAGGGGAAGGCAATGTCCGTATTGGTGCAAGCTTCTGAACTTGTACTGCACCGACCATGACTTTACCTTTTTTACAACATGTCGGACGTGAACGAATATACTCGGGATGATATGTTAAGCGTCTTAAGTGGGTCTTAAAAGGTTAAAGAATTTCATTTTAGGGAAGTGTAATTTAATTAATGGTAAGATTAGTTTCGCGGAGCAGATAGTGGCAAGCGGCGGTCCACAGTGTGCGAACCTCTGCTGCAGAGTGCAGGGAGACGGGACGGGCGTGCAACGCTGCAGAGAGATGGTGCGGGGGGGACGCGTGGGTCAGGCCTGTAGCCTACACGGGGAGGGTGGTGGTGCTCCAAGGCGCCTCCCTGACCACTGCACCGGTCAGGCGGCTCTAGAAAGGCCGGCCGGCCTCCGTATAAATACCGGCGGTGCCATCAGCCAGGCCAGCACTCGTCGCTCGGTGGATCCTGCTGAAGACATACAGCGGCTCCGCACCTCCGCCATGGTCAAGGTGGGTGCCCTACCAGACACCAGAGACTACATGACATCGCCAACGTTTGTGTGTGCGCGTGCGTGTGATGTGTGTGTGAACCTCCCGCGCATTTGCCGACACTCCACCCGGGTCGCCAAACATCTGCGTTAAGTAGAGTGTGGTTCAAGTGAGAATAATCTCCCGCGGAGCTTGAGGGGTGGCAGAGTGGAGTGTAGAGTTTTGGGCGGCTATAAGCATCGGGGCTTGAGAGCCGATGAGGGTGAAGCGAGTTGAGTGTGGAGCAGCGCCGGAATGCAAGGGCGGGGGGAACGGGAGATCCCCGAGATAACCCGCCGACGAGCGACATCGTCCGGAACGATCCCCACGTGCGAAAATCCAGGAGCGATCCCGCCTGGAAGCGAACTCGGGGCTTGGTGGGAAGGGAGGGCTCTAGCCNTGTAATGTCCAAGCTGAAAATATAGTCTATCCTTATCGATGGTTACTCTGCACATGTCATTTGCCGATGTTTTTCCCTAGTTGATATACATCCATAGGAGCCAACAAATCGTGTTTACTAAAGCGACGACACAGAACAACTAAGATACTCACCTCCCGCTTTCAGATGAATGAACTCGCACTGTCTATTTTGCGCTTCTGAGCATTCTTTTCACCATATACTTGTATCACGAGTGCACTGATCTACGGAGTCTCGCTGGTCTNATTTTGCGCTTCTGAGCATTCTTTTCACCATATACTTGTATCACGAGTGCACTGATCTACGGAGTCTCGCTGGTCTAGCTGTCTTCGCGAATGACTGTAACTTCGTGCGTCCCGATGTGCGGAACGTCAAACTTCGCGTGTCGCGATCCTAGTTAAAGTCTATAGGATGTTTTAGAAAAAAAACACCGACAGCGCGAAGTATATGCTACAGGAAAACGAACTGAACATTTCACATAACGAGATCCATGTCCAAAAATGCATGGTTTGGCCGCTACGGGGCGTCAAAGTACTATGACGATTAGATAGGTAGGGCTTAACGTCGACAGCGAAGTCATAAGAGACGGAATACGTTGCTCAGAGAAGCAGNTATGACGATTAGATAGGTAGGGCTTAACGTCGACAGCGAAGTCATAAGAGACGGAATACGTTGCTCAGAGAAGCAGGAGCAGAGAATTAATAGACCATGTCCTGTGGTAAGGAACCATCCGAGCATTCACCATGATTAATTTCGGCAAACCATGGAAAACATAAATCAGAATGACTGGGTGACTCGAACCCAGGTCCTCCGGAATGCGAGTCCGAAGTTTTNTATGACGATTAGATAGGTAGGGCTTAACGTCGACAGCGAAGTCATAAGAGACGGAATACGTTGCTCAGAGAAGCAGTAGCAGAGAATTAATAGATCATGTCCTGTGGTAAGGAACCATCCGAGCATTCACCATGATTAATTTCGGGAAACCATGGAAAACATAAATCAGAATGACTGGGTGACTCGAACCCAGGTCCTCCGGAATGCGAGTCCGAAGTTTTNGAAACCATGGAAAACATAAATCAGAATGACTGGGTGACTCGAACCCAGGTCCTCCGGAATGCGAGTCCGAAGTTTTACTACCACGCCACTAGGCTCGGTACGACGCTTCGGACGTCGGACGTACAGTCAATTACAAACGTAGTCAGTAAGACACCTCCAACAACCCAACAAGAACGTATCATCATGGATTACAAAAGGGGTTATAATTGTCAACCTCCAGCTTCATTAAAATGTGTGCATTCGNACAAGAACGTATCATCATGGATTACAAAAGGGGTTATAATTGTCAACCTCCAGCTTCATTAAAATGTGTGCATTCGGCAGTGCAGATATCGGTGCACACGGTCAAATGTGCCTGGTTGTGTGCTAAGTACGTCAGACGCGGTATGTATTCGTNGCAGTGCAGATATCGGTGCACACGGTCAAATGTGCCTGGTTGTGTGCTAAGTACGTCAGACGCGGTATGTATTCGTGAGATAAGATATTCCTCTGATGTTTCTGGAATTTCGCACACCATATTCTTCATAGCACCACCAAAAAATATGGTTGAGGCGTACCTTACTTTGTTGCCCTACAGCATCCAAGCCATGCATTTCCAGACAAGAGTACCCTCTCGTAAAATGTTCAAATGGCGGTCTTGTATAAGACACTTCTCTTTGTTGGTGTATTTTCTTTTTAACAGACTATATAAGATGGTCATATTGAGAAGATTCTGCTAGTGCGCTGCGTGATTATTGTCTCGAACTGGGGAGGATGGTNACAAGAACGTATCATCATGGATTACAAAAGGGGTTATAATTGTCAACCTCCAGCTTCATTAAAATGTGTGCATTCGACAGTGCAGATATCGGTGCACACGGTCAAATGTGCCTGGTTGTGTGCTAAGTACGTCAGACGCGGTATGTATTNTCGACAGTGCAGATATCGGTGCACACGGTCAAATGTGCCTGGTTGTGTGCTAAGTACGTCAGACGCGGTATGTATTAGTGAGATAAGATCTTCCTCTGATGTTTCTGGAATTTCGCACACCATATTCTTCATAGCACCACCAAAAAATATGGCTGAGACGTACCTTACTTTGTTGCCCTACAGCATCCAAGCCATGCATTTCCAGACAAGAGTACCCTCTCGTAAAATGTTCAAATGGCGGTCTTGTATAAGACACTTCTCTTTGTTGGTGTATTTTCTTTTTAACAGCCTATATAAGATGGTCATATTGAGAAGATTCTGCTAGTGCGCTGCGTGATTATTGTCTCGAACTGGGGAGGATGGTNACTATATAAGATGGTCATATTGAGAAGATTCTGCTAGTGCGCTGCGTGATTATTGTCTCGAACTGGGGAGGATGGTTGGTTCCAAGATGGGGTGAGGGGAAATACGGCTGTTACGCGTAACGCAAGCGATGTTGGCAACGTTAAACGCTACGCTATGTAGTGTGTGACTCTCGGCTGTATTTTGAAAACTTCGCCGTGGACGGACATGCGCAGTAGATCCGCGCACAGGTTTCACTGCTCGCCATTCCATATTGACTCCTGTTAATTTTGTTCGTCCGTTACAAAACACAGCTTCCAGTGTGGCCACCAAGTGCAGCGAATATAGCCAGCATAGCGAACTTAGCTTAGCTTTCAGTGTGACCGCTGCTTGAAACGGAACTGTCAGTCGCTAGGGTGGAGTTCTCGCACAGGAAGAAAGTCGGAGCTTCTAGATAGTCCCGATTGTACACGTAAGATACGACAAACGTGCTTCATTTTGCCGCGAATCAGGCACAGATAGTCTATGGACGAGGTAACAGCAAGATCATAGTGAAATCGTCACAACAAGCGAACCAACCCGAAGGTCAAATACAAGCACTACCATTGGTATAGCTACTTTGCGACATAAGTGACAGGCTATAAGTATCATGGCCACAGGCACCTTAAAATACTACCGCTGCAGAAGTTATTCGGATATAAGGTGCCCACCTTCCTCACGCTTAATCTTCGTTGCAGAAAGTATTAAGCACGTGTTATCGTGCGAAACATGTAAAGGCGTTCTCAATATGATTAACTAAGAAAANTCGTTGCAGAAAGTATTAAGCACGTGTTATCGTGCGAAACATGTAAAGGCGTTCTCAATATGATTAACTAAGAAAATAAAACAAGCTTCAGACTAGATCGGAATGGTGCTTCCAATACCACGAGCACTAACAGAAACACTATTGCGAGGCACTCCCATATTAATAACAGCGGCCTTTTCAAACTGCCGTATCTCACGGCATACTAATAGAATACATGTGGAGTTAGGATAGAATACAACACCAAAAAAATGTAACAGATTACCCGCCAATGAAAGGAATAGTCACTTCTTAAGTCTCGTAGCAAATGTTGGACAACGGAAAGCCAGCGCAACAGTTCAGTACTTTTCTCGTATAAGCTACGGGGTACTTTATATGCATGCCCGTGTCGCCCTTATGGATCCTCGCTTATGTACATAGAACTCTCCTTAAGAGCTCCTCCAAGTCACCGAACTGTGTGCAGAGATCCGGGGAAAAATTCTAGTTCAAAATATGTTGCATTTGCGTAGATAACGCCCACCTAGCAATACCATTTAAAAACATCCCTCAACCAACCACAAGTTTCAGTTTTTATTTCCATGTCTAATGAAAATAAAAATGGCCTTACGGGCGTNAGAAAACAAGCTTCAGACTAGATCGGAATGGTGCTTCCAATACCACGAGCACTAACAGAAACACTATTGCGAGGCACTCCCATATTAATAACAGCGGCCTTTTCAAACTGCCATATCTCACGGCATACTAATAGAATACATGTGGAGTTATGATAGAATACAACACCAAAAAAATGTAACAGATTACCCGCCAATGAAAGGAATAGTCACTTCTTAAGTCTCGTAGCAAATGTTGGACAACGGAAAGCCAGCGCAACAGTTCAGTACTTTTCTCGTATAAGCTACGGGGTACTTGATATGCATGCCCGTGTCGCCCTTATGGATCCTCGCTTATGTACATAGAACTCTCCTTAAGAGCTCCTCCAAGTCACCGAACTGTGTGCAGAGATCCGGGGAAAAATTCTAGTTCAAAATATGTTGCATTTGCGTAGATAACGCCCACCTAGCAATACCATTTAAAAACATCCCTCAACCAACCACAAGTTTCAGTTTTTATTTCCATGTCTAATGAAAATAAAAATGGCCTTACGGGCGTTTTCGCAATCATTTTTGGGTACGAAACCACCCGTGCCAGATATTTAAAGTTGTCGAAAGACGTGCGGCACACATTTCTCTATATTATTGCACCATACAAATGGTGTCAACGCTAAGTATCTCAAGAGGCGAGCTGTCAATGTAGAGACTGTACACCAATTCAGTACATAGCGCATAGAGGCGCTGAGGCATGTGATAATAGGTAGGTAGTTAGGGCTTAACGTCTCGTCGACAGCGAGGTCATTAGAGACGGACCAGGTTGCTCAAAGAAGCAATGGGAGGGAATCGGCCAAGGCCTATAGTAAGGAACCATCCCAGCATTCGCCTGGAGTTACTTCGGAAAACAAAACATGTACAACCGAAATCGGGACGGCCAGGCTGGGATATAACACGAGTCGTCCCGAATGTGAGTCCATTGGTTCCCCAATGTGCCACCTCGCTCAGTGGCAGACTATAGTCCATTCGCAGTTACTTCACACTTTTCTGAAGCCCTGATAAAATTCTATTTCCATGATATTCCTCCGCCTCGTGCAAACAAAGCTTAACCAGGTATAGCAAATTACAACAAAGGAACAGCGCACTGCATTCGTACGCATTCAGAGTAAAACAATTTTGCATAAGAAATTTTTCTTACTAGGCATTGCCAACACGCCTATTTTCTCCCTGTTTTAATTCATATTAATTATAAATAAAATATAATTAATAGATAAAATAAAAGTAAAAGTTTAATGTAACCATAAATTACATACTTTAATGTTAAAAGAAATATAAAACGCTTGTGATACATGGCATATTTAGGAAACAACCAAGTACTACATACATGGGGTGGTTCTTCAAAGGATCGATTCAAAAAGTGTGAAGAAACCGCGAATAAACTATACGTAGGTTATCGTGAGTGTATTCCGAGCATACAATAAGTACTGCCTCCATACGAAGTTAGCTTCAAATCTGTTTAAAAGCTTACATAGGTAGAGTTCGTAACACAAATCATAATAAGGCCACCATTTTTTAAAACATACCTCAGCCATTAGATATATTTAGTTCAAGTTGGTTGCCGTTGTTTTGTTTGTATGGCACATTTGTCGGAACTCATTTGGTTAGTTCCTGAACTATGATATAATGACTTCAAATTCCAGTTGTCGCTTTCTTCCAAAACGGTGGGCAAAGAAGTGAGGAATTAATTTAAGGCTCACAATAAAAGTACGTCGATTACCTAGCTTGGCTTAAATAAGTCTTAACGGCTCTCCATATATGCGATAGAAACCCAGAAAATTTATATTTCCGCCATCTTAAAAATACGTTGCCCGAACCACTGAAATATTATGAGTATGCAAAGATGGCCTACCGTAGTACTAGTTTTATTCCTAATCTAGTTGGGTTCAATTGAGTATTTCTTCAAATATACGGTGAAACTTATTTTTCAGGTACTCTATCGTACTAGCTGTAAATTACCACAATCATTCTTGCTGCTCCCATATAAAGAATGTTTGGAATATATCTAAAGGTATTCAGTGATGACTGAACTCAAATATTTCATAAATATTTTAAAAATTAGCAATTTTGAAAAAAAGTGTCATAACTGTATGCTTATGGGAAATTTGGTGACTATAGGTTGAGCAGTTCGCACTATATTGATTATAGTTATTTAGTTAGCGATTNTCGCACTATATTGATTATAGTTATTTAGTTAGCGATTATCTTCCGCAATGGTCGACTAACTAGGACACGAGTTTCTAGATTTCGTGCTGAAGATGGGCGCTGTTAGTTATCAACATACCAACGTTGATTCAAATCGTTCGAATAGTTCCTGAGAAATGAGAGCACAAACATTTTAGATAACCACCATTTCGAAANAAAAATTAGCAATTTTGAAAAAAAGTGTCATAACTGTATGCTTATGGGAAATTTGGTGACTATAGGTTGAGCAGTTTGCACTATATTGATTATAGTTATTTAGTTAGCGATTATCTTCCGCAATGGTCGACTAACTAGGACACGAGTTTCTAGATTTCGTGCTGAAGATGGGCGCTGTTAGTTATCAACATACTAACGTTGATTCAAATCGTTCGAATAGTTCCTGAGAAATGAGAGCACAAACATTTTAGATAACCACCATTTCGAAANCAACGTTGATTCAAATCGTTCGAATAGTTCCTGAGAAATGAGAGCACAAACATTTTAGATAACCACCATTTCGAAAATAAGTGTCACGTTTGGGTTAAAAATGTAACGGAAGAATGTCCTTAATTAATACTATAAGTGATCGAGTTTGATCGGATAGAAAGGCTAATCAACAACCACGGTGTTGCGTGTTTGATTCCCGTATGTGTTCAACCAGATTATAATTTCGGAGAATGAGTGAGTGAGGGGTGATATTTTGGCAGCTCTTAATATCGAAGTCTTGAGAGCCGATGAGAGTGAAGCGAGATGAGCGAGGTGCAGCGCCGGAATGCAAGGACGGGCGAAATGGGAGATACCCGAGTAAACCCACCGACCAGCGGCATCGTCCGGTACGATTTCCACATGCAAAAGTCCAGAAACGACCCCATCGAGAATATAACCCGGTTTGCCTCGGTGGGAGGAGAGTAGTCTAACCACTACACTACCTAGTTCCCGTATGAGGATTGTCTTGTTAAAAGACTCTACCAGAGTGCTGTCTAATAAATAACAGCTCAGCAGGATGCAGGATGTCGCTGACATTCCGCTTTGCTATGAGGATTCCTCGAATCACCATTAGAGGTGACCTGAAGTCATGCGTACCCTGCACCGCCACAAACGCCGCCGTTTCTGGTCTAGTATAAACGATAACTTACGCATGGGATAGTGAACCCATAGTTGGGCTAATGACTGTCGCCTAGAAATGGTGCGGGATTACACGGTATGTTGTAGAAAGTCCAGTAACTGTGTCAGGATGGCAGGGTGCCGATTCCATGAGGTTCTGTAAAGATTGGCTCGCAATATGGCTATCCTTCCTTTGTGTGGTCTGTCTTGGTCGACAGAAACCTCCACGACGCATATGGGTGGGCGGAAGCCCCCGCGTACCCACTGGTTCCATCATCTAGCCACTGTCAGATCAGAATGCGCCATATGCATACAAACTGCACGATATGTCTCCCCGGCCTTATCAGCTCCACAATGCAACCTTTATCAAGGACCGTCAAGTGTTAATGAGATTACGAGGCATATTTCGTTCTCTATGTTGACTGTCTGATGCTCCGATCACTTGTTAAAATACTCGCTATAATCGTGGCGAAACACTAATGCACGNTCTCTATGTTGACTGTCTGATGCTCCGATCACTTGTTAAAATACTCGCTATAATCGTGGCGAAACACTAATGCACGATGGTGGCTGTTCAAAATGTTAGCGATCATTGAAATTCTAATAATTTACATATCCAGTGATGATACACAGATGTACGAAATTGCTTCAAAATTGGAACATTCGCATTGCATGCTTTGCTTTATTTTCAATCAGCATTTGTTTTCGAAGAGTTTGTTGTATTAACCAATTATATTTCTAAAATACTTCATAATNACTTTATTTTCAATCAGCATTTGTTTTCGAAGAGTTTGTTGTATTAACCAATTATATTTCTAAAATACTTCATAATGTCTAAGTTAAAAAACATAACATTTAATAATAATTTTTTGAAACTAGCTGAACACTTCGTACCCCACTTCTTGTTATGAAACAACCACAATCTAAGCATACATTAATTATATCAACTAACAGTTAGTTGTTTTTATTCTTACAACTTCCTGTAAGTGGAGTGATTGATAGCTCAGTTTTATTTTACCAAAGTGGAGGCAGTTTTAGTAGCCTCATGTTAGCAAGATGGTACATTTTACCCAAGCTTACAAGTGAATAAAATTTTATGAGACAAGTTCGAGTTCTGTGTAAAATACTGTCTGCCCTCGACAGGTCCCAGGAACGTGGATGCTCTTATTTTATACCATAAAATGAGTTCTTATAAAATGTATTTTTAAAAAATGGTGTGTTGTAACACCGGGGTTGGGTAGATAAGTGAAAACTATGAAGAAAATATATGGTCATTTTCTATTTTGACCAACCATTTGGTCGCAGTGATCCCATGAATCTACAGGGATACGCCAAATGACATTGTGGATATGGTGGCATAACTTAATGCCGCCGATTACTACATTTGATGAGATGTTGAAAAATGTTTAAAGGTAATATTATACGACGTGCAGCTGCATGCCAGCGAACAGACGGTGGACACTTTGAACATCTGTCTAACAGAGTGCTGTGGATCCCTATTATAGACCGCTAGTTCGGCTCTTTTACTTGTACTGTAGTGTGGTGTGTACTAATGTGTACTGTCATTACGTGATGTATCACATGTGAAAATTTACAATGCATACTTTATTCTCTTCATTACAGCACTGCTGTGCAGCTGGCGCAATGCCGCACACATGATCGCATGTTACATTCATGGGACCGCTGAGACCAAATGGTTGGCCATTGTTAAAATAACACGTATATTTTCTTCTCAGTTTTTACCTCTCTAAGCAACCTTTGTGTTAAAAACTCGCCATTTTTACTGTAATTATTTAAAGGTGTCTTATTTTTTACAGAGAATTTTTGACCTGTCGCTCTGGTCCTTGATTTATTACTCTGAGAGAAAATCGTGCATGACTTGTGAAAGGTATATAAGAACTCGAAAACTGGATTGAAACAAATGAAATTAAATCAAATGCTATTTGAACCTTGTGTTATACTTAAATATTCGAAATACTCTTATTCCATTCCTTCTCGCATTTGTTGGTTCTCAAAATATCTATGTTTAGAGCCGCCCAAATCTCTTCACTCACTCACTTCTCGCATTTGCTCGTATTTCCTGAATTAATTNAATATCTATGTTTAGAGCCGCCCAAATCTCTTCACTCACTCACTTCTCGCATTTGCTCGTATTTCCTGAATTAATTATCTTGTGTATGCTCGTTGAAGTACGAATCTCCAACATGGGACATTTAGACTACTCCAATGAGAATCTGAATTTCCAAATTATGTATATTACATTCCATTAGCGACGAGACCGCCATTTTAAACATCACATTGTCATAACCATAGGATTTGATGTATTTTATAGTGTGTGCTTTGACTCAAAGTTTTATTTTAAATTGTGTTTCAGTATAAATAAGAATATGAATGCCAACACCGCAGGAAAATACCCAGTGTGTCATCTGATATGCTGAGTCTCAGTCCATAATTAATATTAAATTAATGTTCCGCCGACATTATAAGGAAGCATCTCCATTCAATCCAAGTTAAACGAGATGGTTAACCTTTTTTTAACAAATAGGTAGTTTTTAATACCTCCGGACGCCCAAGTGTGTCTCAAGCAACTGTTGACACTGTGCAAGTAACATTCCGGTCCTTAGAAGTTAATGCGTTGTGTATCGTGTGAACTGCAGCAGCCAGGATCAACGGTCCATTAACGCCTCCATAAGCAGTTACTTATTTGCTGCCGAATGTCCATATGCATTTACCTTTTTCATACAAGCCTCAGTTAATGAAGACTCGGAGTACATCAAGAAAGTGTTTTCGGATTAAGCCACTATACATGTGTCTGGACAGGTTAATAGGGTTTTGAAAATCCGCACAGCACTCGTGAACACATTCGTGATAGCCAAAAGTTGAATTATCGGTGTGGCCTCACTCATTATTATGTGATTGGCGCGTTTTTATTTGCTGAGAAACCCATAAAATATTATTTTTCTTTGTAAGCGTAGAGACTTAACAGTTTGCACTTCACTTTGAATTGACTTCTGAGGGCTGCGTTGAAATGCTGCTTCTGCATCGTAGACAGTCACTGGAGGAACACTTTGCATCGAATTTGTAGGTCTTTATAGCATCGTGCGTCTTTTTAAAATTCTTAAACTACCTCATGGTCCTTGCGTTGAACTGAGAAGTTTTCCCATAATGATGGCGAAACTTCCATTGAACAGTACTCGAAGATTGTGATTCAGCATACAAGATGACACATTGACCCTTTTTCTGGCGTGGAGTTATTTCTATTCCCATTATTTCTTGAATCACAACATTAAAAAACTTCCAGAGTCACTGCGCTGCTCTATGTCTTACGGTGTTTCCGAAACTGTAACAGGAGTTTGTGGGCATTCCATATATATATATATATAGGTTTAATCATTAACAGGCAAGTTATACAAAAGGATAATACACGAACAATGTTGTTTGTATGAGTATTTTTGTTTGCAATTCAGACTTTTCTCACATCCATCATTTTCATTGCACCTCTTCATCAGTAACTCGGATCTATTTTAAATATGGCTTTAGTTGCAAGAAATAGTAAAACACCTGGTGAGGTTTGAAAATAATATTACACTAACATCTAATAGAGAAACTATTCATTTTACAGAGTGCCCTGTTTGGGGATAGTTGTATTACTCCCACTCAAAGCAGGTTTGAATATCATCATCTCCGTTCCAATCCTTTACGATCACATGTTACTGCAACTGGATTATCAAATAAGATATTAGAATCGCCAGACTATGAAATAATGCTTTCAGAATTGAAAGCGTGCTACAACTGCAAATATAAACAAAATTATTAATATAAGGTATAAGATATATAATTGATAAGAATACATTGTGATATGATAAAAAGTGCATGTCTGTGATAATAATTGTTGAAATAATGTATTTTGGTTAGAATTTCAAAATTAAATACATCATTTAGAAGCAAAAACAAAAGTACGATTAGATGTACGGCATGAACGTTAAGAATTAAATAATCATACATAAAACACCTTTTAACATTAATATATTTGTTACAGATCATCATCCTTGTTGTCATCTTGGCAACAGTCAATGCTGGTTTCCTGAGTACACCGGCAAGTGTTTCGTACTATTCTTCTGGACTGGCTTCAAGTGGTGCCATCTCTTACGCCACTCCTGCTGTTGCCGCCAGCCCAGCTGCCATTACCTCATCGCACTCCAACATCCTGAGGACTCCTGGAAACCTGGGACAGGTGTCCACCTACTCCAAAACTATCGACACTCCATACTCCAGTGTCACCAAGTCGGATGTTCGTGTCAGCAACCCTGGTTATGCTTACACAGCAGCTGCTTCCCCAGCAATAACTGCTTATTCCACCCCAGCATACAGCAGCAGTTACTATGGTTCATCATCGTTCTCTCAAGGATACGGCTCCGCAGCAGTAGTCACACCTGCAGCAGTAACTTACTCTTCTTCTTTGGCTGCACCTGCCTCAGTTTCGTACTCTTCTTTGGCCGCACCTGCTGCTGTGTCTTATGCTGCACAAGCTGCTCTGTCATCTCCTGCCGCCATCACTTCTTCACACTCCAATATACTGAGGACTCCTGGAAACTTGGGACAGGTGTCCACATATTCCAAGACTATCGACACTCCATACTCTAGTGTCTCCAAGTCGGACGTTCGTGTAAGCAATCCTGGAGTTGCCTACTCAGCTGCTGTTGCCCCAGCAGTATCTGCTTATGCAGCCCCTGCATACAGTAGCAGTTATTATGGATCAGCTGCTGTTACCCCAGCAGTATCTGCTTATGCAGTCCCTGCATACAGTAGCAGTTATTATGGATCAGCTGCATCCTCTCGTAGCTACGGCTCAGCAGCATTAGTCGCACCTGCAGCAGTAACTTACTCTTCTTCTTTGGCTGCGCCTGCCTCAGTTTCGTACTCTTCTTTGGCCGCACCTGCTGCTGTGTCTTATGCTGCACAAGCTGCTCTGGCATCTCCTGCCGCCATCACTTCTTCACACTCCAATATACTGAGGACTCCTGGAAACTTGGGACAGGTGTCCACATATTCCAAGACTATCGACACTCCATACTCTAGTGTCTCCAAGTCGGACGTTCGTGTAAGCAATCCTGGAGTTGCCTACTCAGCTGCTGTTGCCCCAGCAGTATCTGCTTATGCAGTCCCTGCATACAGTAGCAGTTATTATGGATCAGCTGCATCCTCTCGTAGCTACGGCTCAGCAGCATTAGTCGCACCTGCAGCAGTAACTTACTCTTCTTCTTTGGCTGCGCCTGCCTCAGTTTCGTACTCTTCTTTGGCCGCACCTGCTGCTGTGTCTTATGCTGCACAAGCTGCTCTGGCATCTCCTGCCGCCATCACTTCTTCACACTCCAACATACTGAGGACTCCTGGAAACCTTGGTNACAAGCTGCTCTGGCATCTCCTGCCGCCATCACTTCTTCACACTCCAACATACTGAGGACTCCTGGAAACCTTGGTCAGCTATCCACCTACTCCAAGACTGTCAACACCCCTTACTCCAGCGTCTCTAAATCTGATGTTCGAGTCAGTAATTCTGGTGTAGCCTACGGCGCGTATGGTGCTATTGCTGCCCCGGCCTATGCCACCAGCTCATATGGATTCCCATCTTATGCCCGAGCATATGCTGCGCCCGCCACATATGCTACATATGCCGGTGGAGCATCTCATGTATCATTTTCTGGCCCGGGAGTTGCCTACAATTGGTAAATCTGAATGGCTTTCTGAAATATTTTAACGTATTATATATTTATTATTCTATATTTACAATATTTTTGTTAATGGTTGTGTAAATATTCATTTTTATGATTAAAATTCATAATATTTGTACATGGTTTATTATTTATTTTCGAGTGTGGAATGTCATATTTTTAATCATTTGGCTTTTGTAAGTTCATTTNTTTGTACATGGTTTATTATTTATTTTCGAGTGTGGAATGTCATATTTTTAATCATTTGGCTTTTGTAAGTTCATTTTAGTTCCCTTTTAGCCATTTAAACTGCCTCTTTTGTAAGCAAGATAATCGATCGATTATTTTTGGACTCTTAGAAAACTTTGCCGAACTCTAAAGTTCTCATATATTAATTAATTCACTATATCACAAAACATGAAAATTCTAAAGCATTTTCAATAACAAGTCGTAATGAATCATAACTTAAATTTTTGTGTGGAAGTTGATGTTACACTATTGTGGTTCAAACAGATCAGTTATTTTAAAATCAGCTCTCACTGGTATGTGCTCTGAAATATTGCCACTGTATCGGTTTCATGCCTATGGCTTCTCTGCTCCCCAGAACACTTTCTTGAAACCAAATGTAGCATGATTCCTTCAACATGTAGAAAGTGTGGTGATTCGGTAACATTCTTTTGGCCACAGAAGTTAAAACATGGATATAAATAATGAAAATATGGAAAACTGATATTATTAGCAAAATTAATTTTCGAAAAAAAAAAACTTTATTTTTACTGTTTTTATTTAATATTTACAAAATTTAGCACATAATTGACAGAAAATAACTATACAAACAATTTAACCCCCATTACACATTTCTAGACCTTTCAGCTCTCAAGTTAGTAAATTAAATTTAATTATGAATCACGTATATTAAACATCCAGTTATAATGACAAATGTTTGAACCCGTTAGTTCAAACTAGGTGGCTTGCAACTTTGCCCTATTGAACGCCACTACACAAAAGCGTGTCTAAAGAAAAAATTTTAATAGACAAGGTAACTTTACTTATGAAACGTGCTTCTAAAGCCTAATACATAATATTTTAGTGATATTATAGTAAATCATTACAATTGTAACAGCTGACACAGACCTCGTGGCTCATCTAGCTATAGTTTTACATAGTAAAAGAATTACATGAACCTGGGGCAATCCATACATACCTTGATATTTTTAGGGGATGAGAGTTTGTTTTAATTTATCCGTTTTAACTTGGAGCACGACTAAGGGATTGCGTCTATTTTTCTGACTGTCCCTTTCTTATGCCGTGGCGTTGTAAAACTATTTCTCTATTAATATATGTTCAAGTGCAGCTTCAAAATGTGAGGTTGGTTTTTATATATTGAGTGATTCACGAGAAGTTACCGCCACTCACACGGGTTATTCCCTTGGTCAAGTGGAGCAAAATATATCATATTAATATGATTCCTATTCCCAACAATCGTAGAGTAATTCGAAGAATTTGTAAGGGAAATAAAAAAAGAATAACCCTTTCAAAAGTAAAAAAAAAATTATTATTAGACTTTATTGTTTACAGTTGAGCATCAAACACCGTGTTGGTGTATTCTTGTGAGTAAAATGTACCGGCCATTGTAACACAATTACTATATCACACAACCGAAGGCTACAAACACAATAAATGAGCAGAAATACGTCGTGTTCACGCAGTACACAGTGAAACACACTGTCACATTTACGATGGTTAAGATCACGTGCTCTACACCGCAACAGTCAAACAGGCAGCAACATGTCACGAGCTGTTCACAGTGATGCGTTCTGAATTCTCCGCATTACTCTGTACATACAGCGNGCAGGTATGGCTCAGCAGCAATAGTTGCACCTGCAACAGTTTCTTACACTTCTTCTTTGGCTGCGCCTGCCTCGGTTTCTTACTCTTCTTTGGCCGCACCTGCTGCTGTGTCTTATGCTGCTCAAGCTGCTCTGTCATCTCCTGCCGCCATCACTTCTTCACACTCCAACATACTGAGGACTCCTGGAAACTTGGGACAGGTGTCCACATATTCCAAGACTATCGACACTCCATACTCTAGTGTCTCCAAGTCGGACGTTCGTGTAAGCAATCCTGGAGTTGCCTACTCAGCTGCTGTTGCCCCAGCAGTATCTGCTTATGCAGCCCCTGCATACAGTAGCAGTTATTATGGATCAGCTGCTGTTACCCCAGCAGTATCTGCTTATGCAGTCCCTGCATACAGTAGCAGTTATTATGGATCAGCTGCATCCTCTCGTAGCTACGGCTCAGCAGCATTAGTCGCACCTGCAGCAGTAACTTACTCTTCTTCTTTGGCTGCGCCTGCCTCAGTTTCGTACTCTTCTTTGGCCGCACCTGCTGCTGTGTCTTATGCTGCACAAGCTGCTCTGGCATCTCCTGCCGCCATCACTTCTTCACACTCCAACATACTGAGGACTCCTGGAAACCTTGGTCAGCTATCCACCTACTCCAAGACTGTCAACACCCCTTACTCCAGCGTCTCTAAATCTGATGTTCGAGTCAGTAATTCTGGTGTAGCCTACGGCGCGTATGGTGCTATTGCTGCCCCGGCCTATGCCACCAGCTCATATGGATTCCCATCTTATGCCCGAGCATATGCTGCGCCCGCCACATATGCTACATATGCCGGTGGAGCATCTCATGTATCATTTTCTGGCCCGGGAGTTGCCTACAATTGGTAAATCTGAATGGCTTTCTGAAATATTTTAACGTATTATATATTTATTATTCTATATTTACAATATTTTTGTTAATGGTTGTGTAAATATTCATTTTTATGATTAAAATTCATAATATTTGTACATGGTTTATTATTTATTTTCGAGTGTGGAATGTCATATTTTTAATCATTTGGCTTTTGTAAGTTCATTTCAGTTCCCTTTTAGCCATTTAAACTGTCTCTTTTGTAAGCAAGATAATCGATCGATTATTTTTGGACTCTTAGAAAACTTTGCCGAACTCTAAAGTTCTCATATATTAATTAATTCACTATATCACAAAACATGAAAATTCTAAAGCATTTTCAATAACAAGTCGTAATGAATCATAACTTAAATTTTTGTGTGGAAGTTGATGTTACACTATTGTGGTTCAAACAGATCAGTTATTTTAAAATCAGCTCTCACTGGTATGTGCTCTGAAATATTGCCACTGTATCGGTGTCATGCCTATGGCTTCTCTGCCCCCCAGAACACTTTCTTGAAACCAAATGTAGCATGATTCCTTCAACATGTAGAAAGTGTGGTGATTCGGTAACATTCTTTTGGCCACAGAAGTTAAAACATGGATATAAATAATGAAAATATGGAAAACTGATATTATTAGCAAAATTAATTTTCGAAAAAAAAAACTTTATTTTTACTGTTTTTATTTAATATTTACAAAATTTAGCACATAATTGACAGAAAATAACTATACAAACCATTTAACCCCCATTACACATTTCTAGACCTTTCAGCTCTCAAGTTAGTAAATTAAATTTAATTATGAATCACGTATATTAAACATCCAGTTATAATGACAAATGTTTGAACCCGTTAGTTCAAACTAGGTGGCTTGCAACTTTGCCCTATTGAACGCCACTACACAAAAGCGTGTCTAAAGAAAAAATTTTAATAGACAAGGTAACTTTACTTATGAAACGTGCTTCTAAAGCCTAATACATAATATTTTAGTGATATTATAGTAAATCATTACAATTGTAACAGCTGACACAGACCTCGTGGCTCATCTAGCTATAGTTTTACATAGTAAAAGAATTACATGAACCTGGGGCAATCCATACATACCTTGATATTTTTAGGGGATGAGAGTTTGTTTTAATTTATCCGTTTTAACTTGGAGCACGACCAAGGGATTGTGTCTATTTTTCTGACTGTCCCTTTCTTATGCCGTGGCGTTGTAAAACTATTTCTCTATTAATATATGTTCAAGTGCAGCTTCAAAATGTGAGGTTGGTTTTTATATATTGAGTGATTCACGAGAAGTTACCGCCACTCACAGGGGTTATTCCCTTGGTCAAGTGGAGCAAAATATATCATATTAATATGATTCCTATTCCCAACAATCGTAGAGTAATTCGAAGAATTTGTAAGGGAAATAAAAAAAGAATAACCCTTTCAAAAGTAAAAAAAAAATTATTATTAGACTTTATTGTTNATATAATAATTATTAGACTTTATTGTTTACAGTTGAGCATCAAATACCGTGTTGGTGTATTCTTGTGAGTAAAATGTGCCGGCCATTGTAACACAATTACTACATCACACAACCAAAGGCTACAAACACAATAAATGAGCAGAAATGCGTCGTGTTCACGCAGTACACAGTGAAACAAACTGTCACATTTACGATGGTTAAGATCACGTGCTCTAAACCGCAACATTCGAACAGGCAGCAACATGTCACGAGCTGTTCACAGTGATGCGTTCTGAATTCTCCGCATTACTCTGTACATACAGCGNAAACAGGCAGCAACATGTCACGAGCTGTTCACAGTGATGCGTTCTGAATTCTCCGCATTACTCTGTACATACAGCGAATACGACCCTCATTTACGTGGCATCACTTGCACCAAATGACTTAAGGTATTAGCCCTGTAAGTGGCTAATACCTTAAGTCATTAGGTCAATAGACCAATTCTTACGAGTAAGAAGAGTGATTCACTCCTCGTGAATCATCTTATATAATTTAGCGGCGTCTATGAGAAGCTTTTACAAGCCTGTCTTTTACACAGTTCCCTTCTCACACACGACCGGTGCAAGGGCAAGTGGAATAATACGAGTTTTATTACAAATTTTAATTTATTTGTGGAATTTCAAACAAATTTTAAATAATAATTTTAACAAAGAGAGTTAAATACATACGTTTTTTGTTGTGTAATGATTGAGAAACTGTTCATGAATGAAACTGGACATGTTTTCCAGTGGTTACTCTGTTACTTGTTTGTTAATTGCAAAAGAGATCATTAAATTTTATTTTATTTCCATGGGTGTTTCCCAGATACCCTTGGAAGGAACACTAGCTGCTGGATGATTTAATGTTGCAATACTTCCATGCAGCGCATTTGTTAAAGCACTCTTCGTTAATGCCCAGTGTTATGCTCTTACATATAACTTTTTTAATTCTAACTTTCTGTTTAAAACTTTGGAAGTATTTTGCCATCGAGGTGATCAATTCAAAATTGTTATATAGAACATTACACTCTCTTTCATAAGGTATCCAGTGTGTAAGCAGAGAACATGTGTGTCTGCCATTTCATTACATAGTCCAGGAGGGTTATTTATGCATTTTTTTTGTCAATTTCAGCATTTCTGTGGGATTTTAATTTAGTATTATTACTATTTCAAGCAGTTTGCTAGATCTGACAGTCATAGAGTTATTTAAATTTCTGTATAGCTTCATCGATTAGTTCTGATATTATTAGCTGGTTTTANAGATCTGACAGTCATAGAGTTATTTAAATTTCTGTATAGCTTCATCGATTAGTTCTGATATTATTAGCTGGTTTTAGAGAAAAAAAATCCTTTGCTGTCAAAAATCACCAAATTCGTTTACAGATTCGTGATTTAGATTAGTCATGTTTTTGAGGAATGTCTTATAGCCTGGTAACGCTTTAACAAAGACAGAAACTGCAAGGTTTCGCAAATAATTCAGTTTTTTGTGATTTTTTTTTTTTTACTTATAAGATTATGTTTTGATAATTATGTGCACATCTCATAACGTATCCAAACTGTTTTTCCNTAGGTCATTAGGGGTGCTTATATTTGCGTTTAAAAAAGCAATTATTGGTAAGAAATTTCATTTTCCTTATATATTTTAATATATTTCATTTTATTTTCAAAGCCCCATCAAAATACTTATAGACCAAACATGGTCACCCAATTGATTACGATGTTATTATTTAAAACATATCAAAATGCTACAAGAAAATGCCTTCAGTTACACAGCAAATGACTACTCCATAACACAAATTGAACTATAAATTTGCATTATTAAAATATTACAATTTTAAAAGAAAAACCCCTTAGGGTGATTTATTACATAACTGTTACAAAATTATAAGAACAGCCCGTCCCTCCTCCCCCCTAAAGGAACAGATTTCTGCCCTATATCAGACCACCACCCCCTTTTCATGCTTCTCTCTCGAAAAACGATAAGCCAACCCTTATTAGTAGAGGGAATATGGGGACGGACTTTGGCACATCGGAACCTGGGACCGGAACGTCGGAGCTGTTCGTGCTCTGTCATTCCGTTCATCCGGCAGCCATATTGTATACAGGTGACCTTGACCCTGACTTTATCTCCTGTGACCCTTAACCTTCAATACCCAGAAAATCCCCAAAATAAAAGAAATTAAACAAAAATTTCAAAAACAATAAAAAATATATTTATAGAATATTAAAAAATGATTTTAAAATTATTTAAAAATTTCCAAAAAATGTATTTTGAAAATGTATTTTTAAAAACTTATATTTCCGGAGGTCCCCACGCCGCTTCCACCCATACGAATCCAACCATATTTAGTCCGCAATCTTGGTAGGTGCGATCCACCATCTTGGTAAGCGTCACAGCCACCGTCTGCCATCTTGATTTTTGTTTGTCATTTGTTTATACATTACTGGAGTTTCTATATCACCTTCGTTCGACCGTCATCTTGGTTTTTATTCGTTTGTCATTTGTTTAACATTGCTGGTGCTGTCCCCAGCACCGCGCCCAGGCAGAAGACTTACCCCCTCCACTCCCCCCTCCCAATATATTTAGTTGACCAATTACCTTTACCTCAATCATACACAACTGTCAAAGTCACATGGTCAACATGGATGAAGTGAATGTGTTTGTTTATATCTTAATTTTCAAAAGACATGCTCTTTTAAATTAATCAAATACTTTCATTAATTCTAATTTAATCTAACTGCATTCCTAATTGATTAGAGGAAGTATGGACATACCTCACAGCACTTGTTAGTGTTCTAACCCTAAATCCAATACACGCCATTTTTGCTAGTCGTGATGACAGAAAAGCAGTTCAATGTTGAGACACGGAGATTGGTTGTGCGAGACAGCGAGATCAGTATACCTCATATTTTGAAGTTATAATCCTGACTACTACGAAACGATAATTNTGATTAGAGGAAGTATGGACATACCTCACAGCACTTGTTAGTGTTCTAACCCTAAATCCAATACACGCCATTTTTGCCAGTCGTGATGACAGAAAAGCAGTTCAATGTTGAGACACGGAGATTGGTTGTGCGAGACAGCGAGATCAGTATACCTCATATTTTGAAGTTATAATCCTGACTACTACGAAACGATAATTTTTTGATCGCAGTGCCGAAGAAAGCTTCGTGCAAACTCGGCATTATTCGTTCCCGAAATCTGAAGGTAAAGGAAATACAGAAACGTTCCCTATTTTGTTTTTACATAGCTCAGTTCCGTTTATTTTCATTACCGATAGCGTTCGGTATATTTACAATACATTTCTATCACAATTTCCGTGAATATATGCACATTTTTAACGGTGTATGAGGCAGGTCTGGAAACCTGGTTGGCCAAGCAAGACAGCGTGAAGACATTCCTGGGAAACAACAAACTAAGTGATACAGTTACATTTTTATTTGCGCAAATGTACTGCCAACCCCTCTTTCTTCATGGATGGGGGTTGATATTGGAGCCCATATTTGTGTGTTTTGTACTTCATCGTTTAATAATGCAGTATCAAGAAACTCAGACATTTATCGTTCATTCTGGCTGTGTTACTAGCAAAAAAAATCTGGTCCAACTACACNTGAAGACATTCCTGGGAAACAACAAACTAAGTGATACAGTTACATTTTTATTTGCGCAAATGTACTGCCAACCCCTCTTTCTTCATGGATGGGGGTTGATATTGGTGCCCATATTTGTGTGCTTTGTACTTCATCGTTTAATAATGCAGTATCAAGAAACTCAGACATTTATCGTTCATTCTGGCTGTGTTACTAGCAAAAAAAACATCTGGTCCAACTACAATATCAAGGGTGGTGTTCACTACTTCATAACAGACTTAGGTTATGTGACGTGTGTTTACTTTAGACCTAATTTTTATGAGGAATCACTTACTGACGTTTGTCGGCAGAGTTCCGTTCCACTCTGTATAATGTTGTTAGTCAAGAAGTTACAGTGTTGGAATGGATCAACCTACAAACGTTACATCGCGATTTCCGTCCTAGGATCCTGTGTGCGGGTCTATTTCAAAGACATACTCAAGTTAAAAAGTTTTCACTGTACAAAAGTCTCCGGAAAACGTCACTTTCTAATCATGAGCTTGCAGCGGAGGCCATTGAACGTCACGAGTCGGTAAAAATGTGGTCGGAACGTACCAACAGTTCACAAGTAATCGGTAGGTTAAAATTTTGTCGTTAAATCAATATGGCGGGTTTTGTTATTGCAGCTGGCCGTATATACGGAGAGAAACATACGGTGAAGTTCAAAGTCACTGCGGCGCAATTTTATTATTAAATTTTCCTGCGTATCCTTTTACTCAACAAAACGGGAGAAGGTTTGCTTGTATTTATTACAAACTATTACCACATTTACGCGTCTGTCCTTCCTAAACATTGTACCCGACAAATAACGTCTTGTTTTACTCGTGGAATATTATCGCAAGAGCTTAACATTATCAATGGATCTATAAAAATATTTACTTTTAGTTAACCATTTTAAATAATAAATGTATTCTGTCAAAACCTATGTGATTAAATAAACTATTAAGCAACCTGAAGTCAATAACCGGCTTCGTGTATTTTATTTTAAATTAATGCGCTGTTTCCCGATGCTTTAACTATCCCGTAGGTTAGAAGGTAAGGGGACGAAAATGAATACGGTGTTAAGAATCAGAGATAAGATACCAAACATTTATGAGGTTCTAAACAAGAAAACAAATCCAGTGCGCAAAATGGTTCGACAGATTGAATATATGGACTTACATTGAATATAAGGACGATCAAAAATGTTCCATGATTATAACAAACTTTTAAAAAATCCTGAAGGCAATAGACGACCAAATGTACAATTTGAAATTACCGAAATTACTCATCGTAATATAAATTAACGTATTAATTTTGCAAGGATTAGAACAACTGTTTCGAATTTCAATCACCTAAAGTGATGATGGAGAAATACACAAAAGCTATTTTGATTAAAAAATAAATGAAAGTATTTAGCGCTGCTCTATATTTGTAAATAATTGTAAGATAAATAAGGTGGGTCTATAATTTTTCCCCATTGACTATTTAATATCNGCTGCTCTATATTTGTAAATAATTGTAAGATAAATAAGGTGGGTCTATAATTTTTCCCCATTGACTATTTAATATCAGTTGAAATGTAAAAAGGCTGTTCACGGTAAACTCAGCACTTTCGTAAGCCCTGGTTAAGATCTACTTGTGTGCATTGCATGTCTGAGAACTTCAGCCAAATAAAATCATGCATTCCCTCAACAATTTTAACAGGAATAAATTTAACATAAATACGTGTTTTAATGAATCCAGACGCACTGTAAAATGCGTCTGTAGAATAGATGTCAAAGCATTACAAAACCATAACAAATACATACAAGTCAGGATATACAAATACAAAACAGCAACAAGAATATATTAACATAAAATGTCATATCACTAATAAGACAATATAAAACAATAATTTTGTTTACATTAATAATATTGAAAAACATTTAAATACAAAAACAAATTTCGCATGAAAAATGTAACATACAGTACACATTAAGATGACAAATATTTAATCACAGAGTAAAAAGGTTATGGCAATAAAAAACTCCTTTGGTCTACGAATTTCCTTAAATATATACATAAGTTATAATAATAAAATATTTTAGACAGATATTCACCAAAATATTAGCAGAACCCACCTTGTTATCGACTAGGCAGGCCACTCTACATAAGATTATAATAAACACATTTATAATAAATAATATTTTGTTATGCGTAGATAAAAGCAATGGATATATGGCTTATCTTGAATTTTTTATAGAGTAACCACGTTGAATTTAAGTATTTGAGACACAGAGTGTCAGATGAACGGGAACTAACGAGCGGTGCAGTAGGGATGGAATGTAACTTGAGGTGGGCGACTCGCTGGCTGGGTCGCCTGTAAGCGAAGCAGTCGGGTGGTTGCCTTGAGGGTATGCAACCATAATTGCGGCTCTTGTGGACTAGCAAGGAAGTATGTATTGATTCAAAGACCACAATAGTAGTAAAATAGTCAACTCCTCGGCGTTACATCCAGCCATAAGAAAGCGTTGCGAGGGCGACGTTGGAAAACAGCATAAACAAGCTTAGCGAGTTTTCTGTTTCCTCAGAACTCTAAGCTCTGACAAAGGCCTTGAGCACNATGCAACCATAATTGCGGCTCTTGTGGACTAGCAAGGAAGTATGTATTGATTCAAAGACCACAATAGTAGTAAAATATTCAACTCCTCGGCGTTACATCCAGCCATAAGAAAGCGTTGCGAGGGCGACGTTGGAAAACAGCATAAACAAGCTTAGCGAGTTTTCTGTTTCCTCAGAACTCTAAGCTCTGACAAAGGCCTTGATCACAGGTAGGTAGGTAGGTAGGTAGTTGGGCTTAACGTCTCGTCGACAGCGAGATCATTAGAGATGAGGTTCCAACACAGCAATCTGTTCGGGAAAAATACAGTATATTTGCTATAGTATAACAAATTGTTTTACAGCAGGATAAATATCATCAACAGAGGACTACTAACAGCGATTTTTTCTGACTTCGCCACTTTTCAACGACTAAATTTACGTTTAAAATATACCGTAAGTGGGAGTCACTTCGTGACAGGGTTACTTCGAATGTTCAGTGCTTAAATTGGCACTTCTGAACACCTGAAACGTCGAACTAAATTAGGGGATATTTAAATTATATTTTATGTCTCACAAAGTCACATCAAATTTGTCATAATGAGACCCCCGCTTGCGGTAGTCCATTAACGGTTACTTCCAACTTTTTTGAAGCCTGCTTAAAATTCTTCTTCTAGGATATTCCTCCACCTCACGCAAACAAAGATTAACCTAGTCTAGAAAATTACACCAGAGGGTCAAAGCACCGGATTCGTGCGCGCTAACTGTAATAATATTTTGCATAAGAACTATTTCTTACTATGTATTACCAACACACCAATTTTTTCTCTTTTTATTCATATTGATATGAATGAAATATTATTCTTTATAAATAAAATATAAGCAAAAGTTCCGTTTTACCAAAAATAAGGTACTTTTGTCAACACACGTATCAAATACTTGTGATAAATGGTACATTTAGGAAAAAACCAAACACGTTATACATTGGGTGATTTTTTAAAGGTTATATTCAAAAAGTGTGAAGAAACCGTGAATACATCATACCAAATATATGAATGGGCAACAAAATATCGACTTTCATTTCTGTCCTGNGTTCCGTTTTACCAAAAATAAGGTACTTTTGTCAACACACGTATCAAATACTTGTGATAAATGGTACATTTAGGAAACAACCAAACACGTTATACATTGGGTGATTTTTCAAAGGTTATATTCAAAAAGTGTGAAGAAACCGTGAATACATCATACCAAATATATGAATGGGCAACAAAATATCGACTTTCATTTCTGTCTTGAAAAAAATATTCACATTGGAATATTCCACAGTTTTTTAAATTATAATAGACACAACTACATACAATGAAACCCGTATGACAACTAGAGAGGCATCGGACCATGGGAAGATCTCGCTTTGCGTGGATTCCGCAAATATAGAATAATTTACAGGATATTTACAACCTAAGGCATTATATTTTGATGAAGTTAGAGTTATTGACAAAATATAACTTTATAACATTCGGTTTAAAAATTACCANACTAGAGAGGCATCGGACCATGGGAAGATCTCGCTTTGCGTGGATTCCGCAAATATAGAATAATTTACAGGATATTTATAACCTAAGGCATTATATTTTGATGAAGTTATAGTTATTAACAAAATATAACTTTATAACATTCGGTTTAAAAATTACCAACTTTTTGAAAAAGGATTAGGAAAGAAAACCACAAAATTATTAAATATGCCAAAACAATTGCCTTAAAATTAACAATATATATATGTGTGTGTGTGTGTTATTAAAATTTATATATCGGCAAGAAAAAATACTTTTAAAGCCAATTTTTCTAACAGGAGCCTTTAAGATCATGGAAATCGGTTATAATTAAGAAGGGAGCATTGTTTTAAATTTTTTTATTGGGAAGTTCTACAATAATACAATTGTATACATTTTAAAACAATTATTTTTCTTAACTTCTGATTTTTTTGTTTTTATACGTTATCATTTGGAAAAAAAACAGTCGATTTTTATTTAAAATTAGCTGACCCTACAGTCGTTGCCCTGTCCTTTTATACTAAAATAGATATAGATAGAAGATAGATTGATAGATTATTTTAATTAGGATCTAATGTTGAGACCAGGTTGCATAGCACCCATAGTTTAATATTANTAGGATTTAATGTTGAGACCAGGTTGCATAGCACCCATAGTTTAATATTACAAACATTTACAAAAATTAAGTAATGCGTTCATCGCAACGCTTGGTGATGAACCATATTTTTTGTCTTTCCGTTCGGAGAGAAAACGAATATCGCCGATGGTTTACCTACTCTCGAGCACGCCACGTACAACTGCCCACGGGAAAAACATTGCAATTCAAGGTTTACTCCACACACTTCCAACGATTGGCCTTGCGATTTATTAATCGTCATTGCGAATGCAAGACGAACAGGAAACTGGACACGCTTAAATTGAAACGGTAAATCGGTTGGAATCAGTGGTATTCTTGGAATCAGAACATCCTCGCCTTTGAACTTTCCTATGATTATCATTACTTCAATCACGTTGTTCATCAGCTTCTTAACAGCGAGTCTTGTTCCATTACATAGTTCCGGTTGGTTCAGATTGCGTAACATGATTATCACCGAGCCGACCTTGAGCTGCAAATTTGTGCGGCGGCATTCGTGGTAAATCCAATGAATTCAGAAATTCAATTCGATAATTGACGACTACATCTGGATCGGTAATTGAATCGATCGGCTTAAATGAATGCAGTTGGCCAGCGATTTGAATTTGAATTTTTGTGTTCAAATCGTCTACGTCCTTATTTTTCGCTGCCGAAAATAGCTCGTTCACTCAACCAAACATGGTTTTTGTAATTTGCACCAATATTCGGGAACACTTTCGTGATCAATTCTTCTTTCGACGTTGTGAATTGACAAAAATTAGGTGGAAACAAAATGAGGCCAGTGGAAGCGTCAATCGGAATTTTTTCGTTGCCAATGTCTAATAATTTTATGGAAAACACTTCCGCTGATTCGTCATTTTGTAATGTGACTCGCATATTCGTTGTTAACTTGAGAGTTTTCACGTACCTCCACAAATTAGATGACTTCAAGCAAGCGTTTATTTCATCAGCAGCTGTTGATCTTGGAATGACTGGCAGCGTTTGTTGAAAATCGCNGATGACTTCAAGCAAGCGTTTATTTCATCAGCAGCTGTTGATCTTGGAATGACTGGCAGCGTTTGTTGAAAATCGCCTGCCAGCAGAATCATTGTACCTCCAAAGAGGTCCTGATTATTGCGCAAATCTTTCAACGTTNCAGGAGCCTTTAAGATCATGGAAATCGGTTATAATTAAGAAGGGAGCATTGTTTTAAATTTTTTTATTGGGAAGTTTTACAATAATACAATTGTATACATTTTAAAACAATAATTTTTCTTAACTTCTGATTTTTTTGTTTTTATACGTTATCATTTGAAAAAAAAAACCGTCGATTTTTATTTAAAATTAGCTGACCCGACAGTCGTTGCCCTGTCCTTTTATACTAAAATAGATAGAAGATAGATTGATAGATTATTTTAATTAGGATTTAATGTTGAGACCAGGTTGCATAGCACCCATAGTTTAATATTACAAACATTTACAAAAATTAAGTAATGCGTTCATCGCAACGCTTGGTGATGAACGATATTTTTTGTCTTTCCGTTCGGAGAGAAAACGAATAGCGCCGATGGTTTACCTACTCTCGAGCACGCCACGTACAACTGCCCATGGGAAAAACATGGCAATTCAAGGTTTATTCCACACACTTCCAACGATTGGCCTTGCGATTTATTAATCGTCATTGCGAATGCAAGACGAACAGGAAACTGGACACGCTTAAATTGAAACGGTAAATCGGTTGGAATCAGTGGTATTCTTGGAATCAGAACATCCTCGCCTTTGAACTTTCCTGTGATTATCGTTGCTTCAATCACGTTGTTCATCAGCTTCTTAACAGCGAGTCTTGTTCCATTACATAGTTCCGGTTGGTTCAGATTGCGTAACATGATTATCACCGAGCCGACCTTGAGCTGCAAATTTGTGCGGCGGCATTCCTGGTAAATCCAATGAATTCAGAAATTCAATTCGATAATTGACGACTACATCTGGATCGGTAATTGAATCGATCGGCTTAAATGAATGCAGTTGGCCAGCGATTTGAATTTGAATTTTTGTGTTCAAATCGTCTACGTCCTTATTTTTCGCTGCCGAAATAGCTCGTTCACTCAACCAAACATGGTTTTTGTAATTTGCACCAATATTCGGGAACACTTTCGTGATCAATTCTTCTTTCGACGTTGTGAATTGACAAAAATTAGGTGGAAACAAAATGAGGCCAGTGGAAGCGTCAATCGGAATTTTTCCGTTGCCAATGTCTAATAATTTTGTGGAAAACACTTCCACCGATCCGTCATTTTGTAACGCGACTCGCATATTTGTTGTTAACTTGAGAGTTTTCGCGTATCTCCGCAAATTAGATGACTTCAAGCAAGCGTTTATTTAATCAGCAGCTGTTGATCTTGGAATGACTAACAGCGTTTACCGAAAATCGCCGGCCAGCAGAATCATCGTACCTCCAAAGAGGTCCTGATTATTGTGCAAATCTTTCAACCTTCGATCGATTGCCTCCAATGCTCGTTTGTGCGCCATCGTACATTCATCCCAAATGATTATTTTGCTATTCTGTAGTTCTTTCGCCATTGCTGAATTTTTGGCAATGTTCCACGTCAGTTCATCTATCGTTTGCGAATTCAGTGGCAGTTTGAGCGCTGAATGGGCTGTTCGTCCTCCTTGTAACAATGTGGCAGCGATCCCTGATGATTCTACGGCCAGCGCTATTTGACCTTGTGCGCGAATCGAATCTAAAATCAATGAAATTAGGAACGTTTTTCCGCTGCCATCAGGTGCATCGAGGAAAAATATTCGTCCGTAGCCGTCGTTGATTGCTATCATCAATGTATCATACGCGGTTTTCTGCTGCTGGTTCAAAAGTGGGACCTTTGTTCGTACTGATTGACTCAATGCATCTCGATCGTATTGCCGTTCTCGTTCAAATTCTCTATTAAATGCATAGTGCATGGGGTGATTCAGCGCTGGCATTCCTAATTCGTGCAAAATCTTGCCGGACATCATCAGGCACCAATCCTCTATGAAAATTAACGCCTCATCGTAGGTCTCCGCGTTAAAGTCAAGTTCAGGATTCGCTGTTGTACGCACTCGATGCAAAATGTCTTCACCAATATTGTTTTTGTGTTTGTTCCATAAATGAAGTAGGTGGGATGGAAAACACTTTGAAATAATGATGGCAAAAA
This sequence comes from Clitarchus hookeri, assembly GCA_002778355.1. Lineage (NCBI taxonomy): Eukaryota > Metazoa > Arthropoda > Insecta > Phasmatodea > Phasmatidae > Clitarchus > Clitarchus hookeri. Next base: position 98,543 of record NQII01001654.1, on the reverse strand, counting down.
GTGATCTAATTTGATGCCAGTAGACGAAATAACAGCATCAGCAAGTGTATGATTCCAATGAATGTCATCTTCGAGCAACTGTAAACGCTGACACGCTTCTCTATATGTTGCGCACAACTCGCCATTGACAGTTCGTAGAAATTCAAATGAAATCGGTCCACGAACATTAACCAATAACAAACGCAGGTAAATATTCGTCATCGCTCTGATGAACTGTGTAAATGCGCCCCAATGCATCGGTTTAATATACATTCACGTATCCAGGAACAGGCTTTCCCTGTTTCCGACGTTGGAATTTTTTTGATGATGCGTTCCATGTAAAATATCTCGTAATCTCTGAGTAAAGCAGTGTTCTCGCAAATGGATCACTTGCGCATGTCCCGAAGAAACTTGTCAGCGTTGTCGCTGGTGGTCGTTCAGCTCTCTGCACTGCGTTTGCTACCGTGAAATAAACTCGTTGTCCATTCTCCAGGTGCACAGCTAAATGGACCACAGTGGGATGACGTTCGTGTATGGAGAATGAAAAGATTCTCCAAATCGCCTCATTGCTGCTGACATATCTTCCTATTTGATATTGCGAAACTTGATCGTTGGCATCAGGAGCTGCAATACCAAATACAGCCATGTCACTTTCTTGCGTGACCTACTTGTAAACATATTTGATGGACTTGATAGAATTGCAGTTCTCAACATTGCAATGCGCTTTGAATGTNTCGTGACCTACTTGTAAACATATTTGATGGACTTGATAGAATTGCAGTTCTCAACATTGCAATGCGCTTTGAATGTTTTGGAAAGCAGTGGCGAATACGGAACAATTCAGCTGTTGTCTACAGCAATGTCTTTATTCTTGACTTTCAACGTTATAGTTCTGCCATTATCCTCTGCAGAGCGACAACGATACATGGAGTAGCCGTCTTTACCTGTGATTGTGTCAGCCAACAAAGCACGCGGATAACGTTTGTAGCATTTGTTTTCGATAATAGACAGTGATTCCCGGTTGTGATTGCCACATGGTCCATGAATCATATTCGTCGTCACATCTTCATACAGCTCTGGATCTGTTTCCGGATCNGGTTGTGATTGCCACATGGTCCATGAATCATATTCGTCGTCACATCTTCATACAGCTCTGGATCTGTTTCCGGATCAAGAATTTCTGCGCAAATGATGGCGACAATTTCATCCGGTCTTATTTTCTCGACCATCCACAGGAGAATATGCGTATGAGGCAGTCCTCTTTTCTGCCACTCCACAGATTACATCCAACTTCACACGTCTCCGAAGACATGATACTTCACAATGAAGTCCTTGAGCGCATTGAGTTTCTGCTTGAATACTCGTGCTGTNGGTTGTGATTGCCACATGGTCCATGAATCATATTCGTCGTCACATCTTCATACAGCTCTGGATCTGTTTCCGGATCGAGAATTTCTGCGCAAATGATGGCGACAATTTCATCCGGTCTTATTTTCTCGACCATCCACAGGAGAATATGCGTATGAGGCAGTCCTCTTTTCTGCCACTCCACAGATTACATCCAACTTCACACGTCTCCGAAGACATGATACTTCACAATGAATTCCTTGAGCGCATTGAGTTTCTGCTTGAATACTCGTGCTGTAATGTCGTGCCGATCGCTGGATGATTGGCTGGGTAGTAACAGCTGTGTGATTTCGATCCATTTTGGGTTGCATGTAAAAGTGATGAATAAGTCTGGTCGACCGTATTGGCGCACTTAGGTTATCGCATCTTGCACGTATTCGTGCAGGTGCCTCGGACTTCCAACATACGTCGCTGGCAAAATGGTAATTCGGCCGGCATTGTTTGCATTTCCATCTACATTCATGGCATCATGCAGATGGATGTATTCTTCCGAAAACAATTTTTGCTGATTTAAGCGTATATATGTCAGACGTTCCGTCTCGATTTTGACATACATATCAACGACGAACTGATGAAACAGTCTGCGACATTTCAAAATGTGATTGTCGTCGTTTCGACGAATCATCAAACGGTAGACATAAAAATGCATCGAGCTGACCTTCTTATTTGTTTCTTGACGTGTTAATGGATTAATCATCTTGATCAAAAAATTATATCCATACTCTCCTCGGCAAAATATCAGCGGGTATTGTAATGCACCATACGAACGATGGATTTCGTTGACACGCTGAAGGTTATGACCATCACGCCGTCGAATCACAATATCATGAGACTCCAAATTCTCGCCAACAATAATGGCAACTTCATTCAACGTNTAATGGATTAATCATCTTGATCAAAAAATGATATCCATACTCTCCTCGGCAAAATATCAGCGGGTATTGTAATGCACCATACGAACGATGTATTTCGTTGACACGCTGAAGGTTATGACCATCACACCGTCAAATCACAATATCATGAGACTCCAAATTCTCGCCAACAATAATGGCAACTTCATTCAACGTCGGTGCATTGAAGCGTCTTTCATGTTCACCTGCTGGTCTTTTGTCTGCTTTGATCACTATTTTGTGATCATCTGAAGGCATCATTTCTAGTGCAGTTTTGAACAATTTAACTAATTCATTATGTTCATGTAAGAGTTGTTGCAGTTGTGCAATAATCTCTCGCTTTACCGCACGACTGATGGCACAACACTGATTGATTTCATCATGAGAATTTCCAAATAAATAAACCTGAAGAAATTGTTGATCATCATTCACTGGTGGCAACAATGCTCCTGCACGATGGTGAATTTGTCTTTTGAATCTGTAAAATGAAAACAAATTTTTTATTGAAACGATGTGAATTGTTGAATTTTTTTTGTATATATGATGTGTGTGTTGTATTCGAAAATGAATTTACCTTAAAAGTTGCGCTGAAACCTTACCTTAAAAGTTGGGCTGAAACCTCGTTCCTCAGTAATATTCGCTCCAAATCATGTAATTTGGAAGATACTGTTGTATTTTTGAATATTCTACAAAAAATGCTTCGATTGAGGTTTTTGGCCAGATGCTATTGGCTCTGGTGGCAGTATCAATTGTGGTAATTTGACCTTTCTGCTCGCACAACATAATCCTGGCGGTTCATTTCGAAACCTCAAAGCATTGCAATGTTGACAAACAGTGTTTATGGTTCCAAAGTCGACCGATACATCCGTGGCGTAATCGATTGTTGGATCTTATCTGAACGCCAAACGTTCATATCGAATTGTTACGTTTGGCTGTCTGTTTTGTCGACGTTCCAAATTATTTTTTACGTTATCTACAAATGAGCCAGTTGATCTCGACTGTCTCCGTTGTTCCGGAGTCATAATTGATCGCGCTTGAGAAATTCTAATTATATTTGCCTCAAAACACTGTCTACGCTCTTCATCAGTCTCATTGACTCGACGATCATGTATTTCTCTTGCGTTGCGCGTACGCCAACCGATATTTCGACACCTTATTGGTGGCATTTTTCCAAAGACACCAAAATAATCTTTTCAACACACCACCGATAACACAAAATTCTTTTTCGTTAAACAAAGAAAATATAATGAAATCACTTCGCAAAATGTCACACTTTTTTTCGTTCTACAAAAAAACGTGTGACAGCAGAGCTTTCGAACGGTGCCTCATCTCACGTAATGAAATTCTTTAAAATAAAGATTTCGTATAAAAATACCATCCAAATTTCCGACTTTTCCCNCACAATATTCTTTTTCGTTAAACAAAGAAAATATAATGAAATCACTTCGCAAAATGTCACACTTTTTTTCGTTCTACAAAAAAACGTGTGACAGCAGAACTTTCAAACGGTACCTCATCTCACGTAATGAAATTCTTTAAAATAAAGATTTCGTATAAAAATACCATCCAAATTTCCGACTTTTCCCATAGATTTTCATATAAAAATGCCATCCAAATTTCCGACATTTCCCGTAGATTTTCATATAAAAATGCCATCCAAATTTCCGAATTTTCCCGTGTATTTTTCAAAAATTTTCTTTCATACAANGTAGATTTTCATATAAAAATGCCATCCAAATTTCCGAATTTTCCCGTGTATTTTTCAAAAATTTTCTTTCATACAAGCCTTGACCTGACAATTATGAACACAATAAAAAATAAATCAGCCAAATCGGTCTTGCCGTTATCAAGTGATGCTCCGTCATACATTTGGCAATTGATTTTTATTTATATAGATATTTGTTTTGTATCAACTATTGCTGTGTTTGATTGATTTTTTTTTCAATTCAAATACAAATTAAATAAAACAAATCCAATCGAAATTTATTAAGTAACTCAAATTCAGTTCTTAATTTTGTATTTCGGAATTTCGCACACGTTGACATTAATATTGTGGCGAAGTTAATGCAATGTATCTTCTCTTCCACCTAACCAGGTTTTACGATTATGACCACATTTTGAACTTTTAATTTTTAATTGTATTAAATTTACCATAAATTAGTTATCACTAGGTCAAAAAATTCATTAATATAATTTTGGAAATNAATTTTTAATTGTATTAAATTTACCATAAATTAGTTATCACTAGGTCAAAAAATTCATTAATATAATTTTGGAAATTGGTAATTGGTTACAGAGATAATTTTACAAAACAAACAAATTGCTAAAATAATGGGAAAGAAAAGTACTTCCAGATTTACACACACAAACCGGCCAATCATTTACAAAAAAAAAATCACATTTAAAATCAATATGCCATTACACTCACGCCTGCATATACATCAGTATCCGCCCGTAATATTTGTCCTTGATCCTGTTCTCTAANCAATATGCCATTACACTCACGCCTGCATATACATCAGTATCCGCCCGTAATATTTGTCCTTGATCCTGTTCTCTAAGCTTGTAAGCTACTAATAAGCTAAATTAACTACTGGTAACTTCCTTGAAAAACATAATCCCACCAATTCTCTGAAAACGAAGTTAGTTTTCGATTTCTAAGTCCTTCTTTTATTAGCGTATCGCATTCCACGTTAAGAGTTAGTGGTATGACTTTCTCCTTTCATTCCATATTTAAATCGAAGCCGTGAAATGGGTTTTATTGCGACTTTGCGCAGGTTCAGGCGAACCGCACGTTTCCAAACAAGAATCCGCACCACTCTCGCTGAACCGGTTTCACTCGAACCAAGAATACTTTTGTCATGTGACATGATTTTATGTGGGTTACCCTGCCTNCTCTCGCTGAACCGGTTTCACTCGAACCAAGAATACTTTTGTCATGTGACATGATTTTATGTGGGTTACCCTGCCTGATAAGCAACTTAATGGTAAACATTTTTACGTTTTCAAGAGCACGACTGGCAATAAATAAAGTAGTCACGCCGTAANGATAAGCAACTTAATGGTAAACATTTTTACGTTTTCAAGAGCACGACTGGCAATAAATAAAGTAGTCACGCCGTAATTCTGGACAAAATATGCATTGTTATATCCAAGTAGCCTACTTCTTCCACACAAACATTTTCATGTAATTGAACTGAGAACTGAGTAGGTAGGTAGTCTCGTGACCAAGGCTTCGTACTTAATACTCCGTAAAAGTAATATGAAACCCTGATGATTCAATGAGTTTTTGGAGATTCGCCAGTATATATGGTGGATGAGACGCTAGTATTTTATAAACTTCTTTTAACCTTTTTCGGATTTCTCGTCATAGTATCTCAGAAGGTGACATTCTTCATATTATAACAATTAGGTGAACAATAGTTGTTCAATATAAAAGTTAATTAACATGTTTCATCTGTGTATACCAAGATTCGTGAAAACTGTTTCAAAACTGTATAATGTGTAAAAATGTGTAAAATAAAATTTATTTAATTCTTTAAATAACATATCAGTTAATTCAACAAGCCTAGTAGAAAAAAAACATAAACAAATATTGCAGGAAAATTTTTTTTGCCCTATGTTTAAAATAACAAAAATGAACTAAACTACCCTTTGTCTATCGCTACAAACAGAATTTTTTATCGACATCAAGTCGATACCTGAGGTAGCTCAAGTACCTGAGGCGATAAACAGTTGTGAGGGAGGTATTCAAACACTTGAACATTAAAGTGATCTCGTCAGCCATTTTACTAAAAGAAAGTAATTTAAAATGAATTCGAATTGCTAAGGATGTTTCATAAAACCGTTTTGTTTTCTTGTTCATACTTTCGGTACAGTAGTGTTTACTACAACGGAGTGCCTCAGAAGAGCACAAGTTAAATTCCCAGCGTGGACGTGCTATTCCAATGTTTCGTTTACTTGTGAAGAACGCTATTTCACTTCTGTAATTATATCGATGTTTGCAATAACCACCTAAAAACACGTGGGCCCGAGACTTTTTTTTTCGCTTTCGAGGCTCAGCGTTACGGGCGAAAATAACACTTGCGCCCAGTGCTCCGTCGCCCTTACGCGCAAGGCGCTGAACCGGCGTGCCGTGCTCCCGGCGTCACGCTTTCCTGTGCGAAATGCATCTGTAACAGAGGCACTTCATTACACGCTATGAAAGCCCACACATGTAATTACAACTGAGCGGGTTTACTTTTCTCCTACCTCATAAGGAAACTGCGTAGTCAGCCTCCTAAAACGCGATTATTTCCCATTCTCATTGTTTGTTTTCTTTTTTGAATACACGTAATATTGATAAACCAAACCTACAGGATTAGGTACATTTTATATCTCTTCTGGCAATAAGTCGTATTCCCTGGATATTTGTTTACTGAGATACGCGCAAACGACAAAAGTACAGGAAATATATCCGGACCACTTAGTAAGTTATGGCTAGTATGATATCACTCCACATTTCTTAATCAAGTATTGAACATTCAATCACGCATAATTAATTATAAACTGACTTGTCGCTGGGATAATGGAATTTCCAAAAAATGTTATTATTGTATATGCATGTCAACGAACTAAACCTAGGTTATAAAATTTTATAATTGTCCTTACATATTTTCTAAAATGGCGTTAATTTAACCTAGACGTTTNAGTTTCCTTATATAGTTTCTAAAATGGCGTTAATTTAACCTAGACGTTTAATTGAGAATGCCTCAAGATATTTTTTATTGACTAAAATATTAAATTCTTTTCATAGGTCATAAATCCCTTAAAAAGAAGCATGATGTTATGATCCTTACCTGCTCATAAACTCTTAGGATATGAAGGGATAGTATAAGGAATTAGGGCAAGCTCAGAATAAGAGGAATTAGAAAGAGTTAATAGAAGCTTTACTTTATTTGAACTGTTAGCACTTATTACAGGAATATTTAATGTAAGAGTCCGACGGAAAAGAGAGAGAGATGGAGTAAAGGAAGGTTACTTAGGAGAGAGAAGATTACATGATATAGAAGGAGCTGNCCAAAGTGATGAAAAAGAGATGTCCTCATCTCTGGAGGGATGCTGGAGAAAGTAGATTGTAAAGAAATATTTGAGACATTTGCGGGAGGAAGAATGTTGAATTGGGTTGATAGTAGGAACAAAGTTGTGTAGTGAGACTGTAGTTTCAATAATGGGTCCGTAACTACCGTGGATGTGTTGGGCTGAATGAGTAATGTGCCGCAACAGTGGAAAATGGAAGTTGGCTGCAGTGAAGGTTCGACTTGGGTCGACGAACTACGAACACACGTGGGGGCTGGCCGTGAACTTNTGGCTGCAGTGAAGGTTCGACTTGGGTCGACGAACTACGAACACACGTGGGGGCTGGCCGTGAACTTTCTGACGAGCAATGTCGACTGTCTTCCTCGTCCCGTTGGTCGTGCGAGACGTGGATGAGCTAGGGTATTAAAGAGGGGAAGGGGGGTGGGTGTTGGACGAACATCCATATTTATATTAACCGATTCCTATTAACCATCATACATATTTGATTGTACTTATATTATTAAAAAAACAATATACTACATATATATCCCTAATTTTTGTAAAACATGATTTAAATATGTACGTCATTTACATTTCTTTACTGTAGTAGGACGGATATTATTAATAATAAAACAATATACGTTTTATATATATCCTTATTTTTTGTAGTACGTGATTTACATTGAATGCTTAGCTTACGTTTTGAACGTTATTTAATTTTTTTTCTTATATTATTAATAACAAAACATTTATCATAAATCTGAATAACATTTTATATTTATATTTCCCCTATTGGGTTACATTATTCTCTTTTACACCTCTCGCTACTTAATAGTATACATGTTACATTTTTTCTTCTTTAATGAAATTGTCTTGACAGTTTGAATATCTTAAGTTAGTAATCTTTCCATATTATAAATTATTCACAATGTTACTATTTTTTGGTGCACCATAAAGGAAATTATGTAACAATGCATCGTAAGAAAAGAAGTGAAATATCGTTAATTGAGCCTACGATTTTTAAATTTAAGTAAAATTATTATATTATCTGCTGGCAGTAAAAATAGGCTAATTTAACTATTGGGACTGGATTTTAAGACAGGTTATGAGGAACTTGCACGTGATAATTAGACGTAAGTGCGTTAATCGACTCGTAAGGTAACTTGAACTCTATGTGTAAACATTTTCTAACTTTTTATTATATGAATTCGGAAGCTACTGAAAGTTTTCTTGCCATCGTGTTGCAACGGTGTTCTGTTATGAGGTTGGTAGACGTGCGAATCACGCCACTAACGGATGCTGAAGGTATGTGCTGAGTTATCACATTTTGTCTCGAGAGGAGCTAAACACATCCTCCCAGCGCGTCAGTTCATAGGCTAGGCAAATCGTTCTACAGCTACAATTTATATATGTTATAGTCCCTCAAATACTTTTGAAATTTTCCTTTTAATTATAACACGAATCCCAGGCAATTCAAAACATTTCTGCTAAGCATCCTTTTTTTTACAATAACTTTTTGAAGACAGAGAGGCACATCAACTGAAATAAAAAAAAAATCAGTTTATTTGTAAAACGTAATTGGAGTAACTCAAATTAACTGACTTCCTTAATTTTAAAATTTCTTGTGTACGGTTATTTTTTTTTTTTAAAAAGGACAACAACAAATTAAATATATGTTAGAATATACATATATATATATTTATTAAAATTATACCCAAATCGTTTGTGTGGTTACATAGGGTTCCCGAGGCAGAACTTATTTCACTTTGATGTAAATAGTTTCATTTTTGGGTGCGAAAAGAACGATCTATGAAAAATAATTGAACGACTTGCAAATGTGATTATGTAAAAAAAAAATATATAATCCGTTTTTGTGCCCACTTAAAATAACTTTAAATGGCTATGCATATACGTAATTAACATAACTTTTTGCACGCCTATTGAAGATACATACAACTTCTTGGAGTAACAGCCTTAATTAAAAAATATAGTAGTAACAAATTGATTGGTTAAAAAACTTTATAACGGAATATTACTACATAAATTATTCCTCTTTTTGCGAAAGTCAGTGGTGAATTTTTTTAACCAATTCAATCATATTTATATCTTTCGAAGTCGTAAGAAAATTAGTCTTTAGCTGTTGGGATATAATGATATTTACTAACGTGAACGTCGATGGTTATTCTAAATCGTTGCATATGGACTGGTTATGTACATATTTTCGGAGTAATTTATATGTTAACCACTCTTATGATAAAATTTTAGGCATCAAGCTGGAAAATACTAGATAACCAAGGGTAACTACAGGAAATTACTGTCGCGGAATTTGTACGAATTCTCAGAAACCTATTACCACGCAGGAAATGCATATGTATCGCAAAGAATAAACGCGGTATTCTAGGAAACACCAACTACATAAAATAAATACAACTACCTATTAAAAACACATGTTGTGTGTTTATGTCCTTTCGAGAGTGATTTTCGTATAATAGTTGTAACGAAAGGACAACGGACAAAATAATATCTTATAAATAATTAAGTTAACCGAAACTCAAGTATATTACCTAACTTTTAGATACAGTATTTTACGATTTTTTACTTGAAAACATTTTTGTTCACGGAGCACTAGCCACTTTCAGGAAAGTATTATCTTTAATCAGTACATTTTTCTACTCTTAGTTCGTTCGTTATCTGAGGAATGCTACCGCTTTCTAAGTAACGCGTAATCGATTTTTAGTAGAGGTTGAGTTTAAATGAGCGTGGTAGCATACTTAGGAGTACTTGAGACATAAATTAAGGTTTAACTTGTTATCTAAAGCTTACAGATATTTCTAAACCAGCAGAAAAAAATCTAGAAACGGAAATCACAGAAATCAGTTACTGCAAACACAGCGCAGAGATATTTTACCAGGTTGGTGTATTTTTTTAGCATGGCATCTTTCTCTGAAAAGAAAAGTGCCAGTTCAGTCCAAGAAACAGATAGACAGGAATGCTTTACTCTGCCAAAATATTTTTTCACGAAGTTGGCAAAATAATACCTCGGATTGCACTCTCTTGTATTTTCTATATTGACTTTCAGAAACCTGTGAATTTTAATGACTATGTTTAACATTTATTAAGGTCCCNCTCTCTTGTATTTTCTATATTGACTTTCAGAAACCTGTGAATTTTAATGACTATGTTTAACATTTATTAAGGTCCCTCCCAACGTAGCATTGGACCTGACTGTACAACTCACTACAAACTAATACAAGCTAACATTTAACCTGTATATGAAAGGAGAGTGCATATATTTTGTAACGATATAAAATAATTAGCTAGAATTTATTTTTAAGTGTTAAAGACATCAGTTAGGTATATTTTTAATCACAATTTAAGCGTTTTCCCACTCGGGATGCTTCAGAAAACACATTTTGCAAACAAACTTTCACCAAATAAGACTACCATAACAATCACTCTGATTGTAAGTAATACAAATAGCAATAATGTTTAAAAATATTTTATAATGTGTTCAAAGCCCTTTTATTTCAACCATGAAAGCTATCATTTTATAGTAGAATTAAAAGGTCGATATAATAAATTTTTAAAACATTTTTTAAGCGTTAGTAACAATATATTTGTACACACAATTACAGTTACTACTGTGATTTCCCTCCTTTACGAAAGTTTTCTTCCAAAACGCGCTTCCTGAACCACCCATACTGATATAACGCTTAAATTTTTATTAAAAGTAAACTCTTACTGAGCGAATTTTTAAAATATCCAAGTAATAAATCCTGGAAAAATATTTTACAGTAGTACAAGATATATGAATTCTTCTTTCATAACCAACTTAAATTGTACTTATCAAACTATCGTATAAGTGCGAGTTCTGCTTTCTGTACACCCAGGGTCAGTGCTCTATCCTAGTAAAATAAAATTTTCAAGCCTCAAGGCCAAGTCCGGATGTGATGAAGTATTGTGACGGTGATGCAAACTAGCACAAAACAAGATTCGCGATTTCTATGTTTCCTCCGAATTTTAATTGGTGATTATAAGGCTTTAATACGGAAATCTGCTCAGAAAAGACACATCACTGTCGCTTTAATTTTAAGCACTGTTTTACAGAAAAACACATGATGGTAACAGAAGACTACTTACAGAGATGGTTTGCTGGCAATGGCACTAATAAAAAACCACATTTACGTTTCAATAACCAAATGTATAACTTAGAAAAAATATCTGCTTTCATTGCTGTCCTGAATAAGAGTTTGGCGTTNCTGCAACCACCTCCACCAGCATGTACAAGGTAACTACTCTTACTCACTCGTGGCCTAGTGTCGATGTGCCTGTTGGACCACATAGCCCACAGACAGCACTTCTATAGTCCATTCACGGTTACTTCAAACTTTTCTGAAATACTGCCAATGCTCTACTTTCAGGCTATTTCTCCGACTCGTGCGAACAAAGCTTATTTAAGTTCAGGCAATTGTATCCAAGGGACAACGCACCGCGTTCATGCGCATGCAGTTTAGTAATATTGTGCATGGGCTCTGTTTATTACTAGGCATTACCAACAAACATATTTCCTCTCAGTTGTTAACTATTTTAATTATAAATGAGGTATTCGAATTTATGGATGAAACATAAGTAAAAGTTCAATTTAACGAAAAATAAGTTCCTTTTGTGTGAACAGAAGCATAAAACGCTCGTGAACAACAAGACACTTCGTACATGGGGTGATTTTTTAAAGGTTTGATTCGAAATGTGTGAAGATGTTGCGAATAGGCTATATGCCTGATGCACGCACATTTACCTGTGGTTTACTAGTAACCCAGGCGTGTGGGAACCAGGTCTCGGACATACTGATATACCCCATGTCTGCTTATCATGTCAGAGTACCAAATGGACTTAGTCGGGGTACACGCTGACGTGGCGGGTTACGATAGCCACTCAGATAAAAGAAAATAGCGGTGTAGCAGCGTCGTAGACATATCCGTGGGTTTTACGTCAACATTTCTACGTCAGCGGGTAATATTTCCTTCAGGGTATGGGAATTAAATAAAAGTCATGAAATAGGTCATTGGTTATAATGATTTAAACTTATATATACACATACACACACACGAGATATTTCGTTTGGCATTACATTCAGCGTGCTATCTCATCGATTCACGAGATATATCGCTCGAAATTTTACACCCACGTCCAAGATGGCCGCCAGTCACTGCGAGCCTCCACCTGTGCCTTGCGATTTCAAGGTCATACTCGAATCGTAGTCGTGTACTTGGTCGAACAAGACCACATTTATTTCAGACGTATTGTTAATCAGGAAGTTGTACTGTCGGAATTGATGACTCTTCCAAAAGTCGAGTCAAACATCAACTTCTAAGTCCACTTCTATGAACAAGGCGGTCAACAGTTGAGACATTAAACATTTTTGCGAAGCATTTTTTCGTTGCATTTTCATGTGTAATTTTAGGTGGTTACATGTTCGGGTAAAATACTTTTATAATTAAGGGCCATGGAAAGGTCCCGATGTACGTTACTTTCCAAAATATAACTAGAGAGTCTTTATTTGAACGACTTAAAATATTTTTATGTAGTTGGATTTATTGACTATATCTGAAATAATTAAACCATCATATACAGCAATAGTTTGTATAATATAGTTTTCCAAAAATAATTAACTGTTTTCCGATAATATAAAAACTACAAAATCAGTAAAGATAAAATAATTTTTTAAAAATTTATAAATTTTCATTGCGTCTAATTCTAAACTGACAGAGAAAAAAAACAAAATCGCCGTTGATTTAACAGAAATTCTTCTTCTTTAAAAATAAGTATTTTTCCTTTGCAAATTACACGTATCAATTGCATTGAGTTGTATATAATAATTTTTTGATTTTAAGAAAACTTTTTTTTTGTATTTTCACTGAGTTAGTGGTTTATATCCTTTTTCCAGTAAAGTGGTTGGCATTTTTTAAAATTGAAAACGATAAACTGTATTAACTTTTGTTGTGTATGATAGTTACTAGCAGTCAAATATATCTTTAATAAATTTAACCCCGTCAAAAAACATTAAGTAGCTAAAATTATATTCTTAATTTTATGTTTCAGGAACTAGCGCACNCTGCAACCACCTCCACCAGCATGTACAAGGTAACTACTCTTACTCACTCGTGGCCTAGTGTCGATGTGCCTGTTGGCTCCCATAGCCCACAGACAGCACTGCTATAGTCCAATCACGGTTACTTCAGACTTTTCTGAAATACTGCCAATGCTCTACTTTCAGGCTATTTCTCCGACTCGTGCAAACAAAGCTTATTTAAGTTCAGGCAATTTTATCCAAGGGACAACGCACCGCATTCATGCGCATGCAGTTTAGTAATATTGTGCATGAGCTCTGTTTATTACTAGGCATTACCAACAAACATATTTCCTCTCAGTTGTTAACTATTTTAATTATAAATGAGGTATTCGAATTTATGGATGAAACATAAGTAAAAGTTCAATTTAACGAAAAATAAGTTACTTTTGTGTGAACAGAAGCATAAAACGCTCGTGATACGGTTCATATTTAGGAAACAACAAGACACTTCGTACATGGGGTGATTTTTTAAAGGTTTGATTCGAAATGTGTGAAGATGTTGCGAATAGGCTATATGCCTGATGTACGCACATTTACCTGTGGTTTACTAGTAACCCAGGCGTGTGGGAACCAGGTCTCGGACATACTGATATACCCCATGTCTGCTTATCATGTCAGAGTACTAAATGGACTGAGTCGGGGTACACGCTGACGTGGCGGGTTACGATAGCCACTCAGATAAAAGAAAATAGCGGTGTAGCAGCGTCGTAGACATATCCGTGGGTTTTACGTCAACATTTCTACGTCAGCGGGTAATATTTCCTTCAGGGTATTGGAATTAAATAAAAGTCATGAAATAGGTAATTGGTTATAATGATTTAAACTTATATATACACATACACACACACGAGATATTTCGTTTGGCATTACATTCAGCGTGCTATCTCATCGATTCACGAGATATATCGCTCGAAATTTTACACCCACGTCCAAGATGGCCGCCAGTCACTGCGAGCCTCCACCTGTGCCTTGCGATTTCAAGGTCATACTCGAATCGGAGTCGTGTACTTGGTCGAACAAGACCACATTTATTTCAGACGTATTGTTAATCAGGAAGTTGTACTGTCGGAATTGATGACTCTTCCAAAAGTCGAGTCAAACATCCACTTCTAAGTCCACTTCTATGAACAAGCCGGTCAACAGTTGAGACATTAAACATTTTTGCGAAGCATTTTTTCGTTGCATTTTCATGCGTAATTTTAGGTGGTTACATGTTCGAGTAAAATACTTTTATAATTAAGGGCCATGGAAAGGTCCGGATGTACGTTACTTTCCAAAATATAACATGAGACTCTTTATTTGAACGACTTAAAATATTTTTATGTAGTTGGATTTATTGACTATATCTGAAATAATTAAACCGTCATATACAGCAATAGTTTATATAATATAGTTTTCCAAAAATAATTAACTGTTTTTCGATAATATAAAAACTACAAAATCAGTAAAGATAAAATAATTTTTTAAAAATTTATAAATTTTCATTGCGTCTAATTCTATACTGACAGAGAAAAAAAACAAAATCGCCGTTAATTTAACAGAAATTCTTCTTCTTTAAAAATAAGTATTTTTCCTTTGTAAATTACACGTATCAATTGCACTGAGTTGTATATAATAATTTTTTGATTTTAAGAAAACTTTTTTTTTTGTATTTTCACTGAGTTAGTGGTTTATATCCTTTTTCCAGTAAAGTGGTTGGCATTTTTAAAATGGAAAACGATAAACTGTATTAACTATTGTTGTGTATGATAGTTACTAGCAGTCAAATATATCGTTAATTAATTTAACCCCGTCAAAAAACATTAAGTAGCTAAAATTATATTCTTAATTTTATGTTTCAGGAACTAGTGCACTGCGAAACCATTCCATATTCCTTAACGTGCATAAAAATGGCGCAGCATGAAACTTGTTGGGTTTTTCACATGGTTCACAGAAAATTCGTATCAAATTGCCGTCAATAATAATAATGTTATATTGAAGTACTGGGCATCAGCAATAGAATGACACTTTCAACGTATGGGAAAATGTGGATTCGTTTATTAAGTAATCCTCTCATTAATGACGGGAACGGGGAAGGAAAACCACACTCAATCACAGGAGAAGCGAAGTCGGTCAGAACTCAACTCACGACATCCCGAATCAATGGTAGGCGTGCTAACTGCGCGATAAACATGCTCAGACGTTTGCCTTTTGTTTCGGATTTAATTTTGGAGTAAAACTCACAGCGAGCGGCCAGCATACATACACCTATTTTCAGTTCGGAAAATAGCACGCTGATGGCTTCAGATTCACCAAAAAGTTTATGGGCAGTTCTTTTGGAGAATGCCACCACGCCTACTATAATGAGACTTTCAAATTACGTGAAGTTGCAAGGTACTGGTGATTCAAGTGATGCGTACCCGAGCCCCCAAATATACTTGTTTATCACACAGGCAATATTACTGCAGCTAAAACGAGCTAGAACTTTCTTAAGAGAAAACCATTTCTCATCTGGCAGAGANTTCCCAACCCCTTCTCAAGGACAGGCCTCTCCCGTGCCGAACGTAAAAATAAAGTGGTGGTTGGGATACCATCAACGCAACATCTCTTTTTGGATTTTATTTTTACCATTGGCTTAAATTTTTGTTATAAAGCAAGTGTACTTTTTTTAGCGTGAAATTCACAATCTTTTTGACCATTTTGTCGATAACACAGAGCAAATTTTAACTATGATTCAGTTATTGCTTAATTTTATATTTCACTGCAAACGTAAGCCGTCACATTTAACACCTCTACGCGTGAAATATGTACATGTTAGTCCTGTTCTTGCGCATTTAAACCCCAATTGAAGTTTAGTTATCCAATTGGCACACGGTGTATGTTACCACGTCATAACCACCAGATCGTACATTTAAATTTATCTTATATATATTTGAAGATATTAAAATGCAAAATTCGCCGTCACAGTCTCTTCATGCTTCAGGCGTTTAGACTTTTTCACATGTCGGTATTTTTTTCTTGGCCTGCCCATAATTTCTTTTAACCATTACGTGTATATTCATCAGTCGGTTGTAATAATCTTCCATCCTCAATTTTTTTTGTCTTCTGCACATCCGTCGTAGCTACCAGTAATTCTTATACAAAATTTTGCAGTTCGGTCTGATGCTTGGATCTTTTTTTGCTGCTTGTTTATTTAAAGTCCTTTTTCCTATACCATTCCCCTTTTTCTAAGAACTGCTCAATTCTTCGAGAATTCCAATCGTGTTTAGGTTCTACGTTTTTTTATCCTGTATATATTCGAATAATCTCAATCATTTATGAAAAACTGTGTTATCATTTTCTGTTTTCCTGTTATTCTTTGATGATGATTCACAAAGTTCATATTTGAAATTACTGATCTTCTGCAGACAGTGTACTCAGCACACGCCCTTTGTATCAGCATTCGTGGCTTTACTTCTTTCGTTTGAAATAGCGCACTGCTAAAAATTAAATATGTTTTCTCTCCGCAAGTCATACTTGAAAATTGCTGCAGTAGTTGATCATCAGCGAATAATAGTGTACTGAGACATCTGTTATATACTATTCGTGGTTACGCGAGAATTTTTGAAAACCCTGCTTAAGACCTACTTTCCCCTTAATTTCTTATTACTCAGCTATGTGTAAAATTTAGGTTTATTCTACTCAGGGTGAGAAGCTCAATGCTATTGGTTTGGTAACCTAAGGTTTCGCCGCCAGGCTGCACTGGTGTCACACGTGTACCGGATTTTTCCGGTTTGTGTGTAAGTAAGCGGGTAATTGAAATTCTCATCAAATAAATATAATTGTGTACTAATTAATATTTGTATTTCATTAGAACCTACATAAATAATTTTTTTTCTTCACGAGAGTGTGGAAAAATAAAGAATTACTGTATTTGAAAATGACAACTGAATTAAAAAAATAGTTGAATTGTTAAGAACATTATTTTTTGGGTTAACCTCAGCAGTTTACTTAAGGAAAGAGAGAAAAGTATACAGTTCCTTTTGATGACGTCCATATTTATTACGCACTTAAATTAGAAGTATTTTTCCATCGAAATAAGCTTATTTGTGAAGGTTCAAAGCCACAGATGTTTTTTTTTTTACTGTTTGCTTTTATAAACACAATTGGAAGACGTGAATAGTAGTTATAAAATAAAGTTAATACTGACAATTTTGGCTAGCCTAAGTATATATCACAATTCAAACCAAGCGAAAACTTATTCGCAAAAATAAATAGAATATTTCCGTTTACCACCAGCTTAAAAATTACATCTTTGGAACACATGCGTACCTTAAGGCGGAAATTGTCCTTAATGCCAAACTTTCATATAATTAATCTCGTTTTGTTCCTAAACTTAGTAATAAAACGTTTTAAAGTGTATCTACTCACGGGCCTAATGACTTCATTCGTGGATCTGTCAAGTGAAAACGTGACATTTTTAGAAATATAAATATATTTTTTAATATGCTTATTAATACTCTAGAGGGTGTAAAGTTGGAAAATACTTGAATTACCGCAGTAAATTTATACGTTACACTCACAGTACAATGTCAAGTCTTGATACTACGAATTTTTTTCAATTATCTGCCAACTTATCAGGGATCCATCTTGGCAGTCTGTAAAGTAGCATCTATGCAAATGCAGCAATTTTTTAAGGGTCCATTTCAAAAAAGCTTACGTTACTGTGAACAAACTATATCAATGTGTATTTTTGGTGTGTTCTCTCCCCTCCCCCACCTCCTTGTTTGTCTGTATGACCTTTAAACCATCAAACAAAGTGGAGCCGGTGTACTTTCTCCTTCAGGATGTTCGATAGTTTAAAGCGATTTATAAATCGAATGACTGTGTTGTCTTTAAACACTGCATGAGCGTCTAGGTTTTATCCATCTGTTTTCCTTTGAGTGACTTTGCTATATGCCCTGCGTTATTGTTTCTCTACCGCTACTGATGCTGTGTGTGAATCGCTTCCACTGATTTAATATAGTTAGTACTCTGCGTTAAAAAAAACTTTGATGTATTTCTACGTACGCTGAATGTATTTGCAGGGATTTCTATGTCTAAGCAACACACCGCTGTGTTTCAGCTGCACATGTTGATACCATCACCAGCAACGAATGTTTATATTTCTGCAAAACACTCTCTAACTCATCTTACTCTATGACGTCTGTGCTGAAACTTTCAAAGTTTATGGCCCTTTCATTTAATATTCATTCTATTTCTCGATTGAACCATTTAAGAGTATTCTTTTTTTCACCTCTCTATTTCTTACTTATTGGTCTCAGGTTGTTTTGTATGTTTTTCTTTGTCTTTTGAACACATTTATACTTAATAACAATTTACTATTACTTTGTTAGCTAAGTGTGAATAACATTTTTGTATCTTGTCAATTGTAGCATTCTGTAGGTCTTCGTGACCTACCCCGGCAGGCATAAAATTTTTCTGAGCTCTAAATTCTGTCTCCCAATTGTCTTATTATTATCGCTTAAAATTTCTGAGTTGCTCTGATCATCACTGACATCAGACTATTCCATACTCTACCAGTTTTTGTGTTCTTGGTTAGGCTACTATTTCTCAGTATCACCTAGATGAGGCTTGCAAATATTTTACAGTTAAATCTTGAAGTAATATATTTTTTATTTTTGTGTTATATGTACATTTATTATGCAGAATTACGTTATAATGAACACTTTCCATATCCTCTTGTGAATGAACATGCTTCCATGGCCCCTGGCTCCCATTCGCGTTTATTAACACTCGTTAATGAATAATTCAGTTTCACCTCTTTCTACAGATAGCAGACTCACCTTAATTAGCATACTCTAAAATCTAAGAGTTAAAACCGCTCCAAATCAGACTGCAGGTCGGATGAAACTGCGATGATTTTAGTTGCCAGTATTGACTGATAAACAGTGATTTCTCCTTATTCCTAGTGACTTACGCTGGCCTGGCAGTAAAATATCAGTTATTATACTGGTTCACCAGTAGATAATAGCTCACTAAATGAATATTCAGTAAAATTATTATATCGATTGAAATCACTGATTCAGATTAGAATGTAGTGCATTTTAATTCAGTACATTTAAGTAAACAGTGCGTTCAATTGCCTTGCAATTATTAAAAACAAAATATGTTATTCCCGAAAGTTCATTTAATGGGCGTTTAGTGGAATTTAAAGGTTTTTTTATATTGTTTTTACTATCTTCTGGTGCGCCTAATGCACACATTGTAAGAGTTTTAACGTATATTTTGAATTCACGAATTATAATTCCGTCGTTCTCTTAGTTGTATGACTGAACTTCATATTCCTCATTTCGTTGTAGCCACTCCAACAAACAATGTTGGCATATGAGGTTCTTCCTTTGAGACCTGAGGAATTTGCTTTACTCGTGTGCTATGGTTTGTATTTACTGGGCTTTCATTTCAGAAGGACAAAGAAACTTTATTTTCCTTTTTGATAATTAGAATTACTTATGTTTCATTGTGCTAAAACCTCCCATTATATTGCACGTTACAACTTTTATAGATCTGTAAATCAATGTACTGTTAATTCTGCTTTAGTTATGTACCTGAAAAATTCTAAGTAGTAATTGGCAATTTAAGAACAGCTATTTTTACTAGGATGGAGACAACAATTTCGCATAACTCCAATTTTAAACACAAGGGAACTTTCCCACACGTTATCATAAATTAATAGAGTCTAGTATTTAGTGTATCGCAGTAGGCATTGAGTTTTTCCATATACCACACGCAAAATAAGTTTATTATTCAAGAAATAAAAATATTGAAGTGAGTGGAAGATTGTCTAGTGGAGAAACAAGATACTGTAAACGTACTTATCGAGGTTTTCATGTGTCTGTAGGTCGCCATTGGTAGATGCCGTCAGAAGCCTCCGTCTTTTGGCACTCGGATTTAAGAACATTTATTTTGTCTCTGGAGTTGGAGGAGATAGCAAAGAACTTAATTTAGCATACAAAGATAAGGCGGAGAGTCGGACACCATAATGCGCTTATATAGTTTTGGCTGTAAATTATATTTAGGAATTATTTTTGAAAATATGATTTTGCACAGGCATAAAACGTTATATGATTATACTTCAGAGACGATTATCGTTTGATTTCTTGCACTACTATTTCTTTTGTAGCTGTTCACAACACATCATTAATAATTTACTACCATTAATTGTACATTTTAAATAATTAAAGGTGCACCGTTGATATGATAAGCTGTTCATGGTTAACTGAACACTTTTGAAACACTGTTTAGTATCTTCTTTTATTCTCGTTTTATATCCTTCCGCTGTGTGCAATATTATCATTGCTAGGAACTTGTTGCACTTTATTAACACGTTATCCACGTAGAAACGGTGGAATTTTAGCAAAGTATATGTGCCAATATAATGCAGATTCACGCCCTTAAGCATGTAAAACAAATCCTTGACATTCAGTAGCCATAAATTTTCATATTACACACTCTCCATACAACATCATGTCTAAGGCTGGACTCACAACCGTCCGTCACTACCGTCAGTCGTCCGGCTGGCGGGTGATCACGTGATCTTCAACCAATCGCGGAGCAACATAGTTTATCCGTCAATCCGTCAAATATTTATCAAACTTTAACTTTTGATGGACGGATGGAGGATGATGAGCTACCGCCTTCTGACGACATCCCCTTTACCTGAATACACACTTTGAAATAAAATGCAAGGCGGTGGATATGTGTTTATTTTACTTTGGTGTTATATTCAGAAATTTAGAATGTAAACAATAGTCCAGTATAAACTCTTATCATGAAAAAAATAATGATGTCCCCAAAATGTTTTTTTTTTTTTTGCAAATGTGTTTCCAACCACGATATACCTCCAACTAAAGAAAGATCACGATGTTATTTTGGCACAGTGAAATTATGCTGCACAGAAGAATTTACGGATGACGGATTGTTGTGAATCGCTTTCAATTGACGGACGAAAACACAGGCACATGACTTACTAACGGGCGGGCGACGCATGGTTCTGTGTNTGAATCGCTTTCAATTGACGGACGAAAACACAGGCACATGACTTACTAACGGGCGGGCGACGCATGGTTCTGTGTCTAGCTTTAGAATTGTTGTTTTAAAACCATTGTCATCATCTGTGAGACCACATACCAGTGGGAAATGTAGCTGTGAACAGTGACTTCTTCCAATGGTAGGTTTTAAAAGTGCACACTATACCGTGAACAGCCTTTACAGTAGTGTTAGGGGCCGCGGTGGTGTACTGGCTAGACTACTCACGTCCCGCCTAAGCAACCGGGCTCGATTCCCGGTGGGGTTGCTCCTTGATTTTCACACATAGTAATCGTGTCGGAATATGCCGCTGGTCAGCGGGTTTACTCGGGGATATCCCGTTTCTCCCGCCCCTTCATTCGGGTGCCGCTCCATACTCACCACGCTTCACTATCATCGGCTCTCAATACCTCAATGTCAAGAGNCGCCCCTTCATTCGGGTGCCGCTCCATACTCACCACGCTTCACTATCATCGGCTCTCAATACCTCAATGTCAAGAGTCGCCCAATTATCTTCACTCACTCACTTTACAGTGGTGTAATGATTAGAAACATACATTATTATTTGTCACAAAAAAAATTTCAATGAGTGCTGAATAAATTTTATGGTTCATACGCTGTTAACACCAGAATGATTTCTCTCTCTCCCTGTTAAGAAAGAGTGTATGTGGTCTGTTTGCAGCTGTTCGTTCTCGCCGCCGTCTTGGCTGTGGCCAGGGCTGGCTACCTGGGCGCTCCTGCCGTGGCTGCCTACGCCGCCCCCGCCTACAGCGCGTATGCCTCCCCCGCCGCCATCACCTCCCAGCACTCCAACATCCTGAGGACGCCCGGCAACCTGGGACAGGTGTCCACCTACTCCAAGACCATCGACACTCCTTACTCCAGCGTCTCCAAGTCTGACGTGCGCGTCAGCAACGACGCCCTGGCCTACGGCGCCGCCTACCACGCTCCCTTAGCCGCCTACGCCGCCCCCGCCCTGGCCGCCCGCGCTATCGCCCCCGCTGGTCTCCTGGGCGTGGCCTACTCCGCCGCCCCCCTGGCTTCTCACGTCTCCGTGGTCGGTCTGGGCGCCGCCTACGGCTGGTAGAGAAGAAGCAAACGAGCCAGTACTATTTAAATTATGGCCATCTTCCTTTAAATGTATTTATTGTGGTGAAATAAATATTTGCGCATGTTAATCTGTTCAATATTATTTACAAAGAAACCCCCTCTTATATACAAATTATACGAACGTATAGCTGAAAGATAACTGGCTTATGTTAAGCCGTAGTTGAGTAATGTGTGATTATACTAATTTGGTTTTTTGAGAAAACTAAACAAGCCTTTTTTATAAAAATTACTTTTTAATTATTAGAATATACACACTTCTGTGTACGGATTATAAACACTTTTATACTTCGAAAAAAGTTTTTACCTTATTTGTAAATGTTTTTCCGAAACTGCCACAAATAATTAATAATAATATGTGTTTTTTTTGTATGAGTATCAGCTGCGATGTTTTGTTTTTATTTAGTTTAAAGCTCGCTTTAGGACAGTGGCAATGCAAGCGACCGTGCTCTATGTAGCGTACTATACAGTTAGATACACACTGGAAATAGTCATAACGCTGCCAACATTTACATGTCGAATATATCTGAAGGTATTGGTTTAGAAAAGTGAAACTAATTCTGTTATCAATAATTTTACCTATAATTTTCATTTTGTTAGGCAAAACGAGCATGTTTCAATCATAAAATAAACACTGACATTGGTGCATTCCTGTGCTAGTCAATATTCCACGTTTTGCTTCATCTCAAACTATGTGCGGTCACAGCATTAGATGAAAATTTGTGTGTGTATATATAATTACACATATAGGATGTTAATAGTAAATTGAGCACGTTTGTTATCACTGTGTAATATCTTCTTGTATACACATTGTGTATTCTTCTGACAAATGTAAAATCAGCATAACTATGGACCTGTTCATTTTTTTCATGCGTCGGTCATGACATACTGTATATTATTAAAAAAGTAAATATTTAACATATATGCTAATTCTTACACTTACACGCGTCAAACTGCAGAAAGCGTAAGGAATAATTTCAGCATTCTCAAACGTTTACACAATACTTTCAATTCAATGTTAAGACATGGAACTATTTTCTCTCCGTCATTGCCAACATTACAGGATGCATGAACTGAGCAAACGTGCCATATATGGCTGAGAATTTAAAGGTGTCTAAGGAAATAAACATTACATTTTTGGACTCCAGCTTAGCCATGGATCACTCCTGAAAGAAAAATATGTATTAATAATAGATTTACCAAATTTCTATGATATTAATAATCATAAAAGTTCAGAATATTACAACATTTTTGGATATATTTTTATAGTTAAATAACATTTTGAAAATACAGTGTGGTGGGACACAACATAGGACAAACAAAACACAACATAGGATTGCTGCCTAATACGACAAAGTTTAATATTGTTGTAACAAAATTTTTAAAATTAAGAATTTCAATTCGAATGTAGACAAATTGGAGGGCAGTTGGGAGATGTAAATATATTTTTTTTCTATTAGTACTATTTGCTTCTGTGTGAAAATTGTTACAAATAATCGTATGAGATTCTGTATGGCATTAGCTTTTCATGGTGGTTTTACAACTGATATGTCAGCATCTTAATTTTAAGTTTTGAGAAGGGTAGCTCGATTATATTGTATTAAATATTAAGGCCAACTTACTTAGTTTCTGAAAATAAATAAGCGAAAAGTTTTTCTCGTATCTTGTACTTTGCCAATGTAGGTCTATCCTGAACTTCAAGTACAGATTTTGTAAAATGTTATGTACATTCGACATTTTCATAAGTCAATCAAGCACAGTTCACTTCCCACGTGACACGTCAACAACAGGTGCACATTCCGGGACTGTCTTATCAGAAACAACTACGTATCGTGATATTGACTTCTCTTGCAGCACGATGGCACCACGTGCACAGAGGTGCGATTTCAAAGTTGAATCCGGCTGAGCAGGAAAACAAGTGTTGAAAATGGCCAGAACATTTCCAATTGTTTTGTCTTTCTATGGTAACCTCTATGTTAAGTCGTATCCAACCACTGGATTTTCGTCAGAGAAGCATGCACATTATGATGTGCCTCTTCNAGTACTATTTAAATTATGGCCATCTTCCTTTAAATGTATTTATTGTGGTGAAATAAATATTTGCGCATGTTAATCTATTCAATATTATTTACAAATAAACCCTGTTTTATATACAAATTATACGAAAGTATAGCCGAAAGATAACTGGCTTATGTTAAGCCGTAGTTGAGTAGTATGTGATTTTGATAATATGGTTTTATGAGAAAACTAAACAAGCCTTTTTTATAAAAATTACTTTTTAATCATTAGAATTTACACACAGATGTGTACGGATTATAAAAACCCTTTTATACTTCGAAAAAAGTTTTTACCTTATTCGTAAATGTTTTGCCGAAACTGCCACAAATAATTAAAAATAATATTTTTTTTTTTGTATGAGTATCAGCTGTGATGTTTTGTTTTTATTTAGTTTAAAACTCGCTTTAGGACAGAGGCAATGCAAGCGACTGTGCTCTATGTAGCATACTATACAGTTAGATACACACTGCAAATAGTCATACCGCTGCCAACATTTACATGTCGAATATCTCTGAAGGTATTGGTTTAGAAAAGTCAAACTAATTCTGTTATCAATAATTTTACCTATAATTTTCATTTTGTTAGGCAAAACGAGCATGTTTCATTAAAAAAAAAACACTGACATTGGTGCATTCCTGTGCTAGTCAATAGTCCACGTTTTGCTTCATCTCAAACTATGTGAGGTCACAGCATTAGATGAAAATTTGTGTGTGTATATTTAATTACACATATAGGATGTTAATAGTTAATTGAGCATGTTTGTTATCACTGTGTAAGATCTTCTTGTATACACATTGTGTATTCTTCTGACAAATGTAAAATCAGCATCACTATGGACCTGTTCATTTTTTTCATGCGTCGGTCATGACATACTGTAATACTATTAAAAAAGTAAATATTTCACAAATATGCTAATTCTTACACTTACACGCGTCAAACTGCAGAAAGCGTAAGGAATAATTTCAGCATTCACAAACGTTTACAAAATACTTTCAATTCAATGTTAAGACATGGAACTATTTTCTCTCCGTCATTGCCAACATTACAGGATGCATGAACTGAGCAAACGTGCCAGATGTGGCTGAGAATGTAAAGGTGTCTAAGGAAATTAACAGTACATTTTTGTACTCCAGCTTAGCCATTGATCACTCCTGAAAGAAAAACATGCATTAATAATAGATTTAACAAATTTCTATGATATTAATAATAAAATTTCACAATATTACAACATTTTTGAATATATTTTTATAGTTAAATAACATTTTGAAAATACAGTGTGGTGGACACAATTACCTAATTATCTCAAACAAAACACATAATAGGATTACTGCCTTAATACGACAAGGTTAAATATTGTTGTAAAAAATTTTTAAAATTAAGAATGTCAATTCGAATGTAGACAAATTGGAAGACAGTTGGGATATGTAAATATATTTTTTTTCTATTAGTACTATTTGTTTCTGAGTGAAAATTGTTACAAATAATCGTATGAGATTCTGTGTGGCATAAACTTTTAATAGTGGTTTTACAACTGATATGTCAGCATTTTAATTTTAAGTTTTGAGAAGGGTAGCTCGATTATATTATCTTAAATATTAAGGCCAACTTACTTAGTTTCTGAAAATAAATAAGCGAAACGTTTTGCTCGTATCTTGTACTTTTCCAATGTAGGTCTATCCTGAACTTCAAGTACAGATTTTGTAAAATGTTATGTACATTCGACATTTTCATAAGTCAATCAATATAGTTCACTTCCCACGTGACACGTCAACAACAGGTGCACATTCCGGGACTGTCTTATCAGAAACAACTACGTATCGTGATATTGACTTCTCTTGCAGCACGATGGCACCACGTGCACAGAGGTGCGATTACAAAGTGGAATCCGTCCGAGCAGGAAAACAAGTGTTGAAAATGGCCAGAACATTTCCAATTGTTTTGTCCTTCTATAGTAACCTCTATGTTAAGTCGTATCCAACCACTGGATTTTCGTCAGAGAAGCATGCACATTATGATGTGCCTCTTCTACCACATTCTCACTACTCTCGCAGATAATTATACCAGCAACCGTGTAATACAGAGGCTACCCATAAAATCATGTAAACTATTCCTACTCAGATATTTATATTGAATTGATGAGATCAAAATTGCACAGAGATATGGGAGTTCTCAGCTGCCTCAACTTTCATTTTTTTTTAATTTAACATACACTCGCTCGTGACGTGCACCGTAACAGTACAAACGTACTTAATAAATGTGTTTAGAGAGATGTACCTTCTTAATGCGATACAGAGCAAGCAGATTACGGTTCTCGTAAAATTCTCCTATATCTCAGATGCCACAAGCGTTCTGCTGCTGCTGTTCTTTGGGTAATGTCACCAAGGAGCTCTCCAATATGAATTTGAAGACATTACTCGAAAGTCACAATTCGACAGGATCGACAAGTTTGTTGGTTCCATGTGTGATAGCGCTACTACTGCCTGTATACTTAGATAAAAAAATAGTATTTGGAAGATGGCAGATTAGAAAGGATTCCATAAACAGCTGTCTATCGCAGCTAAATACCCTCATATACGTCCCTATTATGCTTGCTCGTAATTTCGTGGCTCAAACTGAACGGCCTATGAATAATATAAATCTATTAACACAGTGTTTGGAAATGTGTAGCATTCAATATTGTCTACCTGTCACGGATTACGCCAGTGTTGCATAATATTTTAGAGGTGACCTCTGTGTGTAAGCCCGCAAAGACAACTATGAGGTTACTTATTGACATTCTCAGTAAGCCAAGGTCAAAGGACATGTGTGATATTTTCAAGTGTAAATTTTAGGCTATTGTGGTGACCTAGAAAGCAATTTTATATAAATAAATACAGACAGTGTAGATACCGAGTGAATCGCCCACGCCTAATTTTCCGTATCTATGTAACCCGCACACCTTACTACCCATCTAACAAACAATATCCTCCACTGTGCAATAATTATCTTTTGTGAAGCCGAGTCCCGTGCACTGTACGTACTCGTTACGGCGCCTCGTCTGTCAGCTGAACATTCGACGCCATTGCCAGCCTGCGCCAATCAAAAACGCGTAAATATATAATCGCTAAAACACAGCACTTGCGCGTTGGTTTCTTTCGGTCAATACAGTAAGCAGTGACTGCATTTTTATGTCACATGAAGAAACACAATTGCTCGAAGCGAGGCAGATGTGTGTTACTAAGGACGCAATCGCCACACACCAACGTATTCCGCAAACATCGCAATAAACTGTTCCAACACAATAAACGGACGTGCATTCTTTGAAACGCAACTATTGCTCAACGTATTGCTGACATAACACCATCCGTTCACAGCTCACTGTACTGACGACAACGAATCAACGCGCACGTGGTGTTCTGCTACGGTTTTATGTTTTGTTAAATGGGTATAATAGGTGTGCAGGTTGTATAGATACAGAAAAACAGGCGCGGGCGACTCGCCCAGTATATTTACTAGTTGCTCGAGGATTTTCTTCCATTGAGTCATTCAAACGTTTTCCCTATGAATTCTAAAATCAAATTTCTTTAATATTTCTTAGATGCAAATAGCAAGATTACATTGGCTAGAATTTCCATTTTAGTACGGTAACTATGCATGTTCTTTGTGGGATCATGCGTATTTTTCCTAAGTGACTGGGCTGACAAGATGTGATGGTATTTTTTACTTTATTGGAGAATTATGACATATATCACAATTTAATGAAGTACATGATAAGTGAGAATCTTTACGTTATAAATATTGTATATTTTATGAATCGTTAGCTTACATACATTTTTAGTGTTATTCTGTCGACTATATATATTTTATTATAAGCATTCATTTACATTAACGATTGTATAACATTAATGAAAAACCCTCCTACGTCATTGGCACACATTATTTGAGTCTATTGCAAATAGTGCACACTGTTATTGCTGTCAACAGGGTATTCAGTATTGTCTGACTTCACACTCAATCTACACCTAACCTGTAAACAAGCACATTTGTAAAGATGCTTACAACCTGATCACAGGGAAGAACGTTTTATACAGAATGCCTAAGCTTGCACTAGAGAAACAGACAACAATTTCAAATGTTTGTGAGGATGGTCTACAGACTTTGTTATGAAGATATGAGGACTTCCCGTTATTTTTCCACTTGACCTTGATGAGTCAGGCAGCACCGGCAAATCAGTTCCACCACATTTATGAATCACAGAGTTAACTTAAATATGCGAAGCCAAGGATTTAATACTGTGTGCGAAACCTGAACATAAAAACATCATAATTCTATAAGTATAATATCTCACGAAATATTTTTGGTAGTATACATTTCACAATCATAGCGATTGCATTAAGCCAATTAAACATTTCGGACACGGCTGGACAGACAAAATAATATACGGCTGAATATTCGAAGATAGAAGTAAAAATATCATGGCTACCAAACATTTTGTGAGAGGTCGTATTCCGTTTCCTCTGCAATGTGCTAAATGCTTAAACACATTGTTCCGTTTCCTAGAGGCGGATCTGTGCATGTCATAATCCACTGTACTTCCAGCCCATTTCGCGCATCGACTACATGTGATCTGGAGCACAAATTCTTCGTGAGGTGACGTCACGTTGGTGCGAAATGCTGGCGGGAACATGGTGCAAGTAAGGTAGGTTGTATAGCTTAAATATCTTCAACACTGCTAATAATTCAAGTGGGCGTGTGAGTGCACGAGGTACTTGTGTAGTTTTCGGGGTTGTTAAGCTACGTTACGCATACAACGTACATTCAAATATTTAAGAAATCAAACTAAAGTTGAGGTAAGCTGTGCAGTCTCCATCTTTATTCTCTACCAATGGCGAAATAGACGCGCGGGTGTTGTTCCGTTGTCTTGTGAACTCAGGAATGTATTTAACAACGAAATAGCGTCTATAGTCTATTCGCAGTATCTTCACTTTTTTTTTGGGGCTAAACCTTTGAAAAATCGCCCCAAGGGGTTTGATTGTTTCCTAAACATGACATTTATCACAAGCGTGTAATACATCTGTTAGAATATAAGTATTTTATTTTTGGTAAAATTTAACATTTACTTATATTTTATGTATAAATTATAATATTTAATTTATATGTATAAAATTGAGAGAAAATCGCTGTGTTGGTAATGCCTATTAATAAATATTTCCCATGCAAAATATTATTAATTAAGTAGGCACGAATGCGGTGCGTTCGTTGTCCATTTGGTGCAGTTTTGTTGTCTTAGTTAATTAAGAGTCGTTTGCACAAGGTGGAGAATACATTGAAAGCATAATTTTAGCAAGGCTTAAGAAAAATTCAAAGTAACTATGAATGGAGTATAGCATCTACAGGAGTGCAGGCAATGGAACACTGCCAAAGTGAGCAGAAAGTGTGCATCCTAGTTCACTCTCCCTCTTGCTTTCTCCCCTGCGAGCTTTGGCGGCAGAGGTGTCCATCTGTGGCGTCAAGAGTGGGCGAGAGAGTAATTGCAGCACGGCTCCTTAACGAGGCAGTCTAGAGCGGGACTAGCTCAAGCGAAAGGACAGATAGGGTTTTACACGTTATAGGCCATTCAAGATAAAGTGAGCACTTTTGAAATCTACCCTATAAAAATGTCACTGCTCCTACCTGCTTGTATTTTAACGGTCGCACCGAGTGGCATTGCTCCCAGTAATGTTGCAATGCGAGTAATAGACCGTTTGAAAAATTATGGGCATATGCCATTTCAGACACTTCAATGACTCAGAAAATNCAATGCGAGTAATAGACCGTTTGAAAAATTATGGGCATATGCCATTTCAGACACTTCAATGACTCAGAAAATTTATTGGATAAAATAAAATATATTGTAAAATAAGTTATAAAAATGTATTAAATAATTTAAATTATATAAAACTTTAAAAAAAAGTATTATACCTAGTAGGTTTTCTGAGACACTATCTAAGTGTTTGCAATAGTGTATGTCCATAATATCATTCAAACAATTATAATTGCTCTTCTATGGCTTCCATGGCGCATTAAGTGAACATCCAGTGCAGTCAGTTGTAATACGCCATACAATGTGAAAACATGTATTCTTCCTACTGTCGTTAAGTTAGTTTGGGATGGCCTGTACGTTTAGGACACTATGTTGAAAAATGGTAGGATAAAACGTGCAAGAACTGTTGCGATGGCTGCCATGGAAACACATGCGCAAAATAGACTAAAGATGAGACAGACCGATTTTCGTCTTCCTGCGCATGCTCGAAATATTGATTGTCAGAAAAACTGTTCAACTCACGTATTTCCACAACGATGAGACGTCTGTTTACACTTGATTTGGCGTTTTCAAGAAGAATAATGAAATTGTGCGTAAATAAGTTATATAAATTATGCATCACAACTTAATACGTTTCAGCCATGGATGTTATCATTTTTTTTAATGAATTGGATGTGCATAAAATCCATTATTAAAAATATATAACCATTAATACGATAATTTTTTTACATACATCCAAAGTGATTATTACAAAAATGTTGCTTACAGAAGTGTTTCTTATTTTTGCAAAGTGTGCTTTTTGAAGCATCCAAAATGGAAATACGCTTAAATTTGCATTGAAATATGAAAATTGTACCAAAATTATTTTCAGGTTCACAAAGTATATGCTTTCTTCTTTCACATGCAATTAACATCTTACTTTTCTGAAAATTTTGACAGTTACTGTATGTCTACTACTTTTTAAACAACTCTGTGTGATTTCTGAAGTTTAATGGCTATGGTGTGGTGAAAATGTCTTTGAATTTTGATTGGACCTCTGTGTGTTGTTCAATCAGCTGCAAAGATACATTGAGAGCCACTCTACTCTACCTTAACAACGCCACCTTGAAAGAACAACATTTATACAAGTCTGTATTCCGTGAATATTAAGCTTAATAATAAAATTATTTTTGTAAAAATTGCTTGAAATACACTAGCGCTCCACTTTACGACGTAGTCTGCAATGACTCTAAAAATATGTTTTGTATCAGAAAATAACTATTTGCAAAAAATATTTTGTTTTTGTTGTAAATATGTTTAATGGTTAGAGAAATTGACTCAACTTGCTTTAACTGTCTTCATCTTAAACAGTAAGCAGGAAATCTGAAATTCATGATTATTTTCTTTATTTGTAAATAATTATGAGTTTGCTTAAAACTAATCCTCAAACACTTACATTAGGCCTAATTTGTGAAATTATGTTATCCGCAATACCTTATAAACTCGAGAATGTCAATTCAAGTTTTATTGATTTTTTAAAGTTCTTTTTTCAGTCGTTTGAGTTAAAAGGACAAAATGTATTACATAATTGGTCACATAGCCGCTGTTGAATATTCCATTATTAAAAATCAAATATAAAGTAACTTCGTAATTTAGTAAAATATTTCTCTGTTATAATTCACGTATCTTAAAATTTCAATTAAATGTTACCTTTCGGAACACAGCGCACCTAGCGGCGGAAATATTTCCGATGGCAAACTGTTCTATAAGAAATCTCGTTTTGTTCGTAACTCGAGTAGAATAAACCTTCCCAGTAGAGAGTCTCGGTCAGCGTGCCGGCCACGGCACTGCGGTGTATCTCCAAGTCAAAGCACCGGTGACGATCACAAGTACTCCAAAGCGTCAAAAGAGCCTCGGCGATGCACTTGCGCGATCACAAGCAGTGAGTGTAGTTGTGGACGCTTGGCTGGGCGGCGGCGGACTGAGTGTGTGCTCGCTGCAGTAGCATAACCACCGCGGGCTGACGAAACAACGTGGTCAAGTTGCCGCAGTGCACCGACCTACCAACCCCTACTCCCTGGCCGGGTATATATACGACGCCGAGATGCCGGCTGGGCACAGTGCAGCCGACGTCTCTACTGCAACCACCTCCACCAGCATGTACAAGGTAACTACTCTTACTCACTCGTGGCCTAGTGTCGATGTGCCAGTGGCTATCACGGCCTCCAGACGGCTCTGCTCTGCTGCTATCTACGCCCCCTTTTCCTGTAGTTCATGCCATATTTCACGATTTTTTTTATATGAAAAATATTTATACAAGGACCACATAAATGTAAATATTTGTAGTCAAATGTTTTTATTTTTCGAAATATAGCACCGAAATACTAATGTTTCGGAATATGGGTGTCAACATTTCTATACTCCTAATTAACTTTGCCAAATAAATCACATGTGCGTGTGATTTATATCATATATACCACATGTTAATGAAGTATCAAGGATATTTAATAATCGGCACTCGGGTACTGGCATTCTGAATCTATTTTAAAATAGGTACATCGAAACACATTTGTATTCATCCGAGAGAAAATAAAATTGATATATAGTAGTTTATCTTGGATGAATACAAATGTGTTCGCAAATACATCAATACCTATTTTAAAGTACAAAACACAAATACCCGAGAACCCATTGTTATTAATTGTGATTTCTTTAGCAAAGTTAATTAGCAGCATAGAAACTTAGACTCACATATACTTAAATTTTTTACTTTTCGGTACTTTATTTTGAAAATTAAAATTATTTGACTACAAATATTTACGTTCGTATGGTCCTTATGTAAATCTCTTTCAGGTAATAAAATAAATAATTATCGTGAAATATTGCCTTACGGGCTTTGCCCACGAAAAAATTTTACTTTACATGTGTACCACATACTGTTCAACTTTTAGGCATTATTAGTGATTACCCTTTCCTAGAAAAAATTCATCCCATCGTTTTTACATAAATTCATGTCAAAATAAAAAATTTACTGATTTAGAAATGTACAAATAATGAAAAACTCTCTACGTACATGAATGAAGTAGTTCGCACCTAAGACAGATCCCAAGAGTTTCTTCACGACGTCTATAAAATCACACAAGGAAACGTTTTTGCAATTTTTTAAAATTGCTCAAGATAAGGACATTTTTGCATATTTTTTATTTGTGGGTGCCAAAAAATTTTTGTAAAGCAACTTTTACTAAGCATACTATAATACTGTCGCACGGCCTTAAGTACGGCCCTGTGAGCTACTCGAAGCATTTATTCATACTAAAGAACGAGTCTGCCAANACAAATAATGAAAAACTCTCTACGTACATGAATGAAGTAGTTCGCACCTAAGACAGATCCCAAGAGTTTCTTCACGTCTATAAAATCACACAAGGAAACGTTTTTGCAATTTTTAAAATTGCTCAAGATAAGGACATTTTTGCATATTTTTTATTTGTGGCTGCCCGAAATTTTTGTAATGTAACTTTTACTAAGCATACTGTAAAACTGTCGCACGGCCTTAAGTACGGCCCTGTGAGCTACACGAAACATTTATTCATACTAAAGAACGAGTCTGCCAANTACTGTCGCACGGCCTTAAGTACGGCCCTGTGAGCTACACGAAACATTTATTCATACTAAAGAACGAGTCTGCCAAAAATTCAAATGTTAACAAACACTTTCGACACTGTTAACCACGTGACTTTGAAAATTGTATTTGCGATGGCCGAGCCAATGAAGGGGGGGAGGGGCCGCTGAGCAGCAGGTGAAAATCTGTCTACGTCATTTTTTGTCTAAATCGAGGTCACGTCAAGTCACTATTTTCTCAAGTCTCAGTCGCGTTGCCAATGCCAAAATTATATAATGGGAAAATATATATGCTTAAAAATTGTAAACTTAGGAACAACTGAAATTATTTTTCCCAATTTACTGCTGTTAGGTGGTTAGAAAAGTTTCACTTGCAATACAAAGCAAAATATACAGTGGCAAATGTGTGACTTGACGCGATAGTTGCACAGTTACCTCTCTGCTCCACATGATACTTTGTGCCATA
Source organism: Clitarchus hookeri (assembly GCA_002778355.1). NCBI lineage: Eukaryota > Metazoa > Arthropoda > Insecta > Phasmatodea > Phasmatidae > Clitarchus > Clitarchus hookeri. Next base: position 64,020 of record NQII01001654.1, on the reverse strand, counting down.
TTTAAAGAGATCGTTCTCTTAAAAATTTTGTTTGTGAGGAGGACGTGAAAATAACAAAATAGGTGGAGAAAATGAGTCATCGTCAGTCTTCAGTACCTAATTGTGAAAAGTATTAAACGTAAACCCCTTAAAATCACGTATGCCAGTTTTCGGCTGGATGAACAAAATGAAAAAAATAATTAATTAAAGAAAAGTTACATACACAATGTTAACCTTGGGGAAAATTGATTCCTTACGTTCATTCGTGTTCTTCCGTAGACGTTCGGTTTACAGAGTAGCCCATACATGAATTGTCAGCTTTTTCTAGCATTTCTGTACTTTGACGAATGGTTTTGTGTTGGCAATAAAANAGTAGCCCATACATGAATTGTCAGCTTTTTCTAGCATTTCTGTACTTTGACGAATGGTTTTGTGTTGGCAATAAAAGCGTGACATGTTTACAATTTGTAGCTCAAATTATGAGCTTGACATAATACAACGCAGTGTCGCTTCTGTACCTAGTTGTTCTCTGTGCACGCCCATTTTACTCTTCAAACTTCAGTGGTCAATACCTTGGCAAGTACTTAAAACATTTTGCAAAACGATTTAAAAGTGTATTATAATAAAAAATGAAACCAATTTAAACTATAATGGCTAATTCAGAAAATTATTTTTTCTAGTAAACGAGTTTATGAAGAAAAAAAATTAAAATTGCAACGAAAATATAATNAAACCAATTTAAACTATAATGGCTAATTCAGAAAATTATTTTTTCTAGTAAACGAGTTTATGAGGAAAAAAAATTAAAATTGCAACGAAAATATAATACACTACAGCCTTGCGCATTCATACAATTGGAATCCAATAGCTACAAGCCCTACATCCCAATTGACATATTACCATTAGTGTTAAAAAGTGTGTTCCAGATTTCTCATTTAGCCAAAATCTTTCTAGATCCGGCTTCATTGGCGTGGTGAATACAGTTTAGAATATTTATTTTTGAGGAACATTTAGACAACTATTTTATAAGTAAGGCAAAGGCGGGTTGGCGGGGTTGGAGAATTTAGAGGATAGAGGTTTAATTAGTTACTTAAAAAAAGGTTTCGGATCTGGCATTACTTATATATGTGCCAAAATAGAATCATGACATCCCACACATTTCAATAAACAAATCCTCTTATGTAAGGTATTATAAATATAATGATTTAGATTTTGATTAATTAAAAATATACCATAGAAAAACCACATTATAGGTACCAAAGGAGAGATGTTTCTTTTCGCAGCTCTTCGTTCTCGCCGCCGTCGTGGCTGTGGCCAGGGCTGGTTACCTGGGCGCTCCTGCCATAGCGGGCTACGCCGCCCCCGCCATCTCCTACGCCACCCCCGCTATCTCCTATGCCTCCCCCGCCATTGCACCCGCC